>VXBT01006633.1:40787-326647 GCA_013400235.1 Oriolus oriolus
ATCTTACTAAATTATACAGCTTCAAGAAAACAGCATCCTAAATCGCAATCCTGTAGCTAAGTGTTTATGGTGCTGTCTTGGGAAGGAAGACACACAGGGGTCTGACACTTCTCTGAAGCTGAGAAGGGAGTCAGTACCAAGTTTTTCAGAGCTATTTTGAGTTCTCTAGCTGTTGAATGCTTGGATAGAGGGAGAACTGCACCTCCATATTTGCTTGTCATGTCTTTTGAATTAAAGTTGATGTGGAGTTAAATCCTGAGTATCGAATGTGTTTTGAGTTTATGTAATAACTAATCTCCCTGAGCATAGGCAGTGGAGAATGTTTGGGTTTAAATGGAAAAAACACACTAAAGCTCTTCAGTCCTCTCAGGATGTTTAGGAAAACTGCTTAAAGCCATAGATTATGCCAAAATTCAGTCTAGATTCCTAATTGATTTTAGTATTTACCGTATTCTTACGTCTTTTCATGATTTTGCTTCGAGACTTTTAACTGGAAAAAATGAGAAATAATTTTGACCCAAGATTATGACAATGTCATAGACAGATAGCAGACAGGATTTAGCCACAGTTCTCCACCTTTTAGCAGGGAATAATTTATTGCATGAGGTATTTAGAAGATAAAGAACACCAGACTCTCACCAGTTAAATTCCAGTGATCAGTAGAGGAACACGTAAATTCCTCCTTTGTGTAACTGAACTGTGCTGATTTCAAAACGGGCTCAAGTGTTCAGACCTTTCTTATCCCTGTTCATTTTATAAATTATTGTTTTAACTTGATTTCTAGGTTCACTACAAAACACCTGAATGATGAATCTACTTCAAAACAAATTCGAGCTATGCTGCAGTAGTATCCAGAGACAAGTAGATGTTTGTATTGATCACAGAAGATGTGTATGTTTACATAATTTAATACAGTTTGATGTTAATACTTGTGTGTATTTACATAACCATTTTCTTCACATTGCTAAAATATATGAATCTGTTCATAACCTGACTGACTTTATATAGTGCAATCTAAGTTTTTATGCTAGCCTTTATCTTTTGACTTTTAAAATACTTTTTTACTTAGATACTTCAGTTATGACAGTTTATCTGTGCATTTTAATCCTTAAACACCTTCTCTATCAGAGAAGTAAGTAGTATTAAAGATAAAATGGAAATCAAACTGAAATGTCAAAGGTACCACAGAAAAGAAACGTTGAAGAAGAAGAAAGTTAATATAAGAGAAAGTAAAATGCATTAGGTTTGTTTTAAAGAACATGTGCACAGTTTTTTGGTCAGTTTTAGGATCTTGTCAAACTAGTATGCATAGGAGAATACCTGAATGTTCATCACTCTCATAAGATGCATTGTCTTTCCTGTAATAAGTGGAGATCCACCTAATTTTAAGGATTATGTGCTGTCTGGCATCCAAAAATGTATTTCAAACAGGTAATTTTACCTTTTTAATTAAGTATAACCTGTACCTTTCAACAACAGAGGTAATTAATATCCATTTTCAGATTCAGTATAAATAAACAGAAAATATGCTTAAAGATCATTGATAGACTTTGAAAACTCTGTATAATTATATTAGATTTAGAAAGGAAAAGGAAAATGCTAATGCCTTGACTTAACTGGAAAAGGTTTGTCAGTGTAAATATATCACAATGAACATTAACTCCCAGACAGCTCTAGCCGGTAAGTAATTATTTTGCTGATCTAGACTGGTACACTCTTCTGTAGCAAACTTCCCTAGTGTCAAATCAGTGTCATCAGACTAGGGATGGTTCAAATTTAAGAGCTGAACTGTTCTGAGGAACTCCATCAAGTTCCTGATAGCGTTATTCATTAGATGATTCAGAGTCAACACAGAAATATTTATCAGCTGACTGCTCTTCACTGGCTTTTGAGATTTGATTGATACTTCAAGGAGTTAAGTTCCTTGCTGAGTTGTTTGTTCCTACTTTCTGGTAAATTTTCCAGTTAATGGAATAGAAATACTTTGCCAAAAGCAGCAAAGTGATTATGCTCTTTTAAGTGTGTCTGCTGGGTGGTCCGCAGTTGCTGTACATATTCTTGCAGAGGTCATGTTCTGAAAATGTGTTTTATTTTGTGGACTTCGTTTGCATGTATGTGTGGAAACTCCAGTGCTTGTGCACAGATTCAGATTTGTATTTGCTTATTCCCGTGTAGATAAATCAGGGTTTGTGTGCTTTCACTGGAATTTTCATGCACATCTCTTCTGAAAACATTACCTTAAGACTTTGAAGATGCATTTGGTCTGCTGGAAGTCGGCTGCACTGTGACAAACTGTCATTGAACTCAGTCATTAAACCGTATTAATGTTACAAGTTCTCTGGAGTAGGGATTGACTTAAGAATTTATTTCTGAGCACAGCAACCACTGTGAGGTTTCTCAAGCCTGATCAGAACCCACAGGTGCCAGTGACACATGATACTGGACAGCACCAAACTCCAGCATTCATGTCACACCTCTGCAGGTGCAGCAGCTGGTTTGCTATGTTGTTGTCGGGGACAGAATTAGAACTCACTCACATTAGGTTTTTTTTCTGAAAGCAATGATCACACTCTTTTCACAGTAGTAAATCCACTGTTTACAAGCTCCATTTTTAATGGGGGGACATTTAAAAATGTATATTAGGGAAAATCCTGCTTTATTCATGGTCACTTCCAGTTAGGTAAATTAAGAGGATGACAGGCCATTCTGTTGAGCTTTGGTAACTGAAGTTAATATATGCTTACCTGCAATTTTTTGTCAAACAATGAAGTCTTATCTGTAAGTAGCCCAGAAAAAAGCTATTTGTCACTTGTATAATAAAAATGTAAACCTTAAAGCATTCTGTGAGTTGTCATGTGCTGTTTGCTGAAGTCACAGGATTTCTTTGCCTGCTTTGATGTTTTTGTACAGAAGTTTGTTTGAAATAATAAAAAATTTGCTACAGTAAGCTTTGGGACTCCCTATATTTAGAGACAACATAAAAAGGTTAAGAAATACATCATTTAAAGTTTTGGATCATATAGTAGGCTCACCTTTATGTGTCCAGTTTGTAGTTTATTTTAAAAGCACTTGTTTCACTTGTATGCTACAACAGTATAACCTCACATCACATAAAAAATCCTGGGTTTTTCTGACATGTCTTAGTACTTGTTTGTCATCATGACCAAGGGAAATTGTTGATACTGCTGAGGGCATGAATCCTTCTCTGACTTTCATATCTTCACATTAGCCATCCTGGCCTATGGGGGCCATCTCAGGTTGTGTTTGTAATCAATAAGGTCATCAGAGGATGATTCATTTAATTGTAAGATAAATTCAAATGAATTGCTTTTGGAAGAAGAGCTATATAGATTAATGGTCAAAGTTATTGATCTCCGTTTTGTCAGTGCTTCTTCTTATTTTGTCTCATCATTATGTAAGAGTACGTGTTTGTGGTATGATAAATATTTAAGCCTCATAATGACAGCACTTCAGAATGCTCATAAATGACTGTGAATATTTTGGGTCAGAAGAGCCCTAAAAATTTGCTATTGTTGTGGTGTAAGAAAATACTATTTGAGGGTTGTATGAATTTGAAAGACTAAGATTTGTCAGTTCGAATGATTGAATGTGTTTGAAACATAATTTTTGACTTCTAAGTTTTCTGCTGCTAGTAAGTGGCTGTCATGAAAGATAGCTTCTGAGACTGCATTTACTGGTATCTGGTAGACCACATCACTCAGATAAATTATCTTACATTTTCCGTGTCTACTAAAATTTACAAACCAACAAAAGGTCCTCTGTGTTGCTTTCTGTGTTGTATTTCAGTAAGACATAAATATATGAAATTGCTTGCATTCTTACATATATTCTGAATTAAACAATGTAGGACATAAATTCTTCATGCAAAATGATCTGTCCTCCCCCTCCCCCGTTTACTTCTTGAGCAGTTAATTGTAATCAGTATATTCCTGAGACAATACAGTGCCAGTTCCGTAGATTCCCGTTTGGGAAATGGTGCGTCACTTTTTCATGCCACATCTGAACCAAAGCAGTACAGGTGTCCAGTTCTCAGTCTGTCAAGGTCCCTCTGAATGGCAGCACAACCATCTGGTGTGTCAACAGCTACTCCCAGTGTTGTATCAGCTGCTAAATTCCTGAGGGTACATTCTGCCCCATCCTCTGGGTCATTAATGAAGATGTTAAATAGTATTGATCCCAGTACCAACCTCAGGAGAACACTACTACTAACTGTCCTCAAGATGCATTTTGTGCTGCTGGTGACATCCCCTTTGAGCTTGGAGTATAGCCAGTTCTCAGTATACCCCACTGCCAGTTTCTCTCATCCAGAGTACAGCAGTTTGCCTGTGAGGAAGTTACAGGGCCAGAAGCCTTGATAAAATCAGGATAAACAAGACACTGGCCAGCTCAGTCCACATTTATGGTGCATCCCATCAGGTCCCACTGATTGTGTAGGTCCAGCTTGCTTATGTGTTCCACCCTGATCCCCGATCTGCCCAAAGTCTTTCTTGCTCCAGTCTTTCTCTCTGGTTTCAGAGGCCTGGGATTCCTGAAGGCAAATCCTACCATTAAAAGACTGACAGGCAAAGTGGACACTGAATTCCTTGATCTTTTCTGTGTTCTTTGTCACAGGTCCCATACCCCATTTAGCAGCAGGAATACATTTTCCGTAGCTTTCCTGTTGCTTCTGATGTGCCTGTAGAATCCCTTTTTTATAGACCTTCATGTTCTTCACCAAATTTCATTTCAGAAGGGTTTTGGCTGTCCTAAGTCCAACCACGCCATCTTGGCTTGTCAGGAAAGACCGTTCTTGAGCTTGGAAGAGGTGGTCCTTGAAAGTAAGCCAGCTCTCCTGGACCAATCTTCTCTCCAGAGCTGTATCCCATACAATGCTTCCAACCAGGTCCCTGAACAAGCTAAATTAAAATTCCCAAGTTAAATCTTTTTTATAAATGTTCTTGTGGCTGTGTAGACAGAAATAAGCTTTTAAAATCTCACGTGTTCTTGGACTGTTAGAAGTGTGTGGTTCTGTGAACATCAAAAGTCAAGAAATACAAAATCTTGTATATCGAAAAGTTTGATAGTAGTTGCAAATAGTTGGAAGAGACGGGGTTTTGGTTCTTTTTCTTTAAAATGTAGGACACTAATTACTGTTTCCTTGCCTCAGACGAATTCTCTAATCCAAAATTACAGAATCTGTTACTTTGTACTGTGAAGCACATTAGGTAACGCAATGCAAGTGAGCAGGCTGAAGCAGTGACGCGAATTTGAAATGCCAATAAGAGAATAAAACCCAATTTTGGTTTAAAAGCCAGTATAGCAAACTAGTATTTTAGTTTAGCAGTCTGTAATGCTTCCTGCTATAGACTAATAAATGTGAATTCCTTGCTGCCACATAATCCAGATTCAGCAAACACAGAAATCTTTCACAGGGATTTGAGACGAGTATAACTCAATGGATTTCAGTAGAGCTGTTTCTGATTGACACAGGTGTAAACAATGCCCTTTGTCTTTTCTCAGTCGTGGCCTTTGACCCGGGTTGATTATTACTGAGCAAATTGAGTCTTCTCCTTGTGAGGATCAGTGGCATAACACGATAATCCTGCAGAGATCTCCTGTGCTTGACTGCTTTGAAAAATAAAGCTAAAATGAAGAATGCATTAGGTGTTCTGGAAAATAAGTATATAGTTAAAAGGCAGGCCAACCAAGCACAGTTCCCTAGTTTAAGAGGAAGAAACATGATTTTCCAACACGTCTTAATTTGAGGTCGAATTGGAATTAATATAACTCTCTCGTGTTGGGTATTTGGGCTGTTGACAATTAAATATGTAGAGTTTGGTATTAAGAACTTGACATACCTCTTGACATTTTAAAATTGCTCACAGAACTTAAAGGTTAGAATATTTGTATGTGGCTTGGATCAAAAGTGCTACTATAGCTTGTGATAATTCTCATTCTGTGAGGATCCATTTCATGTAAGATAATGGATCTTGGTTTTGGTTTTGGTTTTGTTTTCTTTTTGTTTGGTTTTGCTTTTGTTCGGGGGAAGGGTTTGTATTTCATACAAGGCTGTGGTTAACTACAGGCACTTTCACTATTAAACTCAGGCTTAAGTAACATGCAGCATCAGAGCTCAAAGGCTCTTTAATAGAAACCTTCCCAAACAAGATTCCTTACAGGGGAATTGAATTAGGTTTTTTAGATGAACTTAGTGAACAGGTTAATGTGGTCCTAGTTGCTGAGATACTGAATATATCAGTGTAAGACCGAGGCAGGTATTACATCTCTGTGGAAATTTTTAGTTGGGGAAAGAAAAGTTGTGGTATATAGCCAACCTAATTAAAGGATTTTTGAAGAGATTTTTGTTATGGATCAAATATATCTATCAAATGAAACAAACATTTGTTCTGATTAATTTTGAATTACTCATATTCAGGCATACATTCACAGTAATATCTATGATGCTTATACAATGAGAGATTTTTTGTAACCACTGACTTAGCCAATTCTTTGCAGCTGTGTTTTAAAACTGCAGCGTGAATGCCACATTTGTTTTACACAGCCTGTCAGATTGACATTTGCTTTATTAAATTTGAAGCTTAAGATTCCTTTTGTTCAGTGGTTTCAGATTCACATTGAGACCCACTGTTCTGATTATATGTTGTACAACTGTAATTAATTTGAGATACACAGATAAGACCATTTTTTTCTTTATTCTTGTCATTTGCTGTATAATTGGCTGGAGTTTTAAATAATACAAGGTTAGGTTAAATAAAATCAGCAAAAGTACTCAAGTGCATGCTACCTGAAAATTACTTTAAATTATTTTGTTGAAAAATACTTCTTCTGAGACAATATTATTTTTCAAACAAGTAACAGTATTTTTGTATTTTGTATTTTTCAAATAGAAACTGAGGGTTTACTGCTACAGATATTGCCTGAGTATGTGAGTAGTTTAAATCAAGTGGTGCAGTGTAACTGAGCTGAGAAAAGGCAACAATTTTGTTAGAGTTTGACACAGGTGCCCAAGACAGTGATCACTGTTCATGTTGGAAAGATAGAGATTCCTCAGTTCTTTCATATTGATGAAATTAGGAAAAAAAAAAAAAAAAGTCATTTGTCTTTGACTCCAAGAACAATTTGAAATGCCATGCTTAATAAAAATTAGCCAATCTAACAAGCAAATGTTGTGGGCTTTAGCTTTGAAAAGTACAGGCCTCAATTTAATTCAGCTTATTTTCATGCCAGGTAGCAGTGGCGCCATTACCATGTGAAACAAAAGGCCCAGGAAACAGCAGAGATTTGGCCCTGCCAAAGTCAGTCTGCAATTTTGCATGTGTGTGGAAAGTTAAATTCTCTTGGGGTTTTCATTCAATTGTATCACAGTTGTATTGGAAACTTCTGCTGGAAGAATTCTGGGACATCTTCTATTGACTTTATGGGTCAAGAAGGAAAAAAATGAAAGATTGCCTTCTAGACTTTGCAGTATCAGGTCATTTAACTCCCTGATCTTAAGAGCAAAATGAAAATAATTCATCGTCAGAGTACTGGTATCAGAGTTCCTAAAATGTCATCCTCTCATGTTCTTTTTAATGACATTAATTTTTTAATTTCTTTTTATCCTCACTTTTCAAAATTAGAAAATGTATTTTTGCCTCCATTTGAAGTAGACTAATTCTTTCACAGCTTTGTTCATATTAACCTGATATGCTGTTTGAAACACAGAATTTTATGTCTTGCCTGACACAAACATCTTGAAAATACAGCTGACAGGTGTTACAAACTTAGTTTTCATATGACATTTCAAGGGAGAGCACTTGGAGCAGCCATAGGCCTGCCTTGAGGTAGCAAATTATGCCATATGTGCAGTCCTCCAAAGAGTATGGAGAGGCAGACCTCTAAAGACCCTTGTTCTTTGTATTAGGGTAGACTAAATTGTCTCCACAATGGAATGGTTTGAGTTGGAAGGGACATTAAAGTTCATTCAGTTCTGACCACCCGGCAGTGGGCTGTGACACCTCCACTAGACCAGGTTGCTTAGAGCCCCATCCAGCCTGGCCCTGAACACTGCCAGGGATGGGCCGTCCACAGCTTCTCTGGACAACCTGTTCCGGTGCTTCACCACCCTCACATTAAATAATTTCACATTAGATATTATTCCTAATATCTAAATTAACCTACTCTCTTTCAGTTTGAAGCCATTCCCTCTTGTCCTGTCACTACACGATCTTGTAAAAGTCCTCAATCTATCTTGGTGCCTCCCTTCAGGTACTGGAAGGACACAATTAGGTCATCCCAGAGCCTTCTCTTTTCCAGGCTGAGCAATCCCAACTCTCTCAGCCTTTCCTCACAGGAGAGGTGTAATCATCTCGGTGGCCTCCTCTGGACCAGCTCTGACACATCCACGTCCTCCCTGTGCTGGGACCCCAGGGCTGATGCAGCACTGCAGGTGGGCTCTCACCAAGGCAGAGCAGAGGGGCAGAATCCCCTTCCTCCCCTGCTGCCCACGTTGCTTTGGATGCAGCCCAGGACACGTTTGGCTTTCCGGGCTGCAAGGGCACATGGCTGGGTCATGTCCAGCCTCTCACCCACAGCACCCCCAAGTCCTTCTCAGCAGGGCTTCTCTGGGTCTGTTCAGCCCCCAGCCTGGATTGATACCAGGGGTTGCCCTGACCCTGGTGCAGCACCAGCACTTGGTCTTGTTGAACCTCATGAGGTTCCCATTGGCCCCATCCTCTGTCTCTCCACTGTTGCCTGTGGAGATCCTGCGTTATTACCTTGGATGAAATGCCAGCTCTTACAATCATCTTCAGGAGAGGCAACAAAGCATCTAAGTGTTCTCAGTATCTGAAAGCTTTTGCTTTGAGCAGTGTCTGTTGCTGTCCTGTTCTGGGATTTCTGCAACAGCAAGAGGGAGGCAACATAAGCAGCCTTATAAAATAAATGACATGGTTTTTGTTCTAATTTAGTTTATCTTTGAGGATCTGATTCAAAGCCTGTTTGAGTTGTTAGCTTTCAAATTGCCAACCTGAAAGTAAACCAAAAAAAGGCCAAGCAAAACTTCACTCTTACAAGTTGTAACTTTTTCTTATGTGTGCTTATAAATCATCTTCTCTGTCTAGTAGCACTCAGCTACCTTGACAGCATCACCAGCGATGCTAATTTCCTCAGCAGGGTTCAGCAGTTCAACCTTAGTGGGTTACTAGGAACTCCTTTGACTTACTCTCTCTGGTCTCTTCCATCTGTATCCACTTAGAATAAATGTCCTCTAAATACCACGTTTTAAGACATGTTACCTTACATTTGCCAAAACACAAGTTTTGTGCTCTGCCGCAGTAGTGGAGACTTACCCAGCATTTCTTTAGTAACGTCTGGGTACAATTCTGCACTCATTGTGTGTCTTAATTACAAGAATCTTAATTGTAATTACAAGTAATTTTTAATTCTAATTATGAATAATTATTGAAATGGAACTATGCAATAGATACTCAAAGCATTTACATCAGCAACAGTATGCAACAGCTCATAAAACCACAGAGTGTTTTTATCACATAGATTCTAGAAACTGCAGCATTTACTAAAATAAAACTAAACAATAAATATAAATAATATCTATTTATATTACTATATTCTGGGGGTTTCCTTGCATTTTAAAATAAATATATTCCCCATTTTATGCCTATCACTGTGTTTGTTTTCTTTGAGATAGACCTTGTTCTATCAGCAAACACTCCTCATAAGTGTGGATTCTAGAGCACGCAGAGGAAAGATTTTACTCCTGAAACCACTCCAGCAGTTTGGCTCATCCTAACAAAGAATAGTAAACATTCAGCTCAACTGGAGATCTCAGCATCAGAACAAATCACTGTTTAATAACAGCTTTCAAAAAATATTGATATTTTGCATTAGAATCCATTGAAGAAAATTACAAACTGCTGATGGGAAAAAACTAACAATTCAAATTTATGTTGAGTTTCAACTTGCATTCAGTAGAAAGACTGCATGAATCTTGTCTGACTTTGGACCAGGTTTAAGCTGATTTGTAATGATTGCCTTTGTTTTGATCAGGTCAGGTGCAGTTAAACATACAGCTCATTCTCAAATTTATTGTGAATATGAGTGAGAATTTTTCTAAGTAAAGTTGAGGGACTGGGTTGTTTAATAAGAGTGAATTTGCTTTTATTGTTTGTATTTTTCCCTGAGTTAGACTTGATTATTTTGCCCATGGCAAACATTCTGCCAGCCATGGGCAAAGAACTCTCTGCTGGCATAACCCCATTAATATTAGTGTCCTAGACATAAAAAACAGCCTTTATCACACATGTGGTGTGTTGCATGAGGCAAAGGCTTTCATGTGCTGTTTATACATCATGAAATGCAAGACAGCATAGGGAAGGACAGAATTTGGCCCTTAGTTTAATCTTATTAGGCATTTATTTTTTCTGGAGTTTCATTGTGAGACAGATTTCTCCCTTATTACCAGTCCTACTCTGGCAACTTTTTTTTTCTGTACTTATATTTCATAGAACTTTTTTATTTTACTTCTAGTCAGATCTGCTTTTGTCTTGTAGGGAAAGAAAATTAAGAGACTGGTACGTTATCTCACATTTCATTCAAGTCTAACATATATTTGCTTAGGGGTAAAAAAGGTTGAGGAAAAAAGGGAAATGTCAAAAATGAGTAATAAATGGCATATAAACAGAAGCAGATTTTCTGTGATATGTTACCCCTGATAAACTTGATAATGTTTCCCAAATGTGTTGCCTGGTTCAAATCCAAATCTACTGGTCAAGTTTTACGTGCTATTTTTAATTTTACTGCTTAAAAAACTTTACATCATCATGTAGGAATTCCCTCCTACTGCATAGCTGTATCTAGTTATTTGTAGGTTAAAATTCATCTTAATATAGATTCATATAAAACATGTGTCACCACAGAGGCAGCAAAAAGGCAGATCTGGGTGGGTAAAACAAGCTGGATTTTCAAGGAAACTCTTTTTTCTTTTTAATGAAATATGTTTTCCTTTGAGGTCACTCTGCTGTTTGATATTGTAGACTCAAGGTCTTTCCATTCAGTAAACTCTCCTTGCCCTTTAAACAGTGAAATCAGAATGTGAGAGGCGAATACAAACAACCAGGGACAGGGAGACCTGGAAACATTTAGGATCCACAAAAAGCCTCTAGAACTAGGCAGTGAACTTGAGACATTGCAGAGCAGTTCAGCTTTTTGGAATGCTTAAAAACAGAAACTGTCTCCTGTAAGCATTGGCTTGGTAGAGTTACTCTACTTCTACATTGATAGTAGTGGAGATATTTATAAAGAAACTTTCTCAACATAAAATATTAAAAGATGTGGAAGCATTAAAATGGATGGAGAAAGGAAGGGAATTATGCTTCCACTGGCACAATACTGAGGTGAGAAAACAGAACTCTAGTAACAGAAGAGCTTTGCAGTGTTACTTGCTACTCAGTCCATTACCTAGTGTTTATTCACCATTATCCCACAGCAAGTAGGAGATATCACAGAATCACAGAATATTCAGAGCTGGAAGGGCCCACAAGGATCATCAAGTCCAGCTCTTAAGTGAATGGCCCATATGGGGATCAAACCCACAATCTTGGCAGTATTAGCACCCTGCACTGACCAACTAAGCTGATCTCATATGCTGCAAGTAATATCCTTAAATTCTGAGTCTGTGTTTCAGTGCCCCAACCTTAGTTAACTGCAGTATTTTGGAGTAGGTTGGGCCTGATGAACTTCATCATACAGAATTTGATGAACTGGGTTAGCACAGAGTGTAGTTACTTCTAAAGGGGAGGTGAGTCATGTGCCTGCCCTTAGAAATCAGGCAAGGGTGTGAAAATAAGCCTGCATAGATAACAGACTGTGCCAGACCATGTCAAAGTTTCCTTAACAGAAGGAAGTAGCACTGAAGAAGCAGCAGTATCAAGTTAATTTGCCTCCATGAGGCTTTTGATACTACCCCACACAGATGGCCTGTAAGCAGCCAAAGCAATGTGGTCTAGATAAATCTGTCAGAGGGTAAATAAAACCCCTTTCTGGAATGCAGACACTCCAGCTGTACAGGGCACAGGGTGAGGACTGAGAGCCTCTTCAGCCATGCTCCCGCCCCACCCCATGCCCAGAGAACCCACAAAGGTCTATGTACAGCTTGAGCCTCTGCTTTGTCAGTTGTGGCAGGGTTGTTTTGGAGGCAGAGGCAGAACAAGGACATTGCTGTAGCCACATCCTGCCAGTCAGCCCACTGCCCAGAGACATGTTCGATTTATTAGTAGTGATGTAGCCTTTATGTGTACACACTTTGGATCTTACTCCAGGTAACTGTAGTTCAAGAAGACAGAGCTGTTGTGTGGGGGAAAAAAAGACATGTTTTGTATTCCGTTACACCTTTTGTGTAGTTATTCCTTTAAACAAATAGCAAAATCTGTTCATTTGTATTAAGGTAAATGTTTAATTAAGTGGTTAATTATTAAGTGGTATTATATAAAAATGTAGCCAGCTGATAAAACACAACCTCTGCCATGCAGTCTAAAATGTGAAGCACTTAGATGTCATCTCTTGTACCCTGCTGAAACACCATAACTGATTTAAAATGTAAGAGTTTATCCTGACTGAATTTTGTGAACATTAAGGCAAAATACTAATGTTCTTTAAATAAATCAAAATAAAAAATTTTTAAAGCTTCAGTAGAAATTGATGGGTAAGATATCCTTGTATTGTCTTTCACTAGCAAAGCCATCTTTTTGCCTTTATTTACTGGTTCATAGAACAGGAATAATTATGCAAGGCTAGATCATTAAATCAGTGGGTTAACAGGGCTTGCATGAGTACCCTGGAGTCAGAGATTACATTTGTTTTTCTTACGTATTTGAGTGCCCTTTAACTATGAGTGGTTTGCAAAAGCCATGAATTATAATTAATATAATCTGAGAAAGGTGAAGTGTAGCATAATTGAATATGGGTAAAATGTTACTCTCACTCTTATTCCTGCTATATAATCATTACCAGATGATAGTCAAAATAAGTGAGATAAGAACTAATGAAAGTCTAATTGTTATAATGATGAATTTAATAAACATAGATGCCAAACAGCAGCAGAATTTTGTGAACTGTTCTTTATCTCACTTCCATCAGTCCTTGATCTTACCTGGGGACGAAAAGACTCCTCTCTTTCCAGCATGAACTGTTGAGAACAATGTTTTGGCAGCAAACTTAAATCAAGTATTACACATTTTATGATTTCTTCCTTTTTTTTTCCCCCCCTCAGTATGGCTGTAGAGTAAAACCAGGCACATGTGAGTTACAGCTGACACCAGCTAAATGCTGAGCTATGGAGTTCCCCACGCTGTGGCTCACTCTGCTGCCAGCAGCCAAGGGTCTCAGGATCTGCTTGCTCAGAGGAGCTCCCTGTCCCTGGCCAGGGCAGATCCCGCAGTGTGTTCCTGTGGTCTGCAGGCTGGTTTGGAGAGAGCCACTCTTCGTGCTGAAAGGCAGGAATCCATGCTCTGTTACATCCTGCAAAGAGGCCAAAGAAGGAAGCAGGACACAGCAGCAGTAAGAATAAAAGGAGAAAAATGGGCTGTGTACAGGACTGGAGGAAAGGAAAGCAGCAAAAAGCACAAAAAGGCCTCTGAGTGAGTTGGAAGAGGGAACAATACAGCTTTTTACAAACCACACTCCGTGGAGAACGATGTGTATGCGGCTCAGAACAAGGGTTTCCTCACTCAGATGCCTGTGTAAACATGGCTGAGGAGCCCAAGTCTCTTCTTTTGGATATTGTTTATATTTTTATGTAATTCCATTAGTTTAAATCCCATCAGAAGGCAATTATCAAAAAAAAACCCAACAAACCTTTCCTTTAATCTAGAAGTTTGGAAAATAAGTTATCATCCCCCTGGTAAAAGCCTAAGAAGAGAAATCTCATCTGTTAGGTACACATAATATTGCTCCATTCATAGTGGGAAGGTAACAAGGGCAGGGCAGTATAGAAATTATATATGCCTTGTGTCCTGTTGAAGCACAGAAGGGTGCAGGTACAGTTTCTGAGTGCCTGCCAATGAAAGCAAATTAATACAAAGACAGAATGATATCTAGAGAAGGCAGCTGAGATCTCTGGTGAGCTGAACCCTTCCACAAGTTTTCCACCTGAGTAAGGTCTCCTTGAAAACTGAGGAGAGATCAGTGTTGGGTTTAATTCTGGATATATAACAGGAGAGATATGAAGTCACCTAACCATGTCATTTAGGTTGCAATTTTTGCTTGTGAGAGCAGATTTTTTTGCTTGTTTTGTCTCCTGCCTTGTTTACACAGGGATAACTACAGGTGTTATCTGCAGTAAGCATTGGCAGCAGGTTTAGTATTGGCTTGCTGACTTGAGGGACAGCCTTCTCTGTGTTTTGCCCTACTACTTAATCATAACCAAACTGGAAAGACAACCCAAACCCCACATAGGCAGCACAGAAGCACAGGATCAAGATGGTGCAATCAGAAGTCAGCATGGGCATAAAAAAAAAAAACCTTTAAATGGGGAATTGCAATCTTGTAATCCACCTACAATGGACACTTATATTTCTTAAGTACAGTACTTTACTCCTATCCTATTTAATCCTATTTCCAATGAATTTCCAACTTGTCAAGATTCTGAACTCTGTTTCTGGTTTTCAGTGTTTATTGGGGTGCAATTGCAAGGTGCCTTTATGAAGTCTGTGGCTGAAAGGACACACTATTCTGAGCCAGGTGTCATGTCACTTTCTCGTATACCATGTGCAGTGCCAACTCCTGTATGAATGTGCCTGAGAGAAAGCAGGGGAAAATGGCACCATTTTTCAGTAGCAAGATGTACCTGAGTCTTTTTGTTGCATTCTCAGTCCTTCCTGCATTGGTATTACCTACAAATATATTGGAAGTATTCTCTAGTCCATTGGCCATGACTTTTTTTTTTCTCAGGAGAAGAAACTGACACCCACAAATCTTTTCCTTCTGACAGTGAACTACTGATTACTCTAAGTATATCTTTCCTTTATGAGATTCATTTAATGGGATTATTTTGGATTAATCTGGATTTTTTGTTTATTTTGGGGTTGGTTTTTTTCATTTTTATAGGCAGATTCATCTACAACAACGTTCATGCTAAGTTGGTAATTTCTAAGGACAAGTATCGATGTGCACTTTTAGGGTATCCTTGGACAGGAGCTCTATATGCACAGAGATGTTAAATCAAAAAACTGTCACTGCCAACTGTGAGGAATATATTCCTTCATCAGTCTTCGAGGATGCTGTGTCTAATTTTTAGGAACTTTTTCTTCTCATCAAAACATCTCCTGATTTGGCACAAATCAGAATAGCTCTATTTAATGGGTATCTCTAATTAATCCAAGTAGAGGATGTGACCTTACCAAGCACTGCTTTCTAAGGCAAAATATAGACAGTTTACACTTGAACCCCATGGAACTACGTTGTCTGTGTAGAAATACAGGCTCCTATTTTTGGTGTTCAGTTATATAACTATATAAAAAAAGGCAAAAATAGAAGGCGGAAGATTTCAGTGTGAGCTGAGGATAAAATGTAATTTTTACCTAAGAGGCCACAGCACCTACAGAATTACCAGTACTAGAAGTGATGATGACTGGGACCCTGGGCATCAGCAGCATCTTCATCAGTGCCAGGAAAGCTACACACACAGAATCTGCAGCATGGGTTTTAGCTGTACTAGTTTTGTGCAAAGCACGGAGGATTTTGGATGCGTTGGTCTCTGAGGTCAGGTGGTAGGTGTCGCAGACTTAAAGTGTGCTCATACACTCTGCATTCTGCTCCTCAGAGATGATAAAATAAGGGATGGGTACATCATGCTGACTTCCCAGACAGGAATACAATTTCATCATCACATCCTCTTTCACCAGTCTCTGCCAGAGTGTACAACAAATTCAGAAAATTTTGTCATTCCCGTGAAAAAAAGTGGCACCATTCAGTGCCACTCTTTTGAAGAGAGAGATTTCTCTAGTTCTGATGAAACTTTTTATTCAACTCTCAAAAAAATTAAACAGGAAAAATCAAGAGGTAGATGAGAGGCGTGTGCAACTTCATTACAAGAAAATAAAGCTTTTACCTGAGGAGACCCCAGCTTTGGAGGGAAGAGATCTTACATGTATGGGTGTGAGCCAAGCTGTGATCTTTAGCATGGTTTATTTTCAAGCATAGACATAGCCTGAGGTCATCAGACACATATTTCTCACTTCTTTAATGTCCAATCTGCAGATCAGGTTGAAGAAATGTGAGTTGCATTTACCCCCTCTTCTCCAGCAGATGAAATGTATGTGGTGGGGGCACGACTCTTGTGGCTTATTTTGCAAAGGCAACAGCCCATGGCTGGACCTGAGATGAGGGAGAGTGACATGGCAGAGTTTGCATCCATATACAGCAGACCCATGGTAATAATTAAGCAACATATTTGGGTGTACCTGCCTTAAATTTTTAATATATCAGGGGAATGAAGCTTTTGAAGCAGATCTCTGACCCATGTGATGGAATGGTCTTGCAGCACACAAAACAACTACTTTGCCCTGATAGCAAACTAAGTGATGTTCTCCAAAAGTTCACTTCACAGCTCTGGGTTCTAATGAGCATTCAGTTCATGTCCCCAGAATAGATCTGGCCTTACATAAAACCTCCAAAATGCGCATACAGGGGACATCATTTCAGCATCATGAATTTTGCTCTACAGATTCACTCCTTTTCAGCCACAGAAGTAAATTGGGCCAAATCCATTGTCATTTAACACTAGCCAGAGCTTTAGTATACAGTTATTACAATGCTTTTTATCACAATCAACTGGACATGGTGGTAAAAGGCTCAGCCTCTTCCCTGATCTCCCAGCAATCACAGGAAGATGTAACTTGAATCATTATTTGCCTTTAGAAAAGATTTCTATCAATCTGACCAGTGCTGCAGCATATCAAACAGGAACCAGCAAAAAAATACCAAAAAACAATCCTCCCAGAAAATTATCCCAAAAACTAGCAAAGCCCAGTTCCCTACAACCAGGTGAAATCCTGCCTCGGAACATCGGTGAGTAAAGCATACTACTTACAGCAGCTTACTTACAAAGTAATTTGATAAAAATGAACTTCCCTTTAAAACTCTGCTGTTGCAGTGTTGCATAATGAAACAGTCTCAACATTCTGTAAAACTTAGAAATCCTAGGAAACCAGTCTGAATTTTTGCCCATATCTGGAAGTGTGCTTCACTGGAGGCAGTTTCACCCAGATGACTGAGCTGCAATCCAGTTTAGGATGATCATCCCAAGGGGCCAAAACCCAAATTCTCTCTCCACTTTTTCCCGTGTTCATCTTCTTGTTTCTAGCAGTTGCCTGTAATAATTTCCAAGTGTGGAAGCCTGATAGGGTGAAATAAGGGAGAACTTTTTGCTGTCAGCAGCAACCTGAACTAATTCTGCTTTATTAACTTTGTGCAGGATAATTTCTTGCCAAACTGTAAAGGCTTCCTTGGGAATATTTCTAACAAAATCTTCTAGAAGTTGGTTTCATCATGAGAAAAAGATGTTTTCCAAATTCCGTACTGTATATTTTCTGTCAGAAACTTTTAACAGCTGATTCTAATCTCATTAGGCAATCTCACTAATCCAAAACTAATATAAGTGTATAGAAAATTGCTCATAGCAAAGTTCATTAGTAAGAACAGTAAGGAACCAGTTGGAGTGTCAACACATGGACAGGGACTGAACACAGAAGGGTCAGATACTATAATTTATGGGAGCACATTATCATGGCAATTAAAAATAAATACTGTGACACAGCTAACTTTTATCAGTGCAGGTAGCCAAACATCAATGGCATGATGTTTCACCATATGGTAGTGTTCCTCAGAAAATGGGATAAATGTTGCACCATTCCCCGATGTGAATAGTTTCATTAAAACCATGAGGAACACATGAATGACAAAGCAAGTGGGTTTTTAATTGTAATTTAATATTTTGACTATGCCCAGCAGTGCTTCTCTGAGTCACGGTGAAGAGAGGTATTCCCAGGGTTTCTGTTCAGCTGTATTCACTCATCCAAGTCAAATTCTTTGGACTGGATCCAGCAACTTTACACAAGTGCAAGTTCTGCCTGCTAGAAATGTCAAGATCACCTGTGATTTCAAAGCAAAACTTATGTGCTTGCAAACAGTTGTGCTCCAGCACCCTGACAGCCTCATTAAAGCTGGTCTCAGGAATGCAGAAATCCAGCACCGGAAGGTGAGCAAGTTAAAGTGGGGTGCAGGAGGAACCTGTAAGGCACCAATTAGAGAACTTCACCAGGGTCTCAAAACTATCTCTATTAGGTAATCAAGGTAAAATAAAAATTGTTTAAATCACTTATTAATTAATTAGAACCACTCTCACTTTCTGCAAAGTATCACAGAAAATTATTCATAGATATCACCAGTTCATGCCTTAAACTGAGCACAGGAGAGTGTTTGCATCAACCAAATCCATTGAACAGCAAGGAAATGTCACAAATGGTTTGAGAATGATCAGTCTAAAATCATCTACTGCAAGTTACAGAAATAAAGGAATTAGGGGTTTTATTTTTTTTTATGTAAATCCATACAGCTTGCAGCTGGTTTATTCCACAAGAAGGGTTGCAGTTGGTATACAATGGAAATCAGAACTTGAATTTTTTGAAAGTCTTTCTAATACTGTATTGAATTCATTTTTTTTAAAATTTAAACTAAAAGTATCACTGCCTAAAATTACTTTCCTGCACTGCTTTTAAACGGCCTGTTTATATGCTGACAAAATCTAAATAAAATCTGACCATCAGCAATATGAAGTGCTTCATGAAATTAGTAAGAGCAGGTCTGTGTGTTTTGTGAGGTGCGGAAATTGCCAGACTTAGGAGCTAAAAGGTGATACCAGGTTTCCTTTTACCTTTGAAAGTCGGAGCAGTTCACCTCAGCTTTCTGTCTTGTCGCTTTTGCAGTCCATGTAGCTGTTGCTCACATAACTGCTTTCTCGTCCAGTGTCTCGGTATTACCTGTGTAGCAGCCTGCATTCCTCGCTGCTCACCTGGAGTTTGAATGAGTTTGAGTTGCTCACCTGTAACACTGAGAATCAGAGGCCTCTCTGTCAGTCAGTTTTGCTGTGTTTCACTGAAGTATTTGTCTTTGTGTATTGACTGTTAGCTTGGGCAATACTGGGTACATCAGGCAAGGTCTGTCAGGAGCAAGCTCAGACCATTTCTTGTTGCTTCCCCAAGCTTCTTTTTATGTCTCTGAATCCTCATCTACAGGTGCAACTACTCCACCCTATGTGCACATCAAAGATGATTGAATCCTCTCCCTAAAGGGCAATTCCCCCCTCCCCCCGATTAGCTGTGCTCAGTAACTCTGTTTGCAGGGAAAGCACACCCTTATATACTTCTTTTCCATTCAGGCCTTATCCCCTTCCAAGGCTAATTAATTACATTATCTCTTTTATAATATTTCTACTTAATCCTTCATGACCCTTCTTGTCTCATTATCTGAAATATAATAGAAAGTGAGTGAAAAAATCCAGGTTAAACTGCAGGGTAGCTCCTGCTTTCTAATCAGAGATCTTTTTTAGCTTAAAAGTGGCACTAGTGCTGTGCTAACAGAATTTTTAAAGCTTCATGTTTTTCTTAGTAAGTATGAGTTTGAAGTACATATCCAAGAGAACTTTAGATACTTCACAGCATCAATAGGGCTACAAAGATGATCAGGGGAAGGGAGCATCTCTCTTAGAAGGAACAGCTGAGGGAGCTGGAGAAGACCTCAGCAATGTCTGTAATTATCTGAGGGAAGGCTGTCAAGAGGATGGACCAGGCTGTCCTTGGTGGTGCCGAGCAACAGGACAAGAGCCAACAGGCAGAAACTGATGCACAGGAAGTTCCACCTGAACGTGAGGAAGAAATTCTTTACTGTACAGGTGACCACGCACTGGAACAGACTGCCCAGAGAGGCTGTGGATCTCCCTCACTGGAGTTACTCAAAGTTACCTGGGCACAGCTCTGAATGATGTGCTCTAGGGAACCCTGCTTGAGCAGAGAGGTTGGAGGACATGACCTCCAGTGGGCCTTTCAACCTTAACTATTCTGTGATTCTGTGATTCTGTGATTCTGTGATCTTAGACAGTTTTGAGGGAAGTGATTGAATGACAGAGTTAAATGTTTCTGTCACTGGAGAGCTAAATAAGCTGCTGTAGAGGTGTGGATATTTACTCATATGGAAGCAACCAGACTGAAACATCTTGACCTGCTGAGGAGGGTAGATAATTCCTGTCTTTTTGGACAAGAACCATATATGTTCACCGGCTAAAGTCTTCTTGAGCTGGGACTTGTGAAAGACTACATTCAACTGTCCAGTGAAGGATGGAGCAGGAGGAATCCACCTCTTGTGCTCCTGTTCCTCTCCAAATGTCTCCCTGCGAGAGTCTTGAGTAATATAGTCCATAACATTTGTGCAGTAGTCACATGTGATGGCAATTACAACCCCAAGCACAGAGTACCTAATGGATGAGAAGGCCATCCAGTGCCATCAGGGACTAAAAGTGTGAGGGGGTGACGGCAGCCAACACCCAGGAACATGGATCAACGAAAGGTCTACAGGCTTGGGTGCCCTCAGCACACACACAGCACACCGCGACACCTGCACAGCAATGTCACACGCTGCCACCCGCAGCACTGCCACCCCCGGCCGTGCCCCGCGGGCGCAGGGCCGGCTCCGGCCGCTGGAGGCCCGGGCGGGCGAGGGGCGGGGACGGGGCTCTTCGTGCGGGCCGCGGCCCCGAAGTGCCGGGGAGCGCCGGGGCAGCCGTGTGGGATCCTGCTCATCCATCAGCCGCCGGGGCTCTGATGATGAAGGGCCTTTGTCTATTGTCCCTCTCGCCGGCCGGGCCGGAACTGCTCCCGCCCCGCCGCGCCGATGCGAGTCCCGGAGAGCCGGGGCAGCCCGGCCCGAGTCAGTGAGAAATCGTTTTGGGAGAGATGTTCTGCTGGATTGCCTTCCCTGCCATGCCCTCCCTGTCGTGCGGCTCTGGACCTTTGCCAGATGCGCAGAGCGTTTTCCCGTCATCGCCAGGGCTCCGGTTCCGGTTCGGCTGTGCCCGCAGTCCGCTCCCCCGGCGGTGACACCACTGACGATGTGGACTCTGCAAAGCCGCACGCAGCTCCCTGCGAGCTTCTTGTTATCCGTTAAGCACATAACAAATTTTAAAATTATCTATTAGACATGTACTAGTAGTAGAGTGTAAGGTGTGGTGTCTCAACACTGAACTTCATAGACTGCCTGAGGCATCTTCGATTCTGCAGGGAACACCTTGTCCCAGTAGCAATCTGAACATGGGCAACCTGTTCTGGAAGCACCAAGAGTGGTGATGAGTGATGTCCCTCAAGGGTCCGTACTGGGAACCACTGCTGTTTGATGTCTTCATCAGTAACACTGGGTGCACCCTCGGTGGAGACTGGGAGAGCTCATTGAGAGCAGCCCTGTGGAGAAGGACTTGCGGGTCATGGTTTCAATCAATATTAGTCCTGCATATCACCAGTACGGTATGGTAACAACCGGAATTTAAGAGCTATGAAAAGAAAGAAATGTCTTTTTCACATTAGCATTAACCTCCTGCTATTATTTCAAAACAGGGGGGTTCTGTCTCACTTTAGGTCATTTTGCAGTAATAGGCAAAGAAGTTCTTGGTTAGTGATTCTTTGCATTGTTTTGGGGTTTTTTTCTCTGAAAATCTGCTACCTTTGACATACCTTTCCTCTTTCTGGAGTTTTTCCAGTGACTTTGGTTTGCGCAAAATTCACTTAATGACATGCTTTTTGAAATGCCACCTTAGAATTTTCATTTAGAAGCTGTTGGAAAAATCAGATTTTAGTGGGAAACAATCAATAAGGTTGACAGGATGCAAGTAGTGCATATATAATAAGGGAATACAATGCATTTCGAATCAGTTTTTACAAGAACTAGGGAAGAATGAACTTGCAAAGAGACTTCTACACAGCAGGTTTTCTCAGTGCAACTAACACAACCAAAAGTGCTTTTTGTGATTAGTGCACGGGAGGTCTGGGTGCAGAGGCATCACAAACACATACACTGTGCTCATGTATTTATATGCTGCTAGCTTGAATTAAGCTCAAGGTGAGATTTTACTTCTCTTGGCCCATAAGAAGACTCTATTCTCTTAGAACAGTGAGCCTGAATTGCAGCTGCACAATACCAAAATAAGAACAAATATGAACATCTCCAAGTCTCATTAAAGTGCCATCCGGGAAATGCATTTCAGGGAAGGAATTTTGAAAGGAAGGATCCGGTATTTCTTACACCTGGTGGCCCACAGAAACTTCCCCTCTCCTAACATTTGTGTCCAAAAACTTTTGAGGATCATTGCAGCGTAGTGTATTTTCCTCCTTAGCAATACCATTTTAAGACTCTTCAGTGGCTTCTGCCCCCTGAGACCACACAAAATGCCAATCACCTAGTAGTATTACCACTCCCTGCTCCCAGCTGGCTGATACTATCTAAAATCAAAATATTTCTTATGGATAGACTCTATGTGCATTTTCTGTAGTAGGAAAAAAAAATAAAAAAGCCTCAACAAATCCAAGTCATCTCCCAAATCTGTAAAAACCACTTTTCAAGACTTCTTTGTGTGCATAAACTTGATATGATTTAAAAGATTTGTTGTGCTACATATTGAATAGGAGAGGACCAGACTGAGACATCTTACTGAGATGAGGCTGCACTGGTCAGCAAACAATCCCTTCATTCTCTCGGCAAGAGCATGGTGGCCATGCAGAGATGTTCTGGTGAGAAACAAGGTCTTTTGGTGTGATATACAAGCTCCTTGGGTGGTGGGAGAGCTTAGGAACAGAGCTGCTGGAAGTAGTGCTCAGCATTTACTGTTCTCTTGACAGCTGAAGGATGTCTCTTTTAACTCAGGAGATATTTGCTAGTGCTTTGTCTACCAAACTGACATTTGACATTGCATTTCAGAAGTGCATGAGCAACTTTGATGAACCTGAATCCTGATTTATCTGTATCCCCTGTGACCACAGTTTCATGGCTTAGTGCCTGTCAGCTGAGTGGCAGTAGCTCACTTTTTGTGTGTGCATTTGGTTTGCAGCAAATGTGGATAGAGGGAGTCACGCCAGACCTCGGTGAAAAGGCTAATACTTGTGTGTTATCCTTGGTGGCAGCAGTGGGCTGCGATTAAGTGTACAGGAGCTGCTGTGGTGCAGCTGATGCAAGGTAACTCATTCAATAACTTGATCATGTGTCAGAGCCCTCCGTTTTCTTCAGCTCCTTTAAAAAGTCTTAGGCAGGAATTGTACCTTGGGAAGCACCTTCCACCTTGGATAGGTATGATTTTCCCAGGAGTTTAAGCCTGCAGCAGCTGGAGGGTGTCTGCCCTTGAGATTCTGCTGTGAATCACATCCAAGTAAGAAAAAAATTCAAATCCTACCCTGGCCTATGGCTGCTGCAGTAAATCTGTAAAAATCACTCCTGCTGAGCTGTATGGATCCACGTAGGCCTGTGCAGAATGTAAATCACATAATCCTGAGAAAGCTGCCAGGGCTGCATAGGAGAGAAACTCCAGCATGCACAGAATATGTAAGAGTGTGCAAAGACAGACTCTCCCCCCCACAGGTGATTTGTGAGAGTTAACATTTGGGCTGTGAGATATTTAACCAATGCCTTCTTCTCCCTCAGCTTGTTTGGTAAGGGCTAGAGGGGAAGATGCAAGCAGCCCCTTGTAAAAACCCCTGAGCTGGGGGAGGGGGTGGGAGGGGGGGGCAGGCAAAAATAGGTGTCACAAAGCAGATTTTTAAAAACAGGCAATTAAACTCAGGATATTATACGCTTTCTGTCAGCTAAAGTGGATTTTTATGGATATCATCTCGTGGTGCTTGACTGAAGGTATGCCAGGAATGCTGGATAGGTCGGCTGGGTGAGGAACTGACATGTCCTAAAGGAGTGAGATATGATGCAAGAGCAGTACCACGATTAAAACATGTGTTAGGGTATGTCAGGACAGAAAATTATCAACACCTCCTACTTTTAATAGTCCTCAGTCTGCACAGCAGCAGTGAATTGTTTCATTGATGACACCATGCACTGTGAGACAAACTCCATAGATAAAGATTCTCAGGTTTGCTTTATGGCCTTTCCAATAAGGAGTAATCTTTTTTCAATAAGATAAGAATTACTGGCAGTCCTTTAAATTATAACAGATGTCTGAAATATACCTTAGCTAATTTAGCATTAATAGGAAGATAATTACAGAGCCAATACATACCTATTGATTGTTGCAGTCATGTTTACTGACCTTCATCATCTATCTACTCTTACATGCACACATCCCGCCAGATATTTCAATTCATGTTTTAAAGTCTTAGAGGGGGCCCATATTCGGGATATTGTTAAGGTTACTAGGTATTAAGGCTAGAGGAATTTCTGCATATAGGAATCCAATTTCAGTTTAGAAGTTTTCCTATTTTCTCGTCCATTTTTTTTTTAATCCAAGAGTCTGTCTTGTATGGAATTCTGTGCAAATGCACAGAAATTTTTATTGAAAATTCTTCAGCTGTTTCTGAAAACTAATACATGAGTTTTAAGAAAAGTGTATGATTTTATAGATGTTACAGAGAGGTGATTTGCTTTAAGTAATTGAATTACCCACATGCTATGAGACTTTAAATATGGAAGAGGGAGGAATTGTGCTTTTTACAACATCTTGGTCTTCATCTTCCCACAGCAGCACAAAATGTCATCACATTCTTCCTGTAAAGTCGTTCCTTTTCTCATTTCATTGTCTGCACTTTTACAGACCCATGTGTTCTCAGGCCAAGGCTTTTTTTGTGCATGAGTGGGAGCTTGGACAGAGACCTCCCAAAGCCCCGGCCCAGGAAGCTGGTTTGACCTCTGTTTCTCTGTCCAGCCTCAGCTACTCACATCCTGCTCACAATTTCCTCCCAGTCTCCTTCCACAAGCTGCTTTATTATTATTATAATTATTATTAGGTTGCTTTGTTGTTTGATTTTTTTCACAGAAACACAGTGTCAAGTTCAAACCCTCATTTCATATTCCTAAAGCTTTGCTGTTGTGAACTTTATTGTGGATTCCTTTTCATTACTTTTTTTTCCCTCAATTTTCCTGGGATCTTTTCCTTTTCTGAGGCACATTTAACCCTGTCTGGATGCCTGTAGCACCACGCTAAAACTGCAGCCTTTTCCCTGTAGGAGACCAAAAATATTAGAAAGAGTGGTGAAGCTCCTTGAAATTTCACCTGCACACCTGCACAAGGGTGAGGCTCCATTTTCTTCCTCGGGGCTCACTCACACCTCGTGACCTCATTCAAAATCCTCACTCAGGTAGAGCTCCCCTTGAAATCAGTGCCTATAGAGACTAACTAAGAACTTCTGGACTGGAACCAGACGTCTTATTGGAAGCTAATTAGGGATGATTCAAAGCTGATTGTCTACAGCAAATGAAATAGGCATTCTTGGTTTTCTTTTCTGCTCTTTTGGGAAAGCTGAGAGTGGCTGAAGAAAAAATGTTTGTGTTGATGTCGTGCTTCATGTGTGGTTGTATGTAGGTGGCTTCTCTTTGTGACTGTTCAACACTGCACAAAACTTCTTGCTAAAAGAAAGAAAAAAATGCTAATGAAATTTTAAAAAGGTGCTAACATTCACAGCATTCTTTCAGTGATTGTGTCTGGGCTGTGTACAATAGGATATAGTTCCTGTAGATGCAAGAATTCTGTAGAGCTGAGATTATTATTTAAGAAGATGTGTTCTCTGGTAACAACAAAAGAAACTAGTTTGTACTTAGGATGATGTTCTAGAAGCCTTGGTGCTGATGCCAGGCAAGTTGGCTTGAGTATTTACACTACAGTCTGAGATATGTAGTTTGTGTGAGAAATTTTCAATGACCAATACCAAAACACTAAAAATTGTCATTTATAACTTTATTTTTTCTCTCAACGACCTTTAGAATTTCATTCATGCTGCTATTCATGGACAGCAGTTTTCAAAAAATAATCTCAGAATAGTAGTTTTTTGTGCAATATATTTCAGATGTGGTAACCTTTCTCTGACTCCATTTCTTCCCTTGACAAAGTGGGAGTGTTCTTGGCATAATATTTCTCAAGAATACAATCCACAAATACATGACAATTCTCTGCTGACACCTGAGAAGAGTTGGTTTCAGTCTAGGTTCCAGCTCTGACAGCAACCAGATCACCACTTTGACTGGATCTTAGAAATGGTCTTGTTCTGAGAGTCCTATTATTACAAAATCCACAGCAATAGTTCTGGAGCAATGCATTATAATTAACATAATCATTGGACACAATGTGAAATAATTTCCCTGACAAAAATGTTCTGTTTAATGTTTAAATCTCTAGCTGAGGGAAGATTGGAGCGGGGGAAGGGGGCAGGGAGGAGGTTGTTTATTTATTTTGTTGGTTTTAAATAATGGAACAAAATAAGAATTCTGCAACTAGTTTTCTGTAGTCTATAAAAAGCCTTTTTTCTGAGTTTTCTGAACTCAGTTGTTTATCCTATGTCTGTGAGTGATTAGGTAGCTCTGGAATTATATTAATCTTGACTTAATGTTTACATGGATGTATATAGACTTTTATGCTTTAGTATCCTTATACCTAAAACCAGAAAGGAGTCGTAGTTTGCAAGGACCCTGTTAGACAGGGTGAAAAATGGTACAAGATTTCAAGTCACGAAGAAAGGCTGTGACCGAGTCAGGAAATGAAGTCAGGGTAGTGCCAAATATAACACCATCTTTTCTATTTTCTTGTCACTCTTTAATGATTACTAAAAATAAGAGTTAAGTAAGTAGCTCAGAAAACTGATCCACTTTTCCCACTGCCAAGAAGAACTGAGCATGAAGAAGATTCACTTTAATTTTGCAGACCTTTACATTAGAGCTGTGGACTTTCTCTTCAAGGTGATTTCTGCTTCCCAAAAGTGAAAGTGCTGTCACCTGAAATACCTGCTCCCTGGTGATGTAACCAACAGTCAAGGCCATTTTCATCATCGTATAAGGTAAGAATTCCTCAGCTTACAGGGACCATGAAATTGTGATGTGAAAGTAATGAAGAGGTTAACAGTGTGGATGGATGGGATTTACTGTTTTCTGTTACAAACAGGAGGTGTAGCTGAAGCCGCTTTTCCAAATAAAGCATAAAGTTAGATTTCATGTTTCCTTTGTCCCACACAGTGCTCTACCCACAAGCCTGGGCTGACTCTTCAGCCGAAAGGTGTGTGTCTTCAAGAACACATCTGTACTCACTGTCATCTCAGCAGACATCACAACCTTGACACAAGGCATGTTTCAGCTTTCGTTATTGAAATCACAAGCCAGGAGATAATATCCATGTGATGGTCCCTGCAGTGAGCAGTGAGAGATTACACTCCACTTGTGCATATACAGGAATCTGTGCACATGGGTCTGCCATACTGTCCACCTACATCCCAATAACTCTGAATCACTTAACTAGTTTCAACCCAGGATAGCCAAAGTTAGCAGGAATTAAATATCCAGTTTTGTAGGAATAGGTGGCTGAGCAGGAACAAGACGTGTCATTAGTGGTCTAATCAAGTCAGATCTTCTCTGATCACAAGGTTGCAGTGTGCTCTCCACCCACTGGAGAATTCACACAGAAGACAACCATTATGACTGCCCCAACCACAGGAAGAGTTTTAATTGGTACTCACACCAAAGAATCCAGCCACAAGGCACAAATCCATTAAAAAACTCAAGCTTCATTAGATCTGTTGCAGATGGAGCTGCTTGTCTCTCCAGGAACCACTCTTTACTTTATTTGTGGCAATTTCACCAGACTTTTCATGTTCCATTTCATTTGAGCTAATCTCTCTCCATCACAGCTGGCCTGCTGAGCTCTGAGGAACAGATGTATGTGGCCCCCGACTGCTGCTTGGCAAACCTGGCTTGTGCCATTTCAGTACTGAGTGATTCTGCCACATCTGCTCTCTTTCTGATCTCTGAGCACTTTGAGCTATCACAGAGCAGATGTGGATCAGTGAAGGTTTCACAGAGAGTCCTCTTATATGTACAGGGGGAGAAAGAATGTCTGCAACTCCTTTATTTGTCTTCTTTTCCCAGAAAGACCACCTCCAGTATCCCAGTGTTTGCTAATGGAGACAGTGAATTGGTTTTGGAGCATATGTATTTCATCCCTAAATTAAATCCAGTTGTCTGAGCAAGCTTGGTACGACCTCTTTTTATCAATAAGTGTTTTTTCCTGTCTCTATAAACTGCAGATTTTCCTCTCTGTGTGAATTGCTTAAAGGATTGCTATCCACAGAGAAAGACAGGCACCTCTGCAGAGAGACATTCAGGCCAGGTGTTTTTAGGACATATTATAGGCACTCCTTCACAGTGCCTATTTATATTACTAATGTGCAGGAGGGGTGTGTTTGATGAGTAGCTTTGATTGGGTATCTAAACTTGAACATGGCTGATAATGTTACAAAATATTACTCAAAATATATGGACTATAACTGGTCACATACATAACATAAAGCAGGACATAATTTCCAGCTGAGAAAGGAGATTTGAAAGTTAAGTGATGTTTTTGGTGACAGCCCAATCCTCATTTGAAATAAACTGGCATCAGCAACCATCAAAATCAATAAGATCATGTAATAAAACAGCAGCTAAGGATGTGGACTTAAAATTTTTATTTTCACTAGGTAGAAAATGCTAGGGAGGCAGCTGTGGCCTGGAGAAGAGCCAAGCAAAGCCATTCTTTCTCTATGCCCATCTCTATCAGCAGGGAAGAAATGCTGAGACAAAAAAAAGTGTCAAACCAAATGGACAAGAGGCTGGTGAAGTCGATTTCCACCCCAGATGGGAGTTCCACATTCTCTTTGCCAAGAGTGGGCAACAAGATACAATTCCCCATGATGACAATGGACTCATAGAGATGTCAGCTGCTCCTTCACATTTGATATCTAGTGCTCTTTACCCATGGAAGAAGGAAAACCCTTAAGCTGTCATCCTTAGGTTCAAATCAGATGAGCTGCTTTAACAACCAGATTCTTAAAGTCCTCCAAATGCTCAGGCCCTTTTTATAGGTTACAAGGAAAAGGAAATGCAACAGTTAATGCTTTTTCAAAGTTGTATCTTACCCTTATGGGATCTAATCAATCCTTTACATCTCTAATTATAATAAATCCTATTTTATATTAACATATTAGGCTTTTTTTTGATTCAGATTACTTTCCTAATTATTATAAAAATTATTAACCTCTTTATCAATTTTTAATGTAAAATTCTGCAGTATATTGGAAGTACATGACAGTACCACTCTAGATTTTAAGACAGGCTAGAGGAGAACAGCTGTAACTTACTGAAATAGCAGAGAAATTTCAGAAAACTGCCTATCCCCAAACAAGTGTGGCTGCAGATCAATATCCTTTTCCCTTGGAAAATATGCACTGCAATATGCAAAAGCCTCCATCACATTTTTATGTTGCCCAAGGGCAACAGCATAGAGGGCTTCAACACAATTTAGGGAAACCATGATCAGAATTTTCTGAAATATTTCTCCTCTAGGTACAGTTCTAGAAATCCTTGATTTATGATAGATCTGACAGGTTTGGTGACTACAGTGGAGCACATTCCACTGTGTGTGATGCGTGATATTCTTTCATAAAATCAGCTAAATGGAAAGATGGGACCACAGTAGCCCTATTACCTTTTAATGTTTTGAAACCTCAGGATACCAGATTTTCTTAATTCAACATCTTCATGTGAATATCAGGAAAGAAATGCCCACTACTGACAGATGTGCATATTCCTGGCAAGATGCCAGGCGTTCCTGTTCTGTTACATCGCAGCCCTGGCACCAAGCCAAGGAATCAGCAGTTTTGCTTTCCATGAGGAAAAAATTCTTCCCAGAGAGTTTCAATGTGATGGGGTTTTAATGTGATCCAGGATGTTTCTTAGGTCTGCAAGTCTTTTCTATGCGGTGAAAGGAAGCGTTATGAAGAGGAAGGCCCTAAAACCTGGCAGTGAGGGTGTTTTTGGAGGTAACCCTATCCCTGCTCTTGGCGTGCTGCCCCCCACTACATGCAGGGAAACTGTGTTCAGTTAATGACATCCATAGCTGGGGACTTCAGAGAGCTGTGGCAAATGCAGCTGATTGATTGCTTTTCTCAGGCGTTGCTTGCTCTGTTTTTCAAGTGCAGACCAGCTGCTGGAAGATGTTACATCAATTCTTCCTGTAAGCCACAGTTCTGAGTCTGAGGTGCTACTTCAGCCTTTTCTGGAAACATCAGTTCCCTCAGACTGAAACCATGGACACTGTACAGGGGCATTTGATTCATTTTCCTTTTGTATTTTAAGCAATATCTGTTAGCATTCAAATTATTCTCTGCTTCCTGCAACGCTCCCTAAGATAAGAGTGGTTCAGGAATGTACGTTTGTGGTAATTAAACCGTCCTGAAAGTGCAATGTCAGGAAATGTATGGTTCTCTGCTCTTTTTTTTCCCTTCTCTTTTTTTTTCCCCTCTTGCCAGCTACTTGTCTATTTATAGAAATACACTTCACCATTTACTTCAGAGCAGTGACATGGAGAAGCAGATATTTCGAGGAAGTCCATTCGCTTGACAAAAACATCCATTACCTTTATCACCAGTGGAGACCAAAAAAGAATCAGTTGCAATACTTCACTTGGGGATGACTAATTGAATTGTGAAATATACTGACACTCTGAAGTCACTGTGGTGAGCTAAATACTGGCACTCGTAAAAGGCAGGAAATGTAGATAAGATGCTGATTCAGTTGATTTGAGGCTAGAATGCATTTTCAGTTTGTGTTGATGCTCTAAGCTTGTCTGATTTCCAATGAGTCTTATTAATCAAGGGTCAGGGAATTAGCTCAGAAGAGTGAACTGCACAGGATTTGCACCTACTTGGTTCAGCTATGAAATTAGCTCTGAGTGCTAAATACACCACATCCCATCCTGCAGTCAGAGATCAGCTGTCAACTCCTAGTTTAATCACAGACCCACTTAAATTAGTCATTTGGCTGGCTCTAGTGGTGCATCTATCATATGTCCTCTGTCATCCTCCTCCACACTTGCTAGCACTTTCAGATCCTGCAGGTGAAGGCAGAGAACAGAGGCAAAGGGTGTTGCTGGGTGGCCTCAGCTGGATGTGCTCTGAGTCCTGCTGCTTTTTGTCTGTGTCATATATTAATGGATGTTGAAAAGCTTCCCTGGACTTACCTGGAGACTGGAACTTCATCTTAGGAAGATTCTTGGCACAACTTTAGCTGGAGCCATCCTCCCTATCCCAAATGCCTCAGAAATTGTTCAGAAGCTATCACAGGGCAAATACCATTTCCAGAAGGCATTTTGGGTGAATGGCCTCCATTTGGGCATTCACACTGGGTGCAATGTTCTCAACACAGGTTTTACTGTGTCGTTTGACCTCAGTGGCAGAGAATGATATGGCTCAAATTTAATTTACTGGCACAAACATTGTTTCCATGCTGCAGTAAATAACTGTTCAACATAAAATACTGAAACTCAGGAAGTCTAGCCAAAAAAAATTGAGGCTTTTTTATATATACTGCAAAATAATCAAATAATGTGTTAATAAAACTCCATTAATTCAAATATAAAAAGCTGCAGATGGATATAATATAATTATTATGCTTGCTTAGTAACAAACTTGTGGTTCATTACTGAAGGAGACTTGCATGTGCTCAAGAGATCCTCTGTTTCCCATTCCCCTGAGCTCCAGGAAGGAAGAAGGGGTGACCTTCCTGCCCCAGTGGAATCCACCCTACAGACACATCCAAATCAAAAGGTAGCTTTTATTTCCAGGGCTTTCTGAAAAGCTTCAGAAAAGGAAAGTGCTTTGGTCTTTGCAATGTCCTAGGGGCCTGATCCAAGCACTTTGCAAGCAAAGAGACTTCCTGAGTTTGCTACTGAAGGTGAAAGCTCAGTGCCATTGAAATAAACGCTCTTGTCCCCTTGATCCACTGAAGTTAGGATTTAAGTTCATTTCTTCTTCAATTCGTCATACTGAAGAATTCTATCTCCATATCTCTCAGCTTTAACACTTTGAAATAACCATAGCTCAGCAACATGCTTCAGTGTAGTCAATGCTTCTTTTACCTGCAAAGGAAATAAAAGAACATTCTATAGGTATACTTAATTAAAACTGGTTTCTAATTGATTTTTTCTAATATATTTGGTTTAAACACTAGAAGGGCTGGTCTTGTTTACAAGATGAAGTGTCAGATAGTCTGGATTCTCTCTCTGAAATTGACTCAGTCTCCTTTGCATCTAAGGGATTTGTGATTCATCATGGTGTCAGGAAGGAATGTTTCTGTTAGAACTGATCAGGTTATTCACCAGAAGAAAAAAATTCAGGAAAGAAATGTGTGTTTATGACCTGTGATCTGAAGAATAGAAGCTTTGAAGGGTAGAGAGTAAGAGACTGTGTCTACTACTAAGCTCAAGGTGGGGGCAAAGGGAAGGGAGAAAGAGAAGGAGAGGTAAAAAAGGTAGTTTACTGCATACTTTTAGTCCATATTTACAGTGCAGGGTGCTTTGATGCTGGACATCTCATGAGAAATGGTATTTTAGGTGCATTCTACCAGTGTGGAATAACTAGCACAAGCACCTTTCCACTTTCAGGCAGGACCGAGGTATAATTTTATATTAAATAGAGTGCACATGGCCCACTGGATGACATGATTCTATTGAGTGGGGCTTGGCACTAATCCTGTGTCAAACACTGCTGGAGAGAGCAGTATCCATAAGTTGGAGAAATATCAGGGTAAGAAACATCTGAAGTTGGAGTAACTTGCCTGTGGACAGACAACAGCAAGCTGGCAGGACTGGAGGTTAAACTTGGTTTTCTAACTCTTAACCCCATGCCCTGCTTATTCAGTGATAACAGCCAGAAGTGTAAAACAAAGCAAAAATTGCAACAAACTCCTCTCTCTCTTTTCCCTCCTTTTCCCTTCCCTTTCCTCCCTAGTGGCTTAAGGTAAAGGTTTTACATAAAACATGACTTCCCAGCTAAACTGCTTCTTTAAACCTCATTAAAATAAGACTTATCAATAAGGATACAATTTTGTGTCAGATAATTTTTGATCAGTTATTTCTGCTTGTGAATAAGATACAAAAATGTTTATTAATATAGAGACAAAGCTAAGAGTCCAAAATGTAGCTTCAGAAAAAGAACTTAAAGAACACGGACTTGTTAAATAGAGGTGCCAGGTCATTTCTGTGTTCAAACACAGGGGACATAGCAATTCTGTATTTTAGAAACGTTTTCACACATGGTGTGGATGCCTAAATGAACATGTTCTAGAGCTCTTGAAATCCAACAGGTTTAGAAAATTGTGATGTCATCATGAAAAATAAGATTGCTTTACAAGGAACCTCTCAAAGTGTATAGAAGAACAAGTACACATTTTTGCAATTGTGTCACATGCAAAAAAGTGACACTCACTCCAGCATCATTGCCAAGGGTTTACACCACGTATTTCCAGTGCACCTGTTATGCAAATAAAAACTGCACTGCCAAATGAAATTGTATCTGACCATGTCCACATTCTTTAGTAAAAGTTGGCTTGCAACTGGAAAGTGAAACACTAGAGCCTGAGGATGGGGCTGAAGAAATGCTAACACAGACCCTCACTTTTCCCATGTTTTCAGCTAAGTAGAAGATGAGCTTCTTAGATGAACTTAATTTTGTATAAAAAGGCAGTCATGAATATAGATGTACTGTGGGAAAATGAGTCTGGCCAATGAACTGGAATGAGATGGACAGGAATGCAAGCTGTAATTCTTGCAAAGTCCTTTGGCAACATTTAGTTAGGTTTATCACAATACAAGAACGGTATTTGACACAGTAAAGTCTTTGTGTTCTCTTCCTGTAAATCTTTACACTAGCACCAATTCACAGCATTTCCATTTCCTGTAAAACTACCTTTAGCAATCCCTTATGGAAATTATACCCATGTTGCTGTCAACATATTTTACATTGTCCTTAAATGATGACAAGTGTGCAGAGACCCCAACAACTGGTTAGAGCCTTGACAACTGCAAAACAAAGATGTTCTGTGCTGGCCTAAGCTTGCAAGAATGGGAGAAGTGCTGGAGCCAACCACATACTTTGGGAGTTTTCCAGCTCTGTCAGAAAACCCTTTTTTTTCTTGTTTGGCAACAAATGGCACTAATGAGAACAATGAATTTCAGCAATTGGGTTAAGAGGCTTAAACAAACAACCGAACTAGAACAATGAAAGATGAAGATGGGAGTATATATATTATTGTGAGCTTATTGTCATTGTGGGCTGATGACAGTTTAGTGAGTGAGCTGGCATTACTATTATTCATTTCATCACGAAGTTCATTCCAGACCTGCCCATTTCTCTATCTGCTGTTTGGGTTTAGGAGCAAAAAGGCTGCATAACAGAACTGAAAGAAAGTAAATCTGAGAGATGCTGGGGGGTGAACTGACTGCACAGGAAGTACATTCCTTGTTCAGCCAAAGAACAGCTGTAGTTTTTTTCAGAAAGGAAGCTCAGTCCATGAGTTAATGTCTCATAAGCTTTTGGAGAATAGGGTTCAAATCCCTGCTCTTCTGCACATTTTTTGATCTTGAACAATTCACTTGAAGTTTCCTGTTAGCTAAAAATGGCACTTAAATATGGAAACAATTCTGTCTTGCAGGAGTGTTGCAAAGCTTATGACATGCTCAGATAACAGATAGTGAGTTCATTTAAACATCTTACAAACCACTGTAATATTCTGCAAATTACCCTACTCATTGGCTTTGGCTGAAACCTGAAGCCTTTTGCATGCAGGTTGATGTTTTCGGTGTTTCTCTGTGAGACTTGTTCAGTGGCTCCTCACCTGTGAACTTGCTCTATGTTTTCCAAATTTGCCATTTTTTTAAGCCGTATAGTAAGTCATGGCAAACATGTTTGCAAAAAGAGTTCATGTTTAGAACAATTAGTAGAGAAATGAGGAGGGACACTTCACTGGAGTGGGAACAGCTTCATTTTAGTCTTCAGGACAGAAACTGATGTAATCATAAAAGTCAGTTTTGCTGATAAATTTCCTCAGGAACAAGTGAAGCCTCTTTCCACACTTTCAAGCTTCCGTGGTGGTGTTACAGGATGTGTTCAGTGATGGGTAGGGGTAAGAATGGTCTTGGACTGGAAACATACTGCTTAAAGACCAGTGATTGTAATATTTAAGGTGAAGAATATATATCTCAAATATTAATTATTTAGTATTTACTTCAAAGTGTCTTCAGAAGGGTTCAGTTTACAAAGGCAAAACCAGTTTGATGGTGAGGAGCGTTTGGACTGGAAATTTAGGCTGATAATGGGTTTTGCTTTAACGCATATTTGCTACATACCTAGACTTTCTAATAATTCACATCCAAGTCTCTCAATGGTTTATAAATAAAGCTTGATTGCATTAAGAAGTAAGACAGCAGTTAGGAAAAAACCCAAACAAAATTATATACAATACGTAACTTGCATGCTAAAAAATACTGAAAAAAATAATGTTAGGAACTAAAAATATGGAGGAGAAATGTTAGCATGATAAAATGTAGGTTTTTAATGTGTGTTGGTATAAAAGTATATCGAAGATAAAGTGATGTTGGAAAACATCAGTGTCATGATGTTGGAAACAAATAATCAAATTCTTTTTAGAAGACATAGAATAGTTAAAATTCATAAAAATAGCTGGATTCCTAGAAATAAAATACAGATGCTGTCCTTCCACCATATAAGAACAACAAATTTCTTTCTGGCTTGTCATGGTCTGAGGAAAATACGAAGCAACTTTAAGTAGAATTAAACACTTCTAATTCAGTGGAAACAGATATTTTACACACAAATTGCTCTAGGAAATCTTTAATCTTTAATCCTCATTTTGAACAAATTCTGGAATACCTGGAAAATTCCAGAAGACTGAAATTGAGTTTACAGTGAGCCAATATTAAAAAAAATCTGACTGGATGACTGGGGTCAGTGTAGGTCAATTAGTCTGACATCTGTTCCAGAAAATATAACAGAAAAGCTGGGAAGACAATCAGCTGAGAAATAATTAAAGGATAGAAATAAAATTAATTCCAGACAACATGGTTTTATGAAAAGCAGATCATGTCAAAGAAATCTCACTTTATTCTTTGATGAAATTGCAAGCTTGTTTGAGTAATCTGATTTTTGTAAAATATTTGAATTTGGCAGCACAGCATGTTCTGATTTAAACACTGGCATCATATACTATTAATAAAGCAAATGTTTTATGAATTAAGAACTGGTTAAGTGATAGATCTTAGAAAGAGATTGTCTCCAGGAAATTATCAACAGCTGAACATACTTATAACAGAGTTTCATGGGGATCAGTAGCAGACCTGATACCATTCAATCACTTCACTGATTATTTTTGAAAGTAAATAATAAATCACTTATGATAACATTTGTAATTAAAACTGAAAAAAGAAAAACAACTTGGTAAAAAAGTACATAAGGATAAGACAATGAGGCAAGACAATGATCTTTTCATAAACAGGGCCCCAAAAAAGACCTAGGGATCAAAATGAAGGAGCGACCTAATGTGAGGTCTCAGCTTGGTAAAAGTGCTGATAATTAGCTGTAATTGCAGTCTACCTGCAAATGCAGCTATGCTATTCTCTGGGTTCTGGCTCTTCAGTGTGCAATCAGCGCTGGGGTGTCTGTGCTGCACTTCTCTACTCTTGTGCTGGTTTGTATAAACTGAGACAGCTCAGATGCCTTGGATGCCTCTGCCAGCATGATGTAGTTTTGCCCTTGATCACAATCACACTACTTTCACAAGGAGAACGTAATGGGTATTAAATAACCCTTCAATCTAAGAGGAAGGAAGTAACAAGAACCAATGTCTGGAGGTTGAAGACATGCACATTTGAGTTAAAATGTATTATTGTTCCTATATACACATCTCTGGAAGAAATTATCAGGGGAATGTCCAGCTTTGGTCAAGCCTGTGCCTTTGGAAGCATGTAATTTTTTTGAAAGGGGGTGGCAAATTCCATGAGACCTAGGTGAAAAAAACCTGTATAACTCTCATTACTGTTTTTAAGAACAGTGACCTGATTGCAAGTTCTGTTTACTGCTCAGAACAATTAGCTTGCTGACACTGATTTTGGAGGGGAAAGGGTTGAAATCTCATACTTATAGGCAAAGGACATAATATGTACAGAAGAATCTGTGAAGAAAAAGAAATTTCATAACATAAAGCACTAAAAGTCAAATCTGAAGCTCTGCTCTCAGGCAACAAACCTGCCAACTGAAAATAAGTCTTAGATTGCCCATGGTTAATGCTTTTCAGATGACAGAAAGGGTATGACCTTGAGAGGTCATCCCCTATCTTAAGTCAAGATCAACTCCACTGAAAGCTGATTAAGAGAAAAATGAAATGCCAGAAATGTTAAACTCACAGGTATAAAAAAATGTCCTTGCTGCAACAACATGAATGACTTCTAATCCAACTGAACTCCCCCCTGTCCCAGGCATTGCAGGGAAATAACAACAGCTTCTCATGCAGCCTGTGAATGTGTGGACCCTTCCAGAAGAGTCCTTGAATTCTCCAAATGTATTGTTCTCTCAGAGACTCCAGGCTACAAATCTGTGTATTGTAACTAGTTTGAGTCAAGGACTAAAGAGTGTCCTGACCCTGAGTAAGCCCAGCTAGTGTGGAAGTGCTGAACAGATTGTATTTCAACTTCTCCTGTGAAGACAGGCTGAAAGGGCTGGGGTTGTTCTGCCTGAAGAAGAGAATGCTCTGGGGAGATCTTACTGCACCTTCCAGTACCCAAAGGGGCTACAAGAGAGCTGGAGAGGGACTTTTCAAAAGGGCATGTTGTAATAGGGAGAGCAGCTTTAAACTGAAAGGGGGCACATTTAGATGAGGTATTAAGAAAATATTCTTTCCTTTCAGAGCTGTGTGACACTGGAACAGGTTCTCCAGAGAAGTTGTGAATGCTCGGTCCTGGCAAGTTTTAAGAACAGGTTGGATGGGGCTTTGGGCAACCTGCTCTAGTGAAAGGTGTCCCTGGCCATGGCAGCGGGGCTGGAACTGGATGATCTTTAAAGTCCCTTCCAACCTAAACCATTCTATGATACTATGAATACCACGGTCTCTTTCTGCTCCCTCTCACTTCCACAGTGGTGTCTGCCAAGAATAATGTATTTTACAGAATCAGAGAATATGCTCAGTTAGAAAAGACCCACAAGGATCATTGGGGCCAACTCCTGGCCCTGCACAGGACAGCTCCAAGAGTCACACCAGGTGCCCAAGAGCATTGTTCAAACAGTCCTTGAGCTCTATCAGGCTGGTGCTGTGACCACTTCTCTGGGGAGCCTGTTCCAGTGCCCAAACACCCTCTGGGTGAAGAACCTTTTCCTAATACCCAACCTAAACCTCTCCTGATACAACTTCAGGCCGTTCCCTCAGGTCCTGTCACCGGTAGCCACAGAAACCTACAGTTTTCAGTTTACAAAGACTAAGAAACTGAAATTACTTTTTACATTTTATATTTATTTTAAGAGAGAACAAATTTTGAGACAGGTATAAGTTCTTTTATAGAGGCACTTGCTCCTGTATGAGAACCTGTATTAACTGTGAAGAAATTGGGGTAAGGAGAGAGCAGGATTACCCTGTCAGCAGAAGGGTAGGTGAACTCAAGGCAGCTGTGAAACCCCACCTGAAGTCTCTTTTGTCAAGTTAGCCTGGAGCCAAAACTCCCTGATGGGCCAGCTCTTACCCAAGGCAAGGGGAGCAGGTCTTCAGGCAGGGGTCCTGTTTTATGTAGGAGCTCTGGCCACACATCCGTAGAGCAGGGCTGGCTCAGGCCCTGGCCTGACCTCGCACTGCTCAGACAGGTGGTACACACATCACAGTGCTTCACAGACCCTCTTATGCTGTGTGTGATGCACACACACAATGAAAAGAATGTGCCTGATCCAGTTTTAAAGATCTTAAAAGACGAGTCTAAAAAGAAAGTTAGGGGTGGCAAGAACCAACGGATGCAGCATAGGGAGATGTGTGGGAATTACCACAGGAACAGTGGATCAGTTGTCCTTTGATAGCAGCTATTCATACACAAGATGAGAATCTAACAGTCAACACACAGCACCTAAACCACTTCTCAAACTCAAGTCACACAGATAACATTGCCATTTTCTCCCAGTGCCAAAGGCAGTACGGCAGCAGCCTGTGTCCCCTAGTGCTTTCTCTAATGGACATCACAACCATTCTCCTTTGGGATAATGTTTGGTTTGCAGTGCCAGTCCCAACTAATATGTTCAATAACAACCCTGTGGTCACAGACTGGAAGCCCTGCTTGATGAGAAATATCAAGGAGGTTATATGTTTACTCTCCAGATTCTAAGGCTTGATGATCAGGAGGATGGAGAGCAGCCAAAATAGCCTCTCCCACAAGAGTGGGGGATTACTTCTGCTTCTTTGTGGGCTTACTGACTGTCTTCCCCAGGTTAGTAAACACAGGTGGAAGAGACACCTGAGTTATTCCATCACTGGAAGTGTTCAAGGCCAGGTTGGATGGGGTCCTGAGCAACCTCCTCTAGTGGAAGGTGTCCCTGCCCTTGGCGGGGAGGCTGGAACTGGATGATCTTTAAAGTCCCTTCCAAACCAAACTGTTCTATAATTCTACGATTCTATGAGTCTATGAGATGAAATTGATAAAGGCAGAGGAGAGGAATTTAAATAGTCTCTCTAAAGGAGGTCACACATTGCTTTTTCTGAAGTAAACCAAACCCTCCAGCCTAATGTATCAGAGAGGAACATGCAAAAGACTTCATGTGGAAGATAGAAGCATTCTTATAGACTTAGATTATATTAACCCTTGTTACACTGTGTTACTTATGTGGGCAGTAAATTACTCTTTGCTTTAAGAAAGAGTATGTGTTGGCTCATTGATGACAGACATTAAAGGAAAACTTTTAAGCTGCCTCAGGGTATGTTCAGCAAATGTATTTCTCAGTCCCTGCAGTGTGGATTGGATTTACTGCTCTGCTCCTTGTCTCAGAGGTTATCTAAAACAGAGTCCTTAATAATTCTGATGGAACACTACTCACGCTTTACTATAAGCACAAGCTTATATTGCTGTAACTTTCTAAAGAGTTACTCTGGCAAAAAGTCACATACAGATTCAGTTACACAAGTGAACAGTATCAACATATTCTTGTGTCTGTGCTGGCTACCCTCACCTGAACACCTCCGTACAGGCACTTCTTCATTGCCTGGAACTGTAGTCACACTGTGCTCAATAAAGCACTCTGTTCTGTGCTGTTGCCTTTCTGGCCTAAGGCAAGAATTAACTCTGAATTTTTAACTTGAACCATTAAAAGCCAAAGGTGGTGTAGCTGCAGAATGACAGCTTTTCCTCTCTACCTCCAACTGCCCACATCACACTCAGCTTTACAGAACTCTTTGAACTTACTGCTCTCTTTGGTGCAATGCACAAGTACAGAGAGTAGAGGCTCCAGCTGTGAGTTTTCATACATGTGCAGACTTCAGCAGTCTTGAATGCATTAACTTTACCAAAAGTGATGTGGTTGATTCATTTAATATTTATTCAAACACTCTAATAATATTTTGTCACAGAACATTCCTATTTCGGGTGTTATCTTAGGGCTTTGCTACTCAGATGTAACCATCGCAGAACCAAAAAAAACCTACCAGCTCAGGAGATGGAGTGCATGTCGAGTAAAGGGCCACTGGCCAACAGAACATGAGAAAAGAATTAACACATTTTGAGAGGACAGCGGCTGGTCTCTGAAGGATGAAACACAGTTCAATGTTTCTGTCACTGCTCCAGCTGGCTGACCTACAGATTGGCCCCAGACCTGGGAACGGCTTGACCAGTTATCAGCCCAGAAACAAATGCTTCAGCAACTGAGCATGTCAAATAAAAGAAAGAAAGAAAGATAAGTGCTAATGAGATTTTGTATAGAATTTTGCAAGTTAAATATGGAAATAATGAAATAGCACATCCAAAGTGGTAGTGCTTGCGGGGAGAAAAAAAAAGGCATTTTTTCTGGGTTTGGAAAGTGCTAAATTTAAGAATTTAGAAAGTAGCAGACATTAAATAAATAAATAATGAGGCCCACATAAATGAATAAACTTTACAGACTTATATTACCAAGGGTACTAAAAAGAGTGTTAATAATTATTAAATATACTTCCTAATTAACTGGTGGCCTTTTTAGATCTGCTTATTTTGGAAATGCAAAATCTCATTCTAAATCTGAATAAGGTAGCATATCCACCTGGGCACGTAGAGGAGTTGCCTCAGTCTGCAACTGTATAATTACATCTGTTCATGATGTCAGTAAGTAAACGAGTTCCTTATGGGAGGAGTAAATAGCTACTGGAGAAAAGTCGAGCATCAGTTTGTGCACTGTGTGCTCAAAGACTGAGAGAAAACATATAAATGTTCTTGTTTCTACACACAGTATGTACATCTTTATTAGCTAAAAATCTGTGGAAGCTGTTTTTTCCTCCATTGCCTGAGTCACTGAAAAATGAAATATTGAGAAATACAATAATGCAGAATGTTTCTCAGCTATTTGGGGAAGTGAAGAATACAGGAGAAAAGTGAAGTGTAGACTCACGAATGAATAATGCTGAAAGGCTGAACATGACAGGAATGTATGAAAGGCAGAATGTGCCAGTTCTGTGGGCACAGGAAGGGCTAAACACCAGTTTCTTTAGTGAGTGGAGGTGCTGCAGTGATGTCTCATGGATGTGGGTTGGCCACTGCTACAACTTCAGTGCTTCATTCAATAGTAAGATGCAGGATTGTTGTGCTTAGTAAATGGATCCTGGATGATGTTCCCTCAGCCTTTTTGGACTGCACTGGTGTCTCTAGGTCTTCTTTTGTGTCACCTCAACTTCTCCTGAAGTTATCACAGCATTTGCTTCCTCAGGGGCTGCAGTCAGTCCTGCAATGGCCTGTTTTGGTGACCAGTGAGTCCTGGTTAGAGGATGGAGCATAAACCTGCTCTGTCTGTGAGCAATGACAACAGGCCCAGCCACATATCCCGGGCAGCAAAGCAGGAACTTGGATTGCATGTTTTGGACCTTATCCTCCTCTCTTTCCTGCATTCTCAGGAGAGACTCAGCTTTAGAGAGATGGACTCTCTAGCGTGGCTTTAGGCTATCTTTTTCCCCTGAGTTTCTGCAATACCACAGTAAACATAAACAGGAATAAGGAGAAGAAAATATGAAAATTCTGAGCACAAAACCAAAGCAATTCTTGCAGGATGCATAAAATACGAATGTGTAAGCAGAGAAAAGGACTTAACACCTGCAGTAATAAAGGCTCTTCTGCAAAAATATGTTTCAATATTTAAACAACCATCTCTTGTAGCCTTTTAGGTAACAATATAGCTTGATTGCTGGCCATTACCTACAATGGAAACTGAAGGGACATCCAGTATAATTTTAATGTAATAAATAGAATCTGAAAAAAAGCAAACTGTAAGGCTGCAAAGCAGACTGTTTTTCTGAACTGCTTTTCCCTCTGAAATATTTTGTTGGCATGACATACACTGTTTATTGTTTTACATGTCTTTATAGCCTTCAGCCTCTCTCTCTGTCAACACATTACTCTTCAGCTTCATTGTGCTCTTCTGTCTTCTCTGGTGCCGTGGGAACATAAAGCAAATGATTCTACTGTTCCCAGCTAGAAATTGTTTTTCATTATAATTTCAAGAGGGGCTTTGAAGTATCTACTTAGGCTCTCACAGCTAATAAGAGACAGGGCAGTTGCTATGCTACTTGTTGATTAAATGAGAACCAGACCTGATAACATGCGAAATCTTCCTGAGGGAGGTGTTTCTCTTATGGAGATGAGTACTGAACAGTTAAGACCTGAAGTTGTATGTCTAAGGTTAAATGCCTAAATGGTCATTTTAAGCTCTGAAAGCAATGAGCTGGCTATCTGGAGCCAGAGTGTCAGTGGGTGTAAAACATCACTGACACTTCCCGAGCGTTTGGGCACTAGGGACTTTGAGGACAAAATGTCCATTTTATATTCCAAGCATTAAAAATGCTAAATTTTCTTTTAAGAACTAAATGAAAAAAAAATTCTTTTTCTGAGGCGCAATGTGACAGAAAATTCTAATGACACCCAGGAGAAGAGAAGATCCTCAGCTCTGCCAAAACCAAGACATCATATTTAAGGCCATAAATAACATGTAATATGTATGAAATAACATTTCATACTTGTCACAGTTTGAAAATTACTTTATGCTGAAAACCCCAAAATACTTTTTATGTTTCTGAAACAGAGCATAGACCTCTAAATTCAAGACATCAGTCTAATCTAAAGCCCTGAATCTGTTTAGACATTGGAAGTTTCCTATATATGTTGTAACCCTTAAGTCAGATTTAACACATTCTGAGAGCACTGACTTCAGAATGAAATAAAAGTTGCAATGACTTTCACTGTGAAACACAATAAAAAGAGGTTCCAGAGAATTCATGGTTTTGTATATTTAATTTAAAATATCGTACTTAAAACTGCAACTCTCTTTTTCTTCCTTTGCTGTTAAAAATGGGTAACTGCAGCAAAGGATGTGACAGTCATGAGACCAAAGAAAGAACAGGTAAGAGAGAGCATAATTTTATAATCCAGTGATTTAAGCAATTTTGGAAGAGAACAGAACTGGTTCTGCTCTGTACATCATTTCCTCTTATATGTGTTCGTCTGTTTCAGTTGAAGTGCAGAAGCAATCCACAGCAGCAGGATAAAATATGACATTACACCTTGTCTCACTTGCTGTATTTTTGGTCCCACACTGTGGTTACCATGTGAACTGCTTGAGGAGTGGTGAATGTACCGACAAGATTGTGGTTATCCTCTGTTTTCTGGTTTCTTCTGTTCCATTTATTGGCAGCAAAACACCTGATTTTGTAGCTGCTCACAAACCAACAGGATAGCAAAGAGCTGCATTCTGGCTTAACTGAGGAGCAAACATCAATTAGATGTAAATACTGGATGGCAAAATTCGAGACAAAGAGAGATGCACATTTTTCAGATACATTTCTATTTCCAGCTGGAACAATCAGACAGCTGCTGTCAGCACGCTCCTCTCCCATGTGTGTTTTCCACCCCTTCTCCAGATTGTCTAGATTTGAGGTGATACATTACTGTCTGTTGCATCATAGGACTTTTTTGGAATGGGGTTCTACACAGGGGTGATCAAGATGTGTTATCTACCAATGTATTTATTGTGTATGATGTGTTAGAATTTCAGTGATTGCCTTAATGCCTTCTCCTATACACTAGGGAAAGAAATAACTGCTCGCTATCAGTGTGTTGTTAGACAGTAACACTGGAATTTTTCTGAAAATACCAGTTTCTGAACGAATAAATACTTTAGATGTTACAATAATAGCACACTTATTCCATTAATTTGTGCTTTCTGAAAAGGACATGAAAGTAGGGAGATTATCCGAGGGCAGCAGTGTCCACAGACATTCCCACTTTATACCTTTATTTCACCTTCATAAAAGGAAATTATGTGCTGGGATAATTTTTTGTTTATTATGTCAGATTTCCTTTATTGCACTTGGCAATTTCATCCAATCTGTGCACTGAAAAAAAGAAATCTTGTATTTCCAACACAAACAAAAGTTCCAGTTGCATGGTAACCAGCCCACACTGAGCCCTAGGAATATCAGATCCAGAGGGCTCAGGACTTTGCCAAAGAAACAGAGTGATTTTAACTGATTTCTCCATAAGATAATAACAGGGATTTAAACCACTACATCATACAAAACGATGCTGTAGCCAAATTCTTTACTGTCACTGAAGTCAAGGGAGTTACATTATTGGCAAAGGGGATTCCAGTTCTTCCCCAGCAGTTTGTCCTCGTGCAGCCTGCAGAGGGGGGAGGTCTCACCAGGCCACACGCCTGTTCTGTCAAAAAGGAACTTTACTTTAAAGACACTGTGATCCTTAGGTCCACAGAGTAAGAGGGCATAAGAATAAAGGGCATGGAGGGGATGAAGAAAGGCCCCTCAGTGTTTGCCATCCTCCTCATGTTACAGAGATAAAAAGACAGATGCAGTTGCATGATTTTTCTCTGGACATTTCATATTAACTTGATAGTTTCAAAGGCTGTAGCTACTTTGGCTCCCCTGATGGTACGGAACCACTGGAGATATGCTTCACGAAGCTGGAAGGAGCCACGAAACTGGTGGAAGTGCCTTGCTAAGGATCACAAGACAGGGTACCATGGTTTAACCCCAGTGAGTAACTAAGTACTGTGCAGGCACTCACTCACTCTTCTCTGCTTCCCCAGTGCAAGGAGGAGCAGAATCAGAAAAAAAAGTAAAACTCATCAGTTGAGATAAGAACAGCGTACTAATTACAGCAAAGTAAAATACAACTAATACTACTAATAAAAAGTAGATGGAGAGATGAAACCCAAGAAAAGCAAGTGATGCATGACGCCACCCACTGACCAGTGCACAACCTATCCCTGAGTACCAATTGTCTCCTCCCAATTAGTCCTCTCCCAGTTTATGCACTGCTCTCTTAAGCAAGAGAAAAGAGGGTCCTAAACCAAAAATTTCTTCACAGTTCAGTTTGTAATGCATCTTCATGAATAACAAGCTAACAAAGTTTCTTATTCATAGTGTGTGTTTTCTCCATAATCATGAACTTAAGCAAGTGAGCTGACATCAATGTAGTCATTGAGATATTCTCAATCTTCTGCCTAACATTGAATTCACCTTGGACTACAGCATTCACATCAATGTTTCATTCAGTTATAATTTTTGATTCACTTAAATCCTCAACCAACCTTTAATCTACAGACCGACCATGGTTGGAGTAAAAGAGTCGTTACTGTCTATGGCAATGTAGACATTGTGCACTGAAATCAGTATTGGGTGTTCAACAGAGGGAGCTGGAAACACCTGCCATGATACAAAATTTCAAGTAAGGTAAAGATCACATTCATTGCTGAATACATGTTTGAGTGGGAAAGGTACACCTGACTCTCCCTACCAAAGTTTGGAGACTGTTTTGATTCCACAGTTGATTCATTTTTAATGATGGAGTTGAAGTGCCGTTTTTTCAGCTGTGTTTTCAGCCTGAAAACAAACACACACACACACACAGAGGCATGTGGTTGCCACGGTGCCTCGCTTGCTCCGGCTAGCAGGGCTGACCCAGGGCACCGGGCAATCTCACCCGCTCCAGAGGAGCAAATGGAAGCAGATCACAGTGCAGGAGGGCAGGCGAAGTCCCTGTGAGGGTTTGCTGTGCCCACCAATGGTGAGGGTGCGCCGAGAAGGAAAGGAACGAGGCAGAGGAGATTCTGAGGGCAGGAAAGGGTTTATTGAACTGAAGAAAGGGGTGCAGAGAAGCTGAAAAATGAAGGTGACATGGAATTTTATACCCCTACAGCAGAGGCGGGGAAAACTCACAACAGCCAATTGTAGAACCAAGAGGGGCCAGTACAAAGGCGGGGAAAAGGAATGCCATCCAATGGGAGATAGGGGAGGTGGGGAGGGTTAACAGGGGCCAATCAGCAACCGAATAACACAGAACTTTCTAGAAAGGAAACCAAATGTGGGGAGAAATGGGTGGAATGTCAGTGGCCAGTGACCAAGCTTAGTGCCCTTGGGATGCAGGAACATCAAACCAGTGGGTGTTTTGAACCTGCTGGCTAGACTGACCATTACCATGGTCAGTGCTCACCACAATACGTGGTATTCCAGGGGTATGTTTCCTCACAAGTGTTTGAACTCCGGGAGAGAACTGTTAATGACTGGGAGGACTGGTGATTCAGCCAAATGACAGTGGTGAATCTCAGCTGAAGTGGGCCGTATTTCATTCACACCTGTTGGTTTGCTCTCTACATGCCCCCAGTTCTGTGAGCGATACTTGGTCCTCGGATTTGCCACAGTTCAGTCTGATACCTCTGTTTGTGGCAGCCCAACCCGTCTGGTATTTTTCACTGCCCATCCATCTCTCCTTCTTGTCCCAAGTCCTTTACTCCCTGCATTTTTGACTCTGTGAGTGGGACAGAAAGCATCTCTTTTCACATTTTCAGGTCTGTAAGTTTGTCTCTTGGTTTAGGCGTTCTCTCTCTTGCTAACCACAAAAGTACCAACCAGCCACAGCCCCAGTAATACATCCAGGCCTGTCCAGTCTGTCTGGACATAAATCTGGACAGCACAAGAGCAATAGTTTTCTGCTCTGTGGTTGTCACTGAAGGATCTATGTTACCCGTGCCCTCCAGGGTGGACTATCAGAATTCTAATGGTCTAGTTTCAGCTGGTGTGGTTGATTGACCTGAAAAATAAATGGATGAAACTCAGACTCTTTGATCTAGGTATGGTGCTCTTGCAGCAGATTTGCTGTTAGAGTGAGACAGGATTCAAGAGAACCAGCTGGAGTCTGGTATGTAGGATTTTCTGGACTAAAGCCAGGGAGCTTAGTTAATAAGTCAGCAAGACAGGCTGCCTGATCTTCTAATTGGCTGCCAACTTCAGGCCCCGAGTGCCCAGTTATTCATGCAGGGACCAGAACAACTGAAAAAGATCTGTATTGGTACAGCTTTCATAGTTGGTTTTTTTCTGTCAAAAGTGGTTGAATTAATCTATCTCTTTGCACATAAAACACAGGTTGCACGTGGCTTCTGGGCTGCAGAACCTCTGAATCAAACCATGCCCTTTACTTCATTTGAGCAACACCATCCTTATAAAGAGCTGATGTGAAGTTCTGTGTTGTCTTCTCAAGACAGTACCAGACCTGAGGCCGAGAAAGCCTTCTGTATTGTGTCTGTCTGAGCTGGAGATAAAACAGCATATATGATACCAGGTGAGACCATTCTGTTCCACAAAAGTGTCTACACTGTCAGCAGTTGTGAGTGACAAACCTGTTGTAATGGGGAGCAATATCTGATTGCAAGGCATCCGTCTCTAAGACCTGTCCTGCTTGAGTCTTTGCCTTTGGACGTTTTGTTTCAGAATTATGGTCTGAGCTGAACCTCCCAACCAGGAGCCTATAAGATTTTTTAGGCAATATGAAGTTAAACACCATGCAAACAGGTGGTTAAATCTGTAGACAACCTTTTGTAAAGTGCATGCATCAAAACCAGTGCCCTTGTGATGTTCAGGCTGACAAAGGATTTGGGGGAATCGTGCCTTAGGAGAGATGTATGTGTGCCCTGGACACTGAGGTGGGGAAAACAACATTCAGGAGGGAAACACTGGTCTCTCTCCAAACAAGTGTTGAGAGACTGGTTCTCAAAACAAATAAAGAGACCTTATCAAGAATGATTTTTTGGGGGGTAAAGCGCTGCCTAAAAAAGCCTTGAAATTGTTCTAACAGGAACAAATCTCCTCTTGTTTGCTTCTTCCTAAATTCAGATGAACAGAACTTTGTATAATCTGTAAATAAAAGAGATTGGCGAGACACCTGACCTGAGCATTCATACCTGCTGTAAACTGAAACAAGCTTCAAGGCTCAATTGTTCTTTAACAAGGAGTATCAAAGGAAGGACTGTAGAGAGTCCCTTGTGGAACTGAATTCAGAAGAGGCACAAAATCCTGAGCATCAAACAGAAAAGGATATAGCTGAATTATCCCTGTGGAAAATCATGGCACTGCAGAATACAGAAATGAAAGAGCAGGAATGCCACTATGGCAGTGGCAAGACAGGCAGAAAATATCTACAACTGTATATGAAATTATGTGGAAAATAAGGGAAGAAGGGAGGTCATGTAGTCTAGAAGAGAAATTATGCCAAACAGGCAATATGTCTGGGCAGCAGGGATGTTGAGGACGAGACTGATTTTGTTGGTACTGTGGAAAAAGGAGCAGCAGGATGCTGGGGTGGGAAAAGGGGTGAAAGAAATGAAAGGTGACATGAAGGTTGAAAGCATGAAAAGAGAAAGAAAATGTTTCAACCTCCAAAGATCCAACTGTGATTACGCAGCTGTCAGCCCTGCCCCTTTAATTAAGTAATTGATTAATTAAAATACAGCACTTAATCTCTCCATTTACATATTATGCCTCCCACTAACCAGCACTGACTGCGGGGTCCTCATCAGAAAGCTCCTTCCTATTTGAATTCGTGTTGGTTCCCAAACATATTACTTTGTAAATAGGAAATGACAACATTGGCTCAGTGCCCCAGCATCGTCGCAGCATTGCCATATGTCAGTATCATGCTAAACATAGTAAGCAGAAGACCCAACAATATAATTATTGAGGACATCTGTCAGCAGCACAAGCTACATCTGGGATTAGTGGCTGTAATACTGGGAAGACCTATAAGAAGCAGAGAGGAATGTCCTTTTGTGTTGTCTTGGATTTTCAAGAATAGGAGCCAGATCCTCAGCTGGAGTAAATTTAAGCCATTCAAATAAGCTAATGAATCCAGCATCAGCTGATACTAGCTGAGGATCTGACACTGAAAATGAGGCCAATGTCATTAAGTATGAGGTTTAATATTTTCTGTGTAAAGGTAGAATGCCTCAAAACAATCTGAGTTTACAACATGGAAGATCATTTATTAGTGGAGCCAGCAGGTACAGACTGTCTTTTATCTCAGATCTGAAGGATTGTGGACAAGTTTGGAAAGCTCCTGAAGAATATTAAAAATTCTCTTTAATGTTCTTTGTACATCAAGCATGCAATAATTTTATATTTCAAATAATAATAGGTAGAAAAAAAAGAATCTTTTGAGCACACTTAATAACACTTGCTAAACTTTCTTCATCCACAGCAGAGTTTATCTTGTAGTCTGCACAGGCAGACTGTCCTGTGAAACCAGTGACACCTACAGATTATACCTATTTATTAATCTGAGGGCAAGCTCCTGTTGGGAAGCCAAGTAGCTGCGTTAATGGAATGTTCCTTTTGAGTTAATATCCCCTGTAGAAATCATATAGCCATGTCTGTACCTCGCTGTGCTCATTCTGACATACTGCAGTTCTCAGCAAACCTTAATATTTCAAACACCAGGTTGTCCTAATACTGGTTACACGGCATCTGGGATGGAGACCATCTATGTTTAAATACATGGCAGAAAGGCTTCACTCTGTGGATCTGCACACAAGCCCTGAGGACTTCCAGTCTGTTCCCAGGCCTGTTGCCTGAGAACCAAGTATTTGATGATGAGTTGCATCACTGCCTTTAACAGAGAAGCTGAAGGGATTATGCCTAAGAAATGTTAACAGGCCGCTTTTGAGCAATACCAAGAAAAGTTGCTTTCTGAAGAAAGTGCCTAGTGATGTATTAGATGAGAAATAAAGGAGAAGAAAAGGTTAATCTCCCCAGAGAAAAGCTCTTCCTTCATGTGTCACACGAAACTTTTCGCTCTTTTACACTCTATATTGATGAACAAGGGCATCCTTGCCCCCGAGTCAGGTTTGTAATAAAGAGAAAATGAGCTCATGTACTGATCTCTCCCCACTTTTTAAATTTTTTTGCTTTGCAAGATTTCTTTGAGTCCTAAATCTGTAACCTATATGTAAGAAAGGATTACAATAAACAGCAGATTACAGAATTGACAGAATGTAAGGGTTGGTTTTTTTCCTTAAACTGAGAAAAATTTTTCCTTATGTCAATACACTGCAAGTTTGGGGGTATCTAAGAGAGGTATGCCTCTTCACCTCACTCATTCAGCAGGAGATTCACCAAGACAGTTATGCTTATGGATGTATACCTGTGTGCTTGTACATGAGCTGAGTGTTTAAACTCTTCCTGTAGTCAGCAAAGACTCATCCCAGGAAGCCTGTACGTCTCCAGAGAGACCCAGCTGACTAAAGGGTCTACTTGAACTCCGATGCTTTGAATTGCCTTGCTGAGGTGTTTATTGCTCTCTTGTGACTGTAGAGGAAGCATATGGAGACTAAAGCCATAACTGAGTGCCTCTGTACATCTCCTCAACAGCATACACTGTTCAGGCTGGCAAACAAGGTAGCCAATTAAACGAGGTTAGAAATATTGGTTATTGTGATGAGACGTGAAAAAATAATCTAATACAAACCCATGACAACACCCAAGCCATCAATATATTTTCATTTGCATAACATGTAAAGAACATTTTCCTTCCAAAATTCAGTTGTGTCCTTGCTGGATAGGACAGGAGAGAAAAGAGGTATGAGCCCTGAAATGCAGAGGGCTCTGTCTTTCTCTGGTTGGTGCTTTTCAGTGGTCTGGACACTGCTTGGACACTGTGTGAGGGTGATGATGAAAATACATGGTTGTTAATTGACTGCAGGTATTTTTCTGTCAAAGGCAGGATCTGAATGAGCAGTGGCTTTGTTTAATTACATTTTCGTAATAAAACAGAAAAAAGCTCCTCTAAAATTGTTTCAGGCCTCTGGTCTCCCACCAATACATCCTCTCCTTTTCACATGACAGAGTAGCTGAGAAGATTTTTCCCTCAGGTAGAAAAATAACAAAAAACCAAGTAAACAAACATAAAAAAACCTCAAAACCAAACAAAAACCCAAAACAAATCCCCCCCAAAAAAACTCCCCATACCCACACATGCCAAATCAACCAACCAACCAACCAATCAACCCCTCCCCCAAAACAAACAAAACCAACCAACCAATCAAAATTTGACAGGTTATTTAGATGGCAATGGAAAAATTAAAAAAATTAAAATTAGAACTTTTTTATTGTTTGATTTTCAAGAATTTTTTTCCTCGCATAAGTGAGGATAGCTTTTTAATCTTTTTTTATTAAAATGCAAGACAATCCAAATGGCTTGAGCCTATGGTCTGACCCTGAAAACATAAATTTTTCTGCATCAGTAAACCTATCCACCTCATTGACATTACTTACATTTGGAAATCTCTGTCTTGAATAATAGTTTGTAGGACTTGTTCCAAGTGGGACTAAAGTGAGACTCAGGTACACACCTTTAGCTTGGGGGTAGATTTCACTATTACTGCTGGGAGGAAACACCCAGTTCAGAAAACTACTCTATTTCTTTCTGTAAATAAAAGACGTTTCAGGAACTCAGACATACAGAATGAATAACTAATTCTTGTCTGATTGCACCTCTGGATTGAATTTTGATGGTTGAGTTGAAAATAGTTCTTGGATGAAAAGGAGTCTATAATGGAAACCATGCAGGAACTTTAACACCACCAGCAGTGCCAGCAGAGAGCTCGTAAGAATATCAGTCATATGGGGAGCTGTGCACCTATTGGACGTGTTCACCAAAAGATTAACTTCAAAATCTATAGCCTCAATTTCCTGAGTTTAACTGTGTTTGAATGATCTGTGAATTTTAGGGTGATGTGTATTTAACATGCATCTCTGTAGGAACTATGGACCCATACAGTGTGTCTTTATTTGCAATGCTATAGACCTTACAAGCATTCATTTAGGTGTAGCTTATTTAATTTTTTAATGGGTTAATCCTTGTTCTTTCAGGAGAGTTTTTCTATATACAAAGCAATTACTTAAACTAGTGTTTGTTTAGCTCACCTAACCAGAGCAGTCACGTAATCTCTGGGCTTTTTCATATCTTGCCAACAATTTTATTAATAGAATCGGGCTGTTCCTGTCTGAAATACTCTCTTGCAAATGTTTCCAGGCAGAACAAGAATGTGAATAACCTAGTGTTCAGCAACAAGTTTTAAACAGATTCTTATTCTCCTGTCTGATTTTGATAAGGTAAATGCAGTAGCACATAGACCACATTTATCCCACTGCAGCTGATTTTTGTTTATGGCAGTTAGCTAATATTTGTGCTCTTGCAGGAAGGATTTGAGAGAGAGATGGAAGATGGAGTTAGGAGTTTTCTTTGTTCACATTTCCAAATCTCCCCCAAAGCACTATTCCTTTTTTTTTTGGTATCATGCTGCAAGGCCTGGCTGAAATTTTGACTTCCATTTTCTCAGTGTCCTGCTGTATTGTTTTGCTTCTCAGATTTCTACCTCTGTTCCTTCTCATGAGGGCACATCCATACACACAAATCAACTTAGATTCCAGCCTTTGTTAAAACCCAAACTGTACATCCGAGCCATTGCAACAGCTGCTTTTTTGGCTACCAGTTTCACAAAGGCATTTCATGACTCCTTATGGCAGCTCTTTCTTTATGGAATTAATTCAGTTTAACCCTCAGGATAATGGCATTTACTAAAAATAAATGAATAAATAGCATCATTATTCTATTTTTGTATTTGCAAGAACCAGGGACTGACTCTCATTTTGGTCAAAATCATAAAAAATTTCCTGACATCAAAGGAACTACCTTTATGTCAAAGTGCTGTAAGCTAATAAAGAATTTGGCTAGGCCATTTCTTGTTGTATGGGAAACATGTAAATTGTGATTAAGCCTGTAAAAGCGAAGCAGTCGGAGCCCCTTCTCTGCAGTACATTCAGCAGTCAAACTCACCATTGCTGCATCTAAGGCCAGGATGCATTAGGGCATGACTAACATCTATTATATATTTGCTTATTCCTCTCCTTCCCAGGCAATAATCATGTGCAATGACCAGTGGAGTACTTAGAATCCACCTATCTGCTTATGCTGCTCAAGGTGGGGTCAGAGATGTGCAGATTGCTTTTCCAGCAGGAGGTGGTGAGGTTTCTTGTAGCTCCTTGTTCCCGTGGGAAGTTATTTCCCACTTTGGGTCGACTCTGAGGGAACTCTGTCTCATGCACTGACACCCTTACAAATGTTTTACCAAAGCAGCTGCTTCCTTCGGCTGGGAAAATTTTGCTGGGCCAGCTTTATGTGTGCTTTCCTCTCAGGATGCTGCCAGTGGGCTCACTTTGCCTTTACTTTTCCCTCTTTCACAAAAAAAAAGAGGTCTTGCTTAACTTTGCACTTTCCACTTTTAAAGTAAACTGATATCCTTCAAGGGGAAATGTCTTTATTTAATACTGCACCGTACTGAAAGCAGCCCCTCTAAAGTATTGCTGGTTTTTACCTCATCAGTAGGGAGGATATCCTCAAAAAGCACCACTTGGAATTTACGGTTGCTGCAAGCTAACCATCCAAAGGAATTAAATGAAGAGGAATGTAAAAATACTTCACAGCAGGAAAGCAGGGAGAAGGAAAGCAAACTAAATATGTAGGGGAAATTCATCATAATGGAAGAAACACATTGAAAAAAATGGTACTTAAAAATAGAAGACAATTCCACATTTCAAAAATATAGGAACTGATATAAAAGCTCATAAAAATGAAATATAATTGCAAGGTACAGAATTTGAACAAAAGGGATGCCTGAATGGTTAACATGCTGGCTTTGCTCACTGCATGTATCGTTACTTCAAAGTGGTGTTGAACACTGTTACAGTCAAGACCAGGAGGCAGGTAACAAACTGTTAAAGCATTACCTGTAACATTATTTGCCAGCAGACTGGTCCCAGGTTCTTAATTTTAAAATAACATTTGCATAGCTGTGAACATGCTTAATTTTTATGGCAACACATTGCCTTCAAATTGGATTGAATTATTGCAGTGTTCTAAAAACTTTTGATCTCATTCTGCAATTTAAAAAAAAAATACATGTTGTTGCTTTAAGTACAGCAGATTCCTTTCATTTTCATCTACAATGAAACACTTCGATACAATGGGCTCTGAAAACAATTTTTAATGCTGACTCCTCTGCATTCTGGCTTCATTTGTGGAGATACACAAGCAGCCGCAATAACAGCCTCAAACATGACTTTCAAAACACGCTGCTTTTTGTACTTCAAAAGAGATATGTCCCCATTTCTTTCTCATGTGTCTTTTCTCAAGCCTTTTATTCTTCACAAAGAAATACAGAGCTGACCTGACAGAAACACTTTTCTTGACACAGCAGTCAAAATTATCCTGCCTGAGTAAATCTGAGAACTCTTTTCCTGATAGAGCTACCTGGGAGCATAAAGACATATATTTCATTTGTATCTCTTGAAAAAATTTGGGCTGGGATGTCAAAGAACATAATTATAATTAGACCTAGAATCTTACCAGTCCCTGATCTTCACAAGATAGATAGCTCTCATCTCAAAAGGAGACCCATTGAATTAATTGAGTGTACATAAGGGTCTTGAGCACTGCAATTGTATTGGGAACCTAGATGCTGACCTGCTTCACCCAAAACATCCCTACCCTGGAAGGCAACACACTCCCTGGTTTTGACACCCTCCAGTTCTCCATACTGTTTTCAGGGCCAAAGCTGGCAAGTATGCTATGAACTGATTTCCCAGAGAATCCCCAGAAAGAAAGGAAAACTGGGGTAGCTCCTTTTTTCACTTATTCACCTGGGCGAAGAGCTATATTCTATATCCCACTATATTCTGTTGTTCAAGGCCGATGCTCTCATCTGCTTTATTGCAATCTTATTACTACATAAAGGCATAAAAAACAATTCTTTAGAATGGCTTCTTTTCACCAGTCTCAGCTAAAGAAGGTTGTAACCAAGGAAAGTAGAGAAACAACTCAGCACAATAAGAGCAGAGAGATATTTCTGTGGGAACGTAATAACTACAAGTCTTTACACTAAAAAATCACCCCCCCAACCAAGTAAAGTCCCCCTTACCAAGAAAGGCAAGTCATATGTCTTTGCAGCACCTTGCCAGAACTTGTGTTGCACCCTTACCCCTTCATCATGGTCCCCTGCTCATCCATATGATGCTTGGGTCACGATGGTCCTGCCTGGAGCAGCACACCTGTGTTTTCTTTGCATGGAAACCAAGGATGGGAGGGAGGAACAATTGACTTTTAGCAAGGCCAAGGCACACACTTGAGATGGGGACCAGACAAAGTCTAGACAAGTTCCTTAGCTGTTTTGTTAGTTTTTAAACATTCTTTAATACTAAGCATTTGGTCTTTATAAAACGTTCAGAATGTTGTATGTATTAATACTCTCTGGGTGAAGTATTAAAAAAAATCTTTTGCTGTTCTGTTCTGAGTCTGTTATTTTAATAAATGCAACATCTCCTGTTTCTTATATGATTTAAATGCTAACATAAAAAACATTTGAAAAGACTAATTGGAAAAATACATGTCTGAAAAAAATGTTTTAAACTCATTTGAAAGAAGTCTGAGAGTAATGCTATGTGTTCTTATTTATAAGGCTTTAGTAAATGAAGGACTTTCAGATGCTAACTCTCTGCTTCCCATTCTTCATTGCCTTGTATAAAATAAACTCTCTTGCACTCTGGGAGGGGCAGACATTCCCAGGGCTGGACTCATGCGCTGCGATGGGAGTCTCTGTGCCATACACAGCTGCTGCTGGCCACCTTCCCCACACAGATCAGACAACAGCCCCACAGTAATGTGGAAAGCTGTAAAGCTGATCAGTAGAACTTTGGTCAGCTGCTTTAACAATGCCGCCTTTAAATCTTGTATTGTTAAACCAGTTATGTATTAAAAATAACCTCCATGAAAACAAGCCTGAAAGATAATGACTTGGATAATGAGTCAATAGTTCCAGAGATTCTGAGACATGACTCTAAGTCTGGAATTTATATACATTCCTGTTTTTTTCCCATCTCAAAGGCACAGTAAAGATGCTTAAATATAATGGAGTGGGGGAAATCAGCCGCACCAGATGATTCATGTATGCTTCTGCCTCCACTCAACTCATATTTTAAACATCTCATTGAAGTTTATAATCAAATGCTTCTATATTTTTCTTTATGGTATTGGTAAGCAATAGCCCCTTTGTCTGCAGTCTGTCTCATAAATATAAAGTCAACTGTTACTTCATGTTGTATTAGATCCAGGTATAGGAGACCTTTGTTAACCTAAATAGTTTAGAAATTTCCTAGTTATTACTAATTTTCTTAGAACTCTGAAGTTAAATTTACATTGGCAAATTCATAGATAGCTCTTTGCCAAGAGAAAAACTTGTATGGAAAAAGACATTTCACATGCATATAGTTGATGAATATGTCTGATAAAGCAATTGAATAATATTCTATCTTTAAAATATGTATGTTCTTACTTTGTAAGTGGCATTAAAGTTTAGGTAACTTTAGCAGCAAATCTCTTTAGGAAGTAGGAGATGCAGAATCAAAATATTTTCTACTATCATTTGTTCTATATTATTGTCTTCTATTTAAACAACCTAGATGCCAAAATGCAACTGTCTTGGTCTTTGTTCTCTTTTGAATTTTCCAACTTAAAATGTATATAATTTACCACAATCACTGTGCTTCTCATTTGGGAAAACTGACTTTCCCAACCCTTTTTTTATTTTGTTAGAATCATGCAGGACTGTATGATTGTGGAGATTGTGTCATTGTAGAAATTCAAAAAGGTGCAGATGAGACACTTGAATGAACACCCCGCTAACACATATAGAAAACAGCAAAAATTAAAGACTGTCAATTAAATCCATGCCAGGCGTCAGGTGAGAGCTGAGTGATCCTACCATCATTTTCTATGTAGATATTTTCTTTTTATTCAGGTCTTCCAATAAAATAGAAGAATCACCTGGGGAGCTTCACACTGCTAAAAAACCATGGATCTAGTAGACCTTCTAAATCTCTAGTTTTAAAAATCTTTCTTTATGGCTGAAGTGTAGATCTGAAGCAAACTAATTAATAAATTGGATGTGAAAACAGCTGTAAACTTGTAAGGTGATGAGGGACCTCATCTGGAAACAGCATCAGACAGACTGTACACAGGAGCCTGGCACAGATGTGAGGAGCCCATTTTGCTGGGCACTTGCAGCATCTGTTGTGCATTTGGTCCCATCAAGCTCGAATTACTGAAATGCAGCAGGGTGGGCAGTGATCTCAGGGTGACTGTTCTGGGCTTTCAGTAGCCCTGGCAACCACAACCAGAAGATGCCTGATGACCACCTCTGGCATTTCTGAATATCAACTATCTGATCAGAGCCATTATTTTGTGCAATGCATCAAGAATTTTTCTTGAGAAACATATTTCATCTGGCAGGAGTGGTAAGAGGCAAATGTACCATTAGTCCTTACAATAAATCAGGCTGAAGCCTGATGTATCCCTGTCTTGAGCTGGAGATGGCTCTGACTTCCAAGTGTTTTAACTTTCATTCGCAGACCTCTTCCCTATTTCATTCCACGAAGACTTGTTATGAAATAGGACATTTGCCAGACAATCAAGGAATCATCAAATACATCCCGTTGTCAAGGAGTTTTCTTGATAACATCCTCTTGAATTGCGCCAGTATCATCTCTATGTAGATACAGAAATAACTCCACACTTCTCTCTTATTTACATTATAAGGTTATTTGTGAATTATAGAGCTGCCTACCGTTGTTCAAATAGATATAGTTTAATTATCATTTCAAGAAATATGCTCACTGTTTCCACAGAATAGCCATTACTTTTTAGAGTTCAGATATGAGTGACCAATTCAATCACCAGTTCACAAAATATTACAAAGTTTATTTAGATATAGTTATTTTTCAATCAAGTCTTGCAGACATGTTATCAGACTCCTTTGATACTTCCTACTTGAGCAGAGTATAATTTGTATTTTTTTAATCACTGTTCATGTGCAGATTCCTTTAGCCCCTTTGAGATATGTTAAAGGACATCAGAAATGTGCATTATAGTTATACGTAACATTATGCTTGAGAAACTGCAGGGTACTGCTAATTCTGCTGTTAAAATATTCATAGCTTTAACTGAAATGCAGTTTGGATAACAGACGCAGCTCTCTTACCCACCTCAGTCAACTGTTTGCAGCACAATTTTGTGATTTCTCATTAGCTAGCGTGTCTGCCTTCTGCCACAAACTGACTTACATTCCTCCCATCTGTTGCAAACCCAATTTAATTATCTAGTCACTACTATGAACATGACAACAAACACTTTGTGATTGGAGGTTCTGACATTTTCCCCACTGTCAGAATCTTTGTGAGGTAGTGTTTTGAAGTAAAGATTTCATAGAAGGTTAGTTCAAAAGATCTGTTTCTGGATACACCATGTTTTCATTAGTGTTATGTTACAAATCCAGTAAGATCAATCAGTGATTCAAATGAAACCTGTGTTTTCATACTGATTTATCCTATTATTTTTCTACTTGAATGTTTGCAAAATGGAACATTTTTTAGAGTATTTCTACAACTAAGTTAGAGATTTTGCAAATAATTTAGTATTTATATACTGCATGCATCATGCCATTGTCAGTTATTAGAACTATCTGAACCAGAATGGCAAATAGAAATGAGAGATCACTAAAAAATTAATTATTATTAAACTAAAAGGAAATTAACTAAAACACAACAATCAATACTTAATGGAAATACAAAGCAGAATATTTAAGCGCTGAAGAAGAATGGAATAATTTAAATATGATTACTTATAATAATTTAGTGGGAAAATAAATATCTCTAACAGGAGAACCAGGAACAGGTTTCCTGGTGAAGATCTGGATGCCCCATCCCTGGAAGTGTTCAAGGCCGAATTTGAGCAACTGGGTCCATGGCAGAGAGATTGGAACAAGATGATTTTTAAGGTCCTTTATAACCCAAACCATATGGATTTTCTCTGGACTCCAGGTGACTTTAAGTCCTAGTAATTTTGGGTGAGAGCATGATTTTGCCAGAATTGTTTTGTTCTAGCATCTCCGAGCACGTGTGGTGCTTATGCTAACACAGCACTGGGAGGCACTTGAGAGGACAAGACCTACCCAGAGGGATTTTGCTAAGCAGAGGATGCTAAACCTGGCGTAATTAATGTTCACGTTATCTGGCTGGAACATGCTTTGCTGTGCACAGTTTTATCATTTGTAGTTGTCTTTCATCTGGGAGAAAGCTGATTTGAGTCATTTCAGCAAAAGACTGGAGAAATGACCGGGCACATATCCAATATAAATAAATTGAGGACCAGACCTGGGAGCAGTTGCCATATCTGGAAGACAACTCTTTGATAAATGCAGGTGAATCCTAAAGCCAGGATGTGAAGAAGCTGGATACATGACAGGGGACCAAGGAGGACATTGCGGGAGTCAGGGTATTGAGAGAACTGGAACAGCATCTGTAATGACTGAACAAGGAAGGGGCAATCATTTCTTGGAGAAAAGACATGGAATCAGAAACAATAAAGTTTTGTAATTCTTCATTTTCAAGTAATTTTGTTACTTCCCTTCTAATTTATCTGCCTTCTTTATGACCGAAGCTGCTGCAGCCCTTTCAGTTTCTCTATAAAGTGTTTTCCAGGTCCCATTGTTTGAATATGCTCAAACACCATGGACACATGCATGGGTCAGTCTGAAGAGAGTCTATTTGTCTATTTACTAAATGATTTTGCATCACCACCAAGAGTCAAATATAACCCTGGATTATCAGCGCTCACATTTCAAAGCAAAAACTTTCCATTTTCTCTGCTTTAAAATACAACGTCTGATTTTTTCCCCTCTTTTAAAGCTTCTTGTTCACATTTATGCCTCAGGCTTCACCTCTCTATTTGTTTATTAACAACATGATCATTCAATATTTCAGGTTGCCTTTACTGGCAATCTCAAGAGAGGATCAGAAAAGGCTTGGCATCCTTTGAGAAGGAGCTGCTTTCCTACCTCTGATACAAAGTAGGACAAACCCACACTTAGTGATGTACTTGCTGCTCACTCCACCTAGGACATCCTCAGACAAGTCTGCCAGAATAGAAGCCTTAATAGCAACTGATGTACATATTAACCTCTTCTTGATCAAAACTTCTGTGGAAACAAACACTTCTGTGATCAGCATTTCAGCAAATAATATCCTTTAAGCTACATCTGATGTGATTTGTAGACTCATTTGTCATCATTGTTTGAATGAGTAGAGGAAGACACTATTTAAATTTATTTGTAAATGTGAAAGAAGAGAAAAAGTAGTTTGGATATTTAAAAGCAGAATGAGGCAATGAGGTGATCAGACTTAGCTGTCAATATCTGAATTTCTTTTGAAACATTTGAAAATCTAATGAAATTCCTATATGCAATCTGTTAAATAGTTCTGGAGAGTAGAGATAGAAAAGGCATCTTTTTGATATAGGTATATAGATCTTGTCTGACATTATATCTATAATGTGACAATCATTTGGTTTTTGGCACTGTGGCAATTGCATTGTGAAAGGAGAGAGGTGTTCAAATTTGCAGCTCTGTCTCAAACTGTATGGATAAATTGCAGCACCTTATGTATCACTCCATCAAATCTAAATTTCATGCAGAGAGCTTCATTGAGAACCATGATTGGATTTCCTAATTCAGGCCTTGAAATGTCTGTGTTGCACCATCTGGCCTTTATTTGAGGGTTTGCATAGTAAAACACTTTTAAAGACCACAAAGTACAACTGTAATTACTAATTTTTATTTTTTTTTAAATTTAAAACTTCAGTAGAAATCAATTTATTTCAGCTTAAATAGCTTTTTGGCTCAATTGCAGTATTTTTACAAGTGGTGACATTGCATGTTGTAAACTGACTGTGCAGTGCTGACACCAGCAAGTCCAAATGCAGGCCAGTACTGTACACAGTAGTGGTCCAGGGACAAGGTTAGCAAATGAACATGTATCTAATTAAAGTTCTCTGATAGGATTAATCAGTTGACATTTTGCCACATAAATCAATGGCTGGATTTTCCTCCCAACAAAAAGCATAATTTTTGCTGAGGAAGCTGTTCACTCTTAGCCAGAATGTCAATGTTTTTGGCAGATGATTGATTCCCCCTACATTTTATGCATTCAGATTCAAAATACAAACAACAGATGGCTTTCTCTACAGTCCTAAACCTGGATTTGATTGCTGTAATCCACTCAACACTGCTGGAATTCACACCCTGCAAATTTAAGGTGATCTGTGGATCTCTCTTCTACTCCATTTCAAATGTAACCTCTCCAAATTATCAGGTATAGTGTCGAGTGATTGAGACCTCCAAGAAGAGTACGGTAAGAGAAGAACTGTGCCACTCTTAGAGCTGCCAGGACACTGAAGCAATGGTCACAGCAGCCTCACTGTGGGTAGGACCGTGTTAAGAATGACCGGAAGAAACCAGACAGCTCTCCAGATTAGAGCCCTCATCAGCTGGACCCTCCAATTAGTGCGTGATACTCGGAGCTGTTACTTGTTTGAATGGAAATTCTTGGGCTGGGCCTGAGAAGATTTGGCTTTTAATTAGGTAATTATAAATCCCTAATTATAGGCTGATAATCTTTTCAATATCTCTTCTTAACTTTGGCGCCAACCAGACCAGATGACTCGGATTTATCCTCATCCTTGAGGAGAAAGATTTTTCTTGCAGAGATAAGAGCTGTTGCCTGTAGATCATGAGTGATTGGGTGTAAAGATTGCTAGTATTTCTTAAGCTGCTTAGACAAGGCACTATAGTTCATTTTTTTAAAATTGCAAATAGTGAATATGTTATAATGTGCTTTCTAGAACTAAATCCGGATCTGTACGACAGCAATACCAAAACTAGTAGGAAAACTACTATCCATGCATAGTACCTGTGACAAAAAACAACATGATTTTTCCATGTGGAATGAAGAATTCTGCAAAATTCAATTAAAAGCTCTTGTAAACAAGAAGAAAATTGGACACTTTGTATATGTAATTGAGAGACCCTGCTGTTCCTTTAGTGAAAGCTGGCACTGGTGAAAGATAACAGACTGTTAGACCTACTCAGGGAAACTACTCACAGGATCAGTTTAGCTTCAGGAAAATACCAGTTTCACCCCAAAATTGATTTTAAGGAGTACCAAACCTACTTAAGAATCAGAGTAAAATTCAGAGAACAATCATGGAAACAAATGGAAGAGATAAGAGGGGTTAAAAAATATTAAGGATTACTCCTTAGAAAAAGTGACCTAAATTAATGAGAACTCACATTAAACAACTGACATAAACAACAGGAAAATAACATTAAATATTTAGTTTTGGATCACATGAACTATATTTGCTTGCATAAAACCTTGAATATTTGTTTACTTCTGAAAAGCTCCTTTTTTTTTCTCCTGTTAAAATAATGACTGTGTTGGTGCAGTCTACCTGCCTCAGTTTTTGTAATTATGTTTATTGGCATGAATGGAGGGACATACAATGAATTATTATTGTTATTATTTAGACTCTTCTCCCCTCTTTTTTTTTCTGTAAAGAGAGTCTACTTTTAAATAGATGGGCAAGATTATCAGGTGCTGCGACTGTTAAGTAACTCTTCTGATATCCACCCTGATACTTAGCTTGTGGTAGACAAGAAGCTGGCCCAAATTAAGAATATGCAAAATCTACAACCGTTCTCATCAAATTACTAAATGTGTTATGTGCAAGGTTGCTTCCTGATCATTACAAAAGCTTTATTTTTCAAATTTTTGGTTTTTATTTTTTAATCAGTTTTGGACACATTTTCCTCTCTGGTTAACCTACCTCTTACTGGGATGAAAAAGGCATTCTCCTCTGCTGGAAGAGTGATATGATGAGGAAACCACTTCTGCAGGAGACAAGCTTGTGGTCAATTTCCTCCCAGCATACAGAGCAAAGAAAAAGCTGTCTGTAAAGGAGAATTTAAAATAAGGTTTTCATGAATCATTGTTTGCTGGACAGGCCAGGGAAATCTAAATTAAGGAAGACATCCTTTCACTTAGTTAAGGAAAACCACAGTTCATAATTTTTTCAGAAACACACAATGGCAAACTTTGTACAACTTAGATACTGAAAGCCAAGCCAGATTAGATTAAAAACTGGCTAGCTGTATTTTATAATTCTCCAGGAAGATTTTTTTATGAGAATTGGAGGGGGATAAAAATTAACTGCAGTAGAACAGATCAGGAATTTTTGACTGCATGGATTTTCATTGGAAAAGTTAAATGTTCAAAACCGAACTTTTTATAGAAATTTGAAAGTTTCAAAGGAATCACTTTTGGAAAGCTTCATGGTGTCAAAAAGGGATTTCAGGGTTTGTTATAACTAGACAAACACTGCAGAGATCAAGAATCTGGCCAATGTCCCATTGCCCTGAGGCACAGGATAACAGGCTTCCAATGTAAAACTTGCATGACATGAAACATGAACACAGATTTGCTATATTCTAGGTGACTGTCCTAATGAAAGGGAACATATTTAATGTTGCTTTTTTTTTTCCTGAAACAATGTTGTTATTATTACACGCTTAATTACACAGCTGGTGCTAAATTGTCTGGTGGTGTGACATTCACCAGAAATACAGGAGGCTGAGAAGCAGTTCCCAGTTCCAAGAAGGCCAGAACAGTAACTGTCTCTCCCGTTTCATAACAAGACAGGGAGGTACCCTAATTAATCAAATAGTCATCATTATTACCAATTACTAATAGCATAAGTGAAGTTTTTACTATGCCCAAGATATCTCTAAACTTCCTTAATTCTCTATCTTATATCTTCTTACAATAAACTGGTCTTTCACCATTCCTGACACTTTGTATTTCTGAGAAACTTATTATTTCTTTGTTTTTGCTGTGAAACTTAAAGAAAGGTGAACACAGAAGTCTGAGGGAAAGATGTTTACCAAAAACAAAACCAAAATCCAAAGGATTATGTCCTGAGAACTTGTGTTTCACTTACATCTAGATCTGGAACCAAACTTTGTAGGAACTCCTGGAGTAATGAATTATAAAGCCCTCAATGATGAATCTAAAGCTTTCAAATTAAGGGTGTTTTAAATTGGAGTCAATATTATGGCAATGCTATCAGAGGTCTTGGAAATATTTGGAACATTATAGACCATGAATAAAGTTAATCTAATCTTGCATTTGAACAGTATTCAAATATACTGGTATTTCAGTTACATTTGAACATCATAATCATCATCTGAATCAGAAGCAGGTAGGTATTCAGGAAGGACTGGCAGGACATGAAAAAAACAAATGAATCCCATCATTAAGTTTTGATGTTTCATTATAATCCTTTATTAGCTCATCCCTTAACTCCAGCTAACTCCAACTCAGTATTGTTCCCTGAACTGGCATAAAATTCGGAACAATTTAGAAATGTTACTAGCATTTTACTTAGAGTCAGGTAAAGATTGGGCCAAATTTTATTTTCATTGAATACACTGAATTCATTCATGTCTGTTACTAAGAAATAGAGATCATGCAAGTCCATATGGATGAGAAACAAAAGGGTCAGACACTTGAAAGTTCATTACTCAGCCTCAAAAAATACAGTACACTCCTAGATACTTTCCTCTGAATGTTCTGGATTGGCAAACAGATTAAGTTGTAGAGAGACAGTACCATACACCAAATGAATCAAGGGCGAAATTTGTATTATTGCATCTACATCCAATACACATCCATACTGGGGTGTAAGAGAAAAAATATTTGCAGAGAAAATTAATTGAACTCTTGATACAGAGAGGAAAAATGAGGGTGTTGAGCAAGCCTTTTTTAGTGCTCAAGTCAAAGCTAGTTAAATACATGCTGAGAATAATAACAGCTCTATTCTAGGCTTGACTGTGATAGTCAATTAGCCAGTTGGAGAGAAAAGGGCAGTTATTATAGGAGTGGAATATTAGCAGAAGGAAAGTGATAAAGGCTGTCAGCTCTGTGAGTTACAGATGGTGACATGAAAGTTAGCTCCTGCAGAACTATAATCAGGGAACATAAAAATGTTTGTATGTGCCATGAAATAACATCTCTTTTTCAGTCCATGCTTTTTAGAAACGCCACAAAAACTAATACCAAAGCCATCTTGTGCAGATGTTTTAAGTATTAAGAGGTTGAAGAAAGCCTAATTACTTTGAAGAGGTTTTCTTCCATAGTCCTTTACTGACTGTCTTTGTGAGCTCATTTGGATGCATAGCTCTAGTTTCACAGATGATGTTGGATGTATTAGCTGAAGAATGTTGCATTCTGGCATTCACAGGTTTAAATCTGCTGGATTTAAATAGTTCTTTCAGCACTGGGGGCATTTTCTTCAGGATCTGTAGACAGATAATGGCAGGATTTGCTTATACAGAAACTAAGAAATGGTTCTGAGATATCATAAGACTTTCATCCTACAGATTGAGCCCTTTGCAAGGAAGTCATGATTTTCCAAATTCTTTTAGGCATTATGGTAAGCGCTGGATTTCTCTGTGGAAACACTTTTGAATTCCACTAAAGCTGGTTCACAGCACTGAATCAGGTTTCAAATTGTACCTAGATATAATCACTAAAACTAAAAGTTGAATCCATAAGTAAGGGGTAGAACATAACTTCATAACAAATACAGACCACAGAAACCAAGATGATGCAATAAAATACCTGCTCTTGATGTAGCAGTCTTTCTGCAGTTCTTTCTGTACTAGTTTATATCAACCAGCTCCTGGGAAATTGGGTACCTCCTGACAATTGAAGATCATTAACACTTTGAAAACAAACACATGGGTTTCTGTAGATTCTTGTTAGCATAATATTAAGGCTCTTGCTTTATGGGAATAGATTTTGATCTAACTTCAGACAGGGAGGCACTTCAGCGTGTCTTTTTAGCTCAAAAGAGACAAATGCTTAGTTTATATCACATCATAAAGAAATCAGGATAACAAAGAAAAGGGAGACAAGAATGACAATCTAAATTTGGTTATCTGTAGTGGAAGATGTCTATATCTAAGCTAATAACCTCCTCAAGCTCCTTTTATCATAAATGAAGAGGAAATAGGTAATTTTGGTACTCTAAACAATTAGCTGAGATGTCAATGCCTCCAGAGTAAATGTTTACATTTATTTAGGTGAATTCTACTCTGAATTGCTTTAACACGTAGCATTTAAATGATGATGTCATGCCCCTAAGTCTGAGTTGATTTCTGTGGCTTCAAATCAGCAATGTACTTAAACAGTATCCTAATTTTAAGCATATAAATAGTCCTATTGAAGTCAGTGGGTTATTCACACAGCAAAAGTACGTTCCAGTGCTTTGCCAATGTGAGTAATGTGCCACATGTGTTTTTCTTGCAATAACTCTGCTACATCACTTTACCTCTGGGCAGTAATTTCACTGTACAGTGGAATGAATGTTTTCAGAAAGCTCTCTTAAATTTTTAAGATTTTGACATTTTTAGAGCAGATGCTGGTAAATTTATAAGGTTTGTGTTCTTTCCTATGCTTCATAATAGCACTGAAATCCAATAAAATATAATTCAATGTTTTGACTACTGCATTAATTGAACACTAATGCTGTTTCCATCTTTTAGGGTCCAAAATACAATTAGAGGTATACTAACTTTTATTTCCTATGTTCCATGTAAAAAAGATGAGACCAAATAAGCCACCAAAGCAGTGAAGGTCTTTTTAGCTGTGTAACAGTTAGTCACCTCAACATATCCATCAGTCATCTATGTAATTTCTAATCCTTAAAAACATAGATGGCACTAACAAGTTCTGAGGGTATCTAAGTTTCTTCAATTGTTTTGTAACTGTCCTTCATATACAGTTTGTGGGATTTCATTGAATGAGTGTAGTTTAAACAGTAAATTTTTTACCTGGATCAGACTCTTGCTTCAGCTGCAAGAGGAGGGCTTGGTTACAGTGAACTGCAGCCTGAAGCTGGAAATTGTGAGGAAGGAAATCTTGCCACTGAGGTGTTTGATGCTCTATTTCGATCTCAGTGGGCATCTGACCAGATATTCTGGCTTCAGCATCAGCCCTGGCCCCTTGGACCACAATGGAGGAGCACTGCCAAGAACAGGGCATCCCATCCCCACTGCTGCAAGGGAAGTGCAAGCTGTTCAGCTGGGTGCAAATTAAACATGTGCCTTAGGTTTCTGATGAACTCCTAACACAGCCTGTAGGCTAAAAGCTTGGCCTCTTCTCCACCAGGTAATGAACAATGTTTGGCTCATAGTTAACTTCCATATCAGTCAGCTACTCAGTATATTGAGATCTTCCCAAACAGGCCTCCCTATAAACTATTTTTATATGAAGATATCCTGTAGCAGTCTTTACAAAAATAAATGAACTAGTGACATTAAGCTGAAAGGTAAGCAAAGGTGTTGAGTGTTAAACATATTAAGAGCAGGGGAAAAATCTGTTAATCGTTTTATTAATGTTTTCTTTTCTGCCAAAATCCTTGAAAATGCTTGTAATTCTTTGCAGCTGACAGGCTGCTGATTTTGCAGAAAGAAGAGGTTTTTGAGTCCCTTAACTCCAAGTCACAGTTGTTCCTTGTTTTGACTGTTGGAGTATTAGTTCTATAACCTCCCAAATAGTTAAGTGGCTGTGTTCTTAGAGTTTAAGCATCAGAAGGTCTGCATCTGAGAATAATTATGGTTGAGCAAACACTGTGTTGAAACACAAGCTTGATGAGTTGTGCTGAAGCAGTGTAAGGGACTGTCAAAGTCATTTTGCTGCTGTATGGATTTCTACAATGATGTTACTTCTCTTATTTGGAGGATTCCCCTCTTTCACACACACTAAGTGACATTCAAGCATTCTCAGGCTTGTGGGAAGTGGCAGCAGGCGTGAGGCTTTGAGTCTGTGATCTATTCTGTCCTTTCACCATGTCCATGGTAAAATCCATGAGGCCCAGTCCCAAACTCTGCACTCTGTCTAGCACTGGTGCACTCTGTCTAGCACTGCTGCTCTCTTGAGGATTGTCATTGTGGCTGACAGCTTTTCGAAACTCTGATGGGGAATCTTCCACCAGCCTTCAGTTGTGCCAGAAAGGTTTAGATTGGATATTAGGAAAAATCTCTTCACCAAAAGGGTTGTCAAGCATTGAAACAGGCTACCCAAGGGAGTGGTTGAGTCACCATCCCTGGAAGTATTTAAAAGACCTGTAGATATGGCACTTATGGACATGGTTTAGTAGGGGACCTGGCAGTGCTGGGTTAATGGTGGGACTTGATGATTTTAGAGGTCTTTTCCAATCTAAATGATTCTGTAATTCTATGACTTTTAGTCTTTCCTCTGATTCATGTCTCCAAGCAGACTGGATATTCCCCACTTTGAGAGGATATACCCCACAGGCCCAAGTCCACCAAGACACCTCCTGCAAGATGTGCTGCAGACCAGAAGCTTTCTCAGCTAAGCCAGTGGGTTCCTGTGCCCTTGCTCAGTGTTCAGAGCACAGGGGTCACCAGTCTGGCCACAAATGGAAACAGGGGCACAATCTCTCTGCAGTAAGGCAAAGAAAGTTATACAGGGACACTATTCCTACCAAATCCCTGAGGCTTTTTTGGCTTTCTAAACAGTGTGCTGAATCACCTGATGTTCCTGCTCTAGTCAGATGCTGAGACTGGGCTTCTCACTGCCCCAGGTCTGAGTAGCAGCTGGCTTTGTGTGACCTGCAGGTGACAAAAGCCATTTGCCATTTTGCATGGTCATACTGGCGTCCACCACTGAGTCTTCTCTCCTGCTTTTTATCCTCTCCTTTCCCTTCACCTTCCAAGGCAGTGAAAGGTGTAGTGACAGCTCAAAAGTGAGTAGGGGAATGTATCTTTCCCTTCCTACCAAGAGCTATTTCTTGGTGGACCTGGCAGTGTTAAGGGTAATGGTTGGATACAATGATCTCAGAGTAGTTTTCCAACCTTAATGATACAATGATTCTATAAGAACAAGAAATTGCATCTAAATTCTCACAGTAAAAATTAATTTGATTAATTTATGTTGTATTTTTGAATACTTTGGGTCTTGTTTTGATTTTCTTCACATTTATATCATAATAAATACATATTCAAATTTTGCTGAAGTACTAGGCAGATGGAGGTTCCTGTACAAAAACACCTATGACGTTTCTCATTGTCTAATATTTTATGCTTACAGAATCACTCTGGCAGCCTTTTTTTTTTGTGGACCAACTCCTTCCAGAGACACTGAGAGAACAGACTCCAGGGTTTCAGGTTGCAGAAATCTGGAATTGCTGTATCACACAAAGAGCATTCAAACACTTCTTATGTTATATGAAAAGTAGAGGCCCTTAACATACTATATGTGAACGAGAAAAAGTTAGATAGGCCTCAGCCTTCCTGATTATAAAATAAGCAAGCAAAAAAAAAAAAAAGTCAAAATGAAAAATTATTGTCAAATCATGTTTATTGTGCAGTGTGAGCACGCTTTTCGTATTTATCTGAGGACAATGTTATACTTGGATAATAAACTGTGTTAAAAGTTTTTAAAGGCAATATAACACAATAAGGTCAAGTAGTTAGAAAAATGAGGAATTTTGTTTTCTTTTCTCCTCTAATTTCTATGAACCATGTACAACTGTTAACCTTTCAAATGTACTATGGTCTATCATGCATTTTTCTTGGCTCTGTCCTCACTCTTGCAATCTGAACATTATGTTATTCTGTGAATCAGCTGTGAATAGGTCCCATTATCAGAGACCATGGTCTGGACTTAATGAAATAAATGATGAAATGAATTATGAGATTGAAACAGCCTTGCACCAGCTTTCTTTGGGCTGTTTTTCTAACTTTTCTAATGTAAATTATTCTTATTTCTTCTGAATCAAACGTAATTATGTATTATGCAGTCTCAGATAAAACGTATACCTTATACCAGAAAAGCAGTGTTTCCAAAAAATCAATTTTTTGCTACCTAAAGTATAATTACCTGGTCAGTCTTAAATACCACATTCACTAAAATCTCTTCTACACTCCCAAATTTAGAAATTACTGGGTTAATTCAGGTCAGTGCCTTTAAATTAAATCTGAGAGCAACAGGAGCAGAGAAGTAAACAAGAATAAAGTACAAAGCAGACAGTTACAGCAACATATAGGAATTATGTAGGGTTTGCCAGAAATTCCAATCTCATGTGGAGACAGGAAGAATTACTGCAGGGTACATATCCTCACATGGAGAAGAATGGAATAGTGAGTTCTTATTTCCAGCCAAGAAGAGTGGAAGACTGAATACTAAAAAAAAATAAATCTATTTTAACCCAGGATTGAACAAAGAGATGAACAAAGCTGCCATCAGCCCTGAGACAGTGACTGCACAGTTTTAGGACCATGCCATCATACCAGTCCTACACCTGTTCTAACCCCAACTTCCTTTTTATTCCCATGCAATCTCCCTGTGCCCTGTGGAATTCATGTTTGTTTTCATGGCTAATGGGCATGGGTAAAAGCCAAACTCTGCTTCAGTTTATGTTGGCATCTCTCCACTTCACAATGAGAATGCAAAATCACTAATAATCTTCTTATGACCTTTCTGTATTTCACGGGACTTTCACAGCTGAGAACTTTTGCAGCTGGTGTTATGGACTGAGAAGGACTTAGAAATTTTAGTTTCTCCTTGTAACAGGACAAAGGAGTGAAGGTGGGTTTTCCCTGTGGAAAGCATCATGCACAGGATGGTTAACCTTGACAAAAAAACAAAAGAAAAATGTGGATGTTAGTGGTATAAAAGACATGAGCTGGGAGATGAGCCCATCTTAGAAAGAATTATTCCTTTGCAGAGCAGATTGGGCTCTGTTTCTGTTAAGTTAATAGAAGTCCTCTCTAGATGTGGCATTAGTGACATTGAGAAATCAAACACCGCCAAAATTAATGTAAAAAGCTCTTAACATGCAGTTAGAACATTCATAATTTCAGCACAGTGTTACCTCACTGGCTGCAGAGTATTTTGGGGCTGCATATTGCCTGTCTGTATTTACTTATGCCAAGGTAAGAGTGACATATGCAATAAGTATTATATAATGATGGCTGGAAACAACATTCAATCAGTCCAGAGAGGGCTATGCCTTTTTGATAACTCCTGCAAAACATTTGGCAGTGCTTTGTTTCTCAAATATAGACTGAATTTTAAATTTGGAAAATGATCCCTGTCATATTAACATTTTGTGATGTGTTTCCAGTGAGTTCAGCCATCTTTGTGTAAAGCTTCTGAGGGGAAATGTTGGCTATCCTTTTAAATCTGAAGAAATACACAAAACAGGTGAAAGAATCAGAAAAAGAGATGCAGTTCCTTGAAATGGAAGGGGATAGAAGTGCCTCTCTAGTATCAAGAATGGGTTGGTTGTGAACTGAACCTAAACATGAGGTGCAAACACATCTGTTTTGGATGGTGGGCTTTAAATAACCCAGGTATCAAGGCTACAAGTGGCACCTTATTGAGTTAGTTCTTTGCCTGCCTTTTGTTTACAGAGATTCCTTTTAACTCTACCACCAGTTGGGTGCAGACTTATATCAGTTTTGGCCATGTACTCTTACTCAGACACAGAATGCAAATGCTTTGCTAGATGGTTCCTGCAAGATTTGGGATGAGGAGGCTACAATAGGGTTTATCTTTCCCCAGTCTTCTCCTTTCTAGACTGAATATATTTGGTATCTTTTCCCTAATACTGTTTCAATCTAAGTATATTTTTATCTGTCTTCTGCTGGTTTTGACTCTGTCCAGTTGGGTACTTTGGTTTTATAGCAGTGTAGTCAAAACTGGACTCCAGCTGAGGCCTCATGTGTGCAGGATAAAGAATAACTACCTCCTCTGTGTTACTCCACAGCCTGTTGCTTGTCAATAGCATCACATTTTTCACCTGGACTTAGTTTGTGCTCCACTCTAACTTCCCTGCCTCAACCTTTTCTTTTTTCTAGCATGCTGCCTAGCTAGTTATTCCTGATTTTCTGTTTGTGTGTTCAATTTCCTCTCTCAGCTGCTGCCCTTTTTATAATTTCCATTTCATCGTGTTGCTTTTGGATCATTCCTCCAATTTGTCAGGATCGGCTTGAACAGCAACCGCAGCCTCCAATGTGCTTCCAGCTCTGTATGACTTACAAATGGCACAGGCAGTCTCTGTACTGTCATTCATGTATTTAATGAAAGTAAGGAATAGAAGAAGGTGCTGCATAAATGTGTTGCCAATTTGTGAGAGAAATGTTGACAACTTCTCTCTGAGTACTTTTTTTTTCAATCACTTGTGCATTTATCATAGAGTCATTTGTTCAAGATAGTATTTCCTTCTTTGGCTGAGAATATCATGCAACACCATGTCAAAAAAACTTACCAGACCCAACTGGAAGAGGTTAGTGCTTTTAGGATATCCAGCAGACCCTTCCAAAGGGAAGGCAGGTAAAACAGTGTTTTATACCTTGTATTTGCTCTCCATTTGTTTCTTTTTTACCTCATTTATGCTGTCTGCCTGTTTCTTTCCCTCCTCTCACAACTCAGTGGGCTGCACTGTACTTCAGATGCTCCCGTGGACTTCAGGGAGATGGGTACCTTGGCATGTTTTGCAAGAGCCTTGAGCAAACTGTAATGCAGAGAATCACAAGTAAGCAACTTCTGCAATTGTCCAGAGAAATGCGGCTGTGCAAGCGTTTAAAGGGAAAGCAGATTAAGAGAAAAAACCCACTATGTAAAACAAATGTTTCTTGATATTTAGGGGTATTTGCTTTTGATTTTTGCGTTATTGTGTGGCATGTTTATATTTCATCCAGTATATCATGTTTACTACTGATTTAACTGTTTCCTGAAAGTTGTCTCACTCCCATGTTATTCTCCCTGTCCAAGAGCAAAAGGAAAGGTGACATTCAGTGAGATGAAGTGTCAAATGTGCATCTGATGCAGAAGAGATGCTTTCTGCAGGATATCAGATGATTCTGTGGAAACTACTGCGACAGGTCACAGTGACCAAGGCTGTTGTGGGCTATCTGACACACAGATGAGTAATGAGGAGACAAATTTAATATGAATGGTGATAGATAGCAGTTTTGAAAAAAACTAATTCCCAAGATTTGGAAAAAATTATTAGTCTAGGAATTAAAGAAAGAGCAGGCTACTGCTGACTAGAGAGATGTCAAACTGTAGCTCTGGTTTAGATGGACTTTGCTTCAGAGCTGGTATGACAATTCTGCTTCAAAGTCCCCCCCATTTAGCACCATGAAGAAAATTATTAACAAACCCATAAATGCCTTATTTTACCCCCAGTGTAAAAAAAATAGTAGCATGGAACCAAACTGGTTTTCCTTCCTTAGGATAAGCCAATTGCCTGAGCCTCAGGCTCTGCATCCTGGTTTTGCTATGTCCTTGCAAATGGGGCTGGTATCTCCTGGCTCTGATGACTGGCCCTATGTGCTGGGCAGCCCTGGCACCTCTGCCTGTCCAGGTAAGGTTATCAGAGCAGCTGCATACAGCTCCTGAAGACAAATCCATCTCTGCCTTTTCTGCGAGAGAAACGGTCAAACTTTTCAAAAATGACTGGCAATTCATCAGGTAAGCTGGAGATAATATGGGATGATTAGCTTCCCTCGTCCTCAGAAATACACAGGAAGAAAAAGAGTTCAATAAATCAAGACGCAACTTCTCTGGGGTTTCAGTGTTATAACTAAAAATCATGGCTTTGTCTTTATTCACAAAGGAATTTTTAAAATTTCCAAGGTTATCAATGTTTCAGATGTTGTGGAAAGGAATAGGCTAAAGTAGCTGAAGAAATGTTGTCCCGCGTTTTGACCAGATGCATTTTAAAACAAATTCTAAAAAATACTTTGCAATATTTACTCTCTGAGAATAAACCTTATTTTCTACATGGCAATAACAGAAATGAACTCACGGGAAATTACTCACATATGTCAAGAACGTAATGTGCCCCTTCACTTTCAAAGGGTTGGCATCAGTGTAAATTATTGCTTACAGGTGCTAAGTAACCTCTTTGATGGTTTTTTTTTACTAGCTGACTCAGATTTCTTAGGAAGATAAAAAGCTACTGTAAACGAGTACTTATTTAATTAAAAAGAACTAAGGATTTTCATAGCGAAGAAATGGGTGCGGATGGGTGATTTTTCAGTTAAATGCACTTGGGCGAACATTGAAAATTTTTTACCAACTGTTCTCTTTATCTTTCATTTTTCACATTGCTATTTCTATCATATGCTTGAATGTAACTTTTGTTTGAATAAAGACTATTACACAGACTTGTTTTTGCCATTCAGTTAACACAAATAGTGATATTTAGAAACTGTGTAGGCACTTTCTTGTGATTTTATGTCCTTCATGGAACACAGTCCTTCAGATGTACTGTTCTGAATTGTATCCTAGATGCTATTTCTTGCAAGTTCAATGGAAATGAAACTTCAGCCAAATGTAATACACATAGACAAATTCCAAGATTCTTCCTCTTGTATTCTCAAAATGATCATCAAAAGGCTCAATTTAAATAACTTTTCCTACAAATTCAAAATTTGTTAACACATTTGAAAGTGCAAAAGGCAAAAGCTAATTCTGTCTTATTTTAAATACCAGTAATTTCCCATCAAATTAATTGCTTTTCTTTGTAGTGAAGATAGATAAGAAAATCACTTCATGAATTTCATACCTCCGAAATACATTTGCAAAAGCCTGTAATGCTTTCCAAGATTTTTTTTTAATTGAAAACTCGAATAAATTTATGTTTTTCTCTCCTCTCTCTAAGACAATATTCTTCTTCTCCCCTAAAAAAGAACACAGAAAGTCCTGCTGCTGGTTTGCATTACAATAAAGCACCCAGACACAGTTTTATCAACTGTTAGTATGCCTTTAACAAATCACAATTAAATATTAACAGCCCATGGAGCAGCATGGAGGGCTCTGCAATCCTTTGAAGGTATATTTGCCAATTAAACAAAGTCTGACATTAGAGTAAAGGTGGCAAGGATCCAAACCAGAGAAATGAGAGTCAACCACTTCAGTGGCATTCATTAGTGAAACAGACATTCTTTGTGTGGCCTGTTTCTTTGCTACTGCCAAATCCACACCCTGTTCAGGAACTTACCCAGGCTCAGATAAGCTTATTATGGAAATAACACTTTGTCACCCCTTACAACTTGCTTCTTGTTAAATTATCTTTTATCTTCTTTGTAGTATTTGTCGCCTCTCCTTGGGTGCCCCTTGTGTGGCCAAATGGCATTGTGATTGATTTGGAATAATCAGGTTCTAAAGGTTAATTTAAGTTAATAGGACAATATTTTAAAGATTCCCTCTTCAGTATCATCACACAAGAATAGTTAGAGAGACATTTGTGTGCGTATATTGTGTCGGGTTTTTGGCAGTGTGTGAAAGCTTAGGTGCTAATTTGAGTCATCTTGTAATGGGTAGGATGTGGGAGAGCACAAATTTTTCTGAGAAGAAAAATTTTGATGGGAATTCTCCAGCCTGTACATGGCCTTCCCAAATATTTGTTTCTACTGTAAACCCTGTGCTGAAACAGCAGAGATGTTTAGTTTTGCCTCTGCATACTGAGGGCATGAGAGGGAAAGAAGGAGCCTTTCCACTGCTGCTGTTTCTGCTGGCTGAGATAAAAGCCAGAAAATCCTGGTGGTGGATGCCAAGCAACCCTGGAGAAAGAGGCCGTGACAGCCCTAAGAGTGCATCACCCATGGAGCCTGCAGAATGCACACAAGCTTTTGTCCCCCTTCCTTCATTCTGCGGCTTCAGACTTATCTCACTAAAGGTAAGTTAGTGTTCAAAGGCTTGGTCTAGCTTACATCTGTGCCTGGAAGAACATCCACGCAAAGGAAGTGATTTTTGCTTTTGTGCCTCAAAGAGATAAAGATGTAGCCAGAGTAGAATTCAGTCTCCTCAGAAACAGTTCAAAGTGGTAAAGAGAGAAAGAAAGGAAGGAAACTGGGCTTGTTCCCAGCAGAAGGTGCAGAAGCAGCCTGTACAAAGACTATCTCCTCAAGTGGCCCTACTTCTGTGGCAATAGGCAGTTTTGCACCAACTCTGGGCGCAGCCTTAGCACAGACACCAAGATACAAGTCTTGTGGATATCGGTGGGTGGCAAAACACACACACCAGGACTGCTTTTCCATGTTCATGTGCATATTTTGCCTATGCATACACCTGCCTGTTGTTGACATCTACATTTCAATACAGAGTTGTCCAACCTTGTGGTGCTGTGCACACATCTTTGGTGGCATTCTCAGCTCCACGGTTAAATACTTTATTTTTTCTCTTTCTGTGCTGAAACACTGCATTTCATTTCACTCATCCTCCCACACAAATGCAGGGAAAGAAGATATCCATCACTAAGTAACTACAAAAGACTGGAGAGCCAAGTGAAGAGAGAAAAGTAATTTCTTGGGCAAATGCTTAAATGACTATCATGTTTTGAATGTTTCTTTGTATTTGTCATATTGAAGTTGATGCCCTAGTCTGTGCTATTTTAATATGTATCTGTTGATTTCTAATATGTATGACAGAAACTTTACTGGCACAGAATATTTTTTCTATATTCTATATTTTTTCATATATATGCATCATGTATATTTACCATAGTCACACAAATTGCATTTTCCATATACAAATGGAAATGTAGCTTTCACCAAAGCAAGAAAGAACAAGAATATCTCAGAGTTGTGTTGGTCCACTTAGGCCTCACAGGCAACACTGAAATATGTTTCATTCAATGCTGTTACTGCTCATATCTCACATATTACTTCAGTTTCACTGCTTTTAAAAAAGGCTCTGTTTACTGTTCCATATACTGGAAAAATCCTCTCCCCAAGTCACAGGAGTATTCTCCTGCCTGAGACAGATATGAGAGAAAGGGAATTAAAAAATAGGCTTTCTGTGGGAGCATCAGGATGAGAACATCTTTTTTTCCTTGCTCCAGTAAAGCACACTTCCTCTGAAGTTGCCAACCCACTGCCTCAGCAGGTGTCTATCTGCCTCAAAGTTGCTGGAGCTGTACAGATTTGCAATAGTGAGGGGTTTTTCTTCTAATCTGCTGATTTTGACATCACCCTTACTGCTGATTTAATGAGCCCAGTGTCATAAATAGGATTACAGACCCCAGAGGTCTAATTCTCAGCTCCTTAATACACTGAAGAGTAACAGTAACTATGGTAAATAATTGCCTCAAATCAAATCAAAATTACAGCTTTAAATTTGAATGCCGGAAATGTTTGTTCAGTGATCTGTACGGTGGAAATCACTTGCCTTTATCTGGCTCCCAAAGGAAAAAGATGGCACCCAAGGAGCAAATGTCAACAACACAAATACTGCCTTTGTGAGCATTTCACAGAAGGCAATGCCGAGATCAGCTAGAATCAGCTGAAACCAGTGGTTCTGAAGCAGGAACGTGGCCAAACTGTGATTGTCCTCTTGCATCAACAACTTTTTTTTACCTTTTGGACTTGGTTAAAATCAGAATCTAATTTTCAACATACAGATGTACCATGCAGAGTGTGATGGGAAATAAATAGATGCTTCAGGAAGCTAATCATTATCAGGAGACTTAAAGCTTGTTCTGTGCTTGCTTTATGACTCTAGTTTTCAGATATGGCCTGACTACCAGGATGTCCACATGGGATATTTGGTCGCCTGGGTAATTATAACAAATATTCTGCTTTTATTTTAGTATTCACATGTTTAAATTGAGTTTGTAAAGGAGGAAGTGGAGATACTGTGAAGCACTTGGTAATAACCCAAGGATGTTAGTAAATGACCAAAGTAAGAGAAGCCTCCTGTCTCATTTCTGGTATCCTCAATCACATTGTCTTTTACAATCATCAGCCAGTTTTCAGCTGTTGTAATTTGGGCTGACATTAGTGTATGTAATCTACTTTAGCATACATAGATGCAAAGTCTTCAGGGTATTTTCTACTATTCATGAGCAATGCTAAGTAAATGACATTTCTAGATGTGATTAGCTCTGCATATCCCCAGACACTGGTGTGTATATGTAAAATAGATGAAGCTATATATTTTAGCACATACAAACATGCAGGAATAGGCACATAAAAACATTTCCTCTCTCACACAGAGATGCATGCACATATACCACTAGTGGCAGATAAAAATAAATACACCATAGGGAGACTTTTTAGATGAGCACGTACTGTGCTTGCCTTAAGGACTTTATGAATTTGATTACAATTTGTGCAGTACTACAGAACTATTTTCTAAATGAGATTAAATACCATAAAGCTGCGTAGATAGATTCTATATAAGACCAGTTTCCTATGGAGAACTGCAGAGTTAAACCAAAGAAGGCAGGAAGTATTCCAGCAGGAGAGGGAAAAAGTACATGTTTAAGCAATAGACTGGAAAAATTAGGCAGCGAAGGAACGAGCAAATTGAAAGCTGCTTAGATTTACTGTAGCTGTAATGTGTGTTCTGCTTATTTACATAAGGTCTATGTGATTATCTTCTCTGCTGTTCAGTAAGAATAGTCCCTACTGTAGTATCTGCTGCAACACATGGTACTTTTGTTATCTCGGATATGCAGCCCACTTACCAAAGAAACACACTAACCAATATGTAATGTGAACTTTTGACTGTTCACAATGTTTGGAGACAGCGAATTCATTACACCACCAGCAGATACAAAGGGCCAAGTCTCTATTCCCCATCGGGCAGACTGGTCTGCTTTTATTTTAGGCTTAGCAAAATTTCTGTTTGTTCTTTTTTGTTGCTGCCTGTTTGTTTGAAAACAAAGGTTCTCCATTCTGGACTTCATTTTAATACAGTTCTGAGACCAAATATTGCACCCTATTGGTTGAGAAACCAAGGCCTTTTTGTGAAAATTTTAGGCCTTAATGTTCCTCAAATGTTCTTTACTGACCCTGTGTACCTAAATCTCTCTCTTTGATGTTCTCCAAGTGTCATCCTTGTAGTCTGCGCTCATTCAGTTACCGCCAACTTTTACCCATGGAAAGGCGAATGAGTGTGTGAAGGTCAAGATAAGAAAATAGCATGGACACCTCTTTTCTGAGACCAGAAGCATCATATCCTTCTAATGAGCATTCAGTTATAAATTCCTACAGAGAAAGTAGTGGTTTGGCTTCCAAACATTTGTGCTTTGTTTACTGGAAAGAGCTTTTTAATTTTTTTTAGTTTTTTTGGGTTTTTTAGGTTTTACCTGGTCATCACTTGAAATATAAAGGATTTGTGGCTCAGATCCCATAAGGGAATAAATAAAAGACTCCAACACATCCTATGGCAACAGAAGACTCTGAAGCTCTTTTAAAGTTTTCTTCTTGGCAAAGCAATATTCATGGATATTTTAAAACAAACAAAAAAATGTTTGTCTTAAACTAGACTTTCATGCACATTAGGTGAAGGAATTTTGAATTCACCAGTGACAGGAAATTATTAACAGGTTTTCTATTTTTCCATCATGAGCAAGAGCTCTTGGTACTGTCTTTCAGACTGTTCTATGTGGGAGAACGACATTTCACACTTTCATGATTTCTTCTAATTTCTTTTCCTTTCCAGAATGACAGGACCACTCTAGTGAAATGCTACTGAGTCATTAGAAATTAGTCAGTACATTGTTTGAATATGAATTTGGGAAAAATAGAGCAAGATATTGTTTCATAGTTCTGTGCAGAGGTGATTTATCATTTGTTCAAGGAAAAAGGAAAGATTTTACTAGGAAAAATAATTTTTATCACATATTTGACAAAGCAGTGGTGGATTAACCCTGGGAGATGTGAAGCATTGCAAAACTGCACAAGTGCTGAAAAGCTGCATTTGGGAGCTCTCAGCTATCAGATATGTGGTTATTAGTAACTCAAAATGAAGAGCTCATAACAGCTTAAAGTAAATTTTTACAATTTAACCAGGCTGTACCAGGGCTGGTCTTCAGCCCATGTGTCTGATCACAAATGTATTATTAAACTGCCTTTCCTCCTGGTGGCTATCTTTATGCTCTCTACGGGGGACTAAATACACCCATCAAACACAATAGGAAAATTAGCCTTAATTGCTCCATCAGCTGACAAATAAAGAAAAAGCTGATATTCCTTCAATCCTGTCCAAGTCCGAACAGGCAAGTTTTCCTGCCTTGAATCAAACAGCCTCAGACTCCACTCCCAGCAGTGCCCTTATAAGCAACTCCCTCCCAGAACCCAAAGACCTGGGTGTCCTGTGAGCTGCATGGTGGCTGATGGGAGTAATGCCACCCAATAGTGACCTGGACACAAGCCTCCAGCTTTTGTTCTCAGCTAATGAAAACATTCTTGGCAGATGCTTTTGCTTTAGGTCACCTTGCACTGGTCCAAGAACTCCAATTCAAGTGGCACAATATGAATGCCCCCAGCCATTGCTCTTAATTATGGCCCTGCTTCCAGAAAACAACAAAAAAAGGCCTAGAGTCCTATTCTGTTATTCCTGGCTGGAGTGTCTTGTTGGCCAGCCAGCTTTGAACCCTCCAATTTCTTCAGAAAAATGTATCAAGCTTCTCAATGAGTGCGCTCTACACCATTGTTAGTTTTCTTTGTAGGAGTAGTAGCAGCAGCAGCAGCAGCAGTAGTAGTAGTAGTAGTAGTAGTAGTAGTAATAGTAGTAGTAGTAGAAGTAGAGTTTTTAGTGGAGGTTATTCCAGCAGAAAGTGGAGGTTATTGCAGCAGAAAGGACAGTTTGGCTAACTGTGTTTTCTTACAGTTTCTCTGACTGACCTTATTCTAACTAGTATGAGCAAGGGCAGCACAAGATTGGCAGTGAGAAGACTTGTTTTTTCTTCAAAGCCTTCTTTCCAGCCCACAGTGTAAAAAATGGTCTGTTCTGTTCCTTCTCTGCCTCAGTTTACTTCAACTATAAAATGGAAGTGATAATTTCTGTTGTAAAATACTTACATCTGTGAATTGAAAGCATTACAGAAGAGCTAATTACTGTTATGCTTAAACATTCCAGCATTGCGATTAAGTGATTTTTATGCCTTGATAATTATATTTCACTAGGGAAGAGTGGGCAACCATCCATCAAAGTCCCTGGCTGCGACTGAAATCTTAAGCTGACAGAAATTTTGTGGTGCAGTCATTGATAACCATGGTTTTGAATAGCTCTGAAACAAAGCTGTGAAAAATTCACAGTCTCTTCAGACTGACATTATTTATAGCACACCCCAGTATGAGGTAAATTTCAGTCACGTACAGCTTGTTTAAAAGCAGAGTAAATTTTTATCAGTCTCTTGAATACTAACAGATGAAAGACTGTGTTCAAATCTTTAGGCCTTATACAATAGACAGGATTGCAAGGCTAATTGGTGCTGCTGGCATTTGGTGTCGAGGTTAATATGAAATAAAGCTGGTTTAGAAAATTATTATTTATTGTTTTGTACAGATGGATTTGATTTGTAGCTTGGAAGTTTCACAAAGCATCTGTAGTACCCAGAGGAAAGTAAAAAGAGTAGAATAAATAGGAAGTGCAATAGGTACATAGCATGGTTTTAGAAAAATATCCATTTCAGACAGCTTCACTTTAAGTACAGCTTCTGAAGTCTGTGTTTGGCATTCCTTCTTACTAAATCAGCATTGAGTAAGGGCTCCGTGATTTTGCTGAAAATTAGGCAAGAGCTGTTTGTTCCAGGCTTACATGGAGCAGAGCCTCATTTTACAACTTCTTTTCATGCCGTGGGGATTTTAGAAGGGCAAAGATATCAGTAAATCAGGATGCAAAATGTCAGCCAAGGAGTAGTTGTATCTTGATCTAACCACAATGTGGCCAAACCAGGCACCAGGTACCAGAAGTCCAACTTCCATTCATGCCCATGTACACTGTTGTGCCTTCCTGTGGCATGACAACATCAGAGCTCCCAAATCATCCAGAAAGCACTTTTGTTGGCCTTGATTCTCTTGTGGCAGAGTAACACCTCTGACAGTCTCCTTGGTGTGATGCAGAGCATGTTTTGGTTCCCCAGGGGATGGATCAGCCACTGGTGACAGCAGCACCCAAACCAGGCGTTGCATGCTGGTGAGGAGGAAACCAGTAAAAATTCAAAACCATGTTCTGCAAATCATTGCCACTGCGATAGGGAGGGAGGCTGACTTCAGTGTGACTACATCGGCAGTGAAGGAGTGCTAATACATATTTCATAACCTTTACAAATCTGTACCTTTCTGTGCAATAACTAATGAATGACTCAGGCCTGGACTTAGTAATTGTAACAAGAAGCACCGTGTTGCTGAAAACTTGGGAAACCTCTTCTCCAGTAGTGTTGAAATTACTGCAAAGAGCATCTAAGTTCCCAAGATATTGAAGACAGAGATCTGGATGCCTAAAAATAGGATTCATCGTCTAGCACACAGAGTTTCAGCTAGCAAACAGAAAATGCCTGAGAGGAAAAAGTTCTGTTTATTCACCTCTCTCCCCACCTTGCCCACTGGCAGTTCTGTGGTAGGTACTTATGTTAAACAAGGATTCAGTGCCAAAAGCTGTTTCCAGATTCCAGGTAACATCTTCATACATTTCCAAAGAAATGACTGGCTCACTTTCTTTCTAAACCTGCAATCAGTTCATCCTACTCTTTCCAAATTAATCTAATGGTTCAAACATTTCCCTCCTCAGCCTGAAGCACTGTGAGTTGCACCTCCTGCTCCCCTACACAGCAGGTGATGGGTATGGGCTGTGTTTGCCCCTTCTCCTGCAGATGAGCCACTCTGAACTGTGGGGCTGAAAGCTCAGTGGTGGGAACTGCTTCTGCAAGCCTGCAAATAGAGGACAAGACCTGAGCAGAGCTGAAAGCCCACAGCTCCATTCTTTATCAGGAATGTCCTATCCACAACCTTTAGCCTCACTCATGTTTTGAAGGCTTGTTTGGTTCACATGGGCTATTAATATGGGTAGCATGTAACTCTTAAGCATTTTCTTAGGTGAACTAAGATATTTGTTTTCGCCATCCTTTATGTGTGAGCATTTGTCATTCCATACCTCTGATTAACAAGAATTGAGGGATTCAGATTGAGAGAAGAATTAAAATTTTTCCAATTAATGACATCAATGCAGCCCTCGGCACATTTTCAAAAAGCACTTTTCTGTGCTACACAGTAGTACTGCGTGGAGAAATAAGGGCAATCTTCACCCCTGGAGTTCAACTAACTGCCCGCAATACTCCTTGGAAATGAGCTGGATAATCTATCTCAAGAAAGAGTGCATGAAATAATAGCTGCTACAGGCAGGGAAGTTATAAAAGTTATTTATTTCTCTCATAATAACCCTAGTTGATTAAGGAAAAAAGAAAAAAAAAGGCAGAAAAAACCCCCAACCCTGTGCAATAAAAGGCTCACATTGTGTGTTACTTTAATTTCATTTCACATCTAGACACCTATATGCATTTACTGTTTTGCTGGGAGGGTTTAAATACCCTGAGCTAATTATAGGACAATATTTTCCAAGTTACAAGGGTTGAATTGAAAGCACAGCTAATGAGATACTATTCCTGGCTATTAAACTGAAAGAAAAAGGGTCTATTTAATTATAAAGTATGTAAAAAAAGCATAATCATCTTGTAATGTAACAGCTCTCATCTGGATTATTATTTTGGTGCACATTTATAAACACTGCCTGGCACATTATTGAATTATTTAACATTTATGTGAATGTGGTTATTCTACAGAATAACAATATTGACACTGAACTGGTTGCCTTTTAATTTCAAGATTATTTCATATCTACTAGATATATTTTCTCCTTTATCAGAAATAGAAAATAAGAAAATATAAGGGAGATGGGAAAGACAGGAGGATCAATTAATCTTATCTTGCAGTACCTCAGTATGTTTTCATGTGGTCATTTAAAATAGTATTTAATTTCACTTTAAAAACCTATTAAGTGAGTTTACTGTAACTTGCAATTCTCAGCAATCTATAAGATGAACTAAAAAGCAAATTATGGGTTTTTTTCCATATTCTAACTCAGTTACAATACCATTTATAGTACAGGTTGTTCTTCCAGAATTACTTGTTAGTAAAACTCATACTTCTAACAAACTGAGATGTGAACAACTTTAAAAACTAATTGTTGAAAATATGCCAGAATTGCTTGGATGTCACTTACTGGAAAGCTTTTAGTCCTCTTTCTTCACAGCATCCACATGACTTCTGTTGATTCCTTGCCTTCCTTCAGCTGTCAAGAGCTGCTGGGACTTGTCAAGTGGCACTGGCTGCAGCCTCTGCAAGGCTTCTGTGAATGGGAAGGTGAGCTGTGACTCAGGTGTGAGCCAGCTGAGATGAGCCATGGGAGGGAACAAGGTGAAGTGAGGTGATTTCTTTAATCTGGCTGACCTGCAGGTGCTACATGGTTAAAGGAGAGGCACAAGTAACTTGAACATTTTGGAGCACACCACTGAACCACTGTAGGTTCTCTGGCAGATTGCTGGGGAATTCTTGCTGTGGCAGCTGTCAGCAGCTAACTTGGAGATGTTTATGCCTATGGGTTTAAGGACTAGTTTGTGAAGTTAATTGCATACCTAATAAAGGCCTTTCTTGAACTTCTTGAGCACACTGAACTTCTGTGAAATAAGCAAAGCTTTTGACTGGAGGGAAGCTGAACACATCTCCACGTCTCACAGGAGATCAAAGACAGAGTAAAATATATGTATTATGGCTGTACTGAGGCATTATATTTCACTTCAATAAGGTGAAGTATCGTAACTATCTGTCTCCTGGATTTAGAAACTGAGGTTTTACTAAACTAGATGTTCTAAAAGGTCACAAATAATTACCAACTGTCATTAGCTCCCTGTTAGCAGCTTTTTGTCATAGAATTTTCTTGAATTTATTATAAAAAGAGAATGGAAATATAAAAAGAATTTGTTCATAGTTATTTCACGGGCCTATAACTGGAACCAGTAGTCTCACCAGATACAACTTGAAGCCACTATTTCTCTCATTGGAGAGGAGCAGGGATAAGGGCCATGATTTCTTTTACATAATTGCTCAGATACATGCTGGGAGGAATTATAAACATTTGTGACTGTTATTTGTGGCATTATCTGGAAGTCAGGGATGTGAAAAAGAACTGATGTCTTCCTGTCCTTCTGTCTTCCACTATCCCCTAAAGCATACAGGTCTGTGTCTTTCTATCACTGCTTTCCAGCTGATTTTCATTGGTTTCTTCTCTTATTAAGCATCTAATTACCATTTTAGAAGCTACTGGCATACAAGATCTTGCTCCTTCATGTCTGAGGCTCTTTGATGCTGTCCACATGTGTGACTTGCAGCAGCTTACTACTCACTGGTCACTTGGAGGTGGATAATGCTTTGATCCTCCTGTCTGAACTTGCATATAAAGAAAGGAAAAACTTTTCCCAAAGGACTGCCCTGTGAACAGGAACACAAGGAAATATTACTCTAGATGAACAAGCCCCTGTGTTCCTGTGGGGAGACTGGAAGAAGAGCTAGCCATCACTAGATTCAGTCCAGGCTTTTCAGATCCCACTTTATGCAAGGGAAAATGAGGTTGCCTATGATTTCCGGGTAGCTGCCTCATTTGAAAAAAAAAAAAAAAAGCTTTTTTTATGGAAGAACAAGAAATAGAACAGGTTGCAACATGTTCCTCATCCTTTTAATTACATGGGAAAGGAGAATACATGGTTAATATTTCCACTTGCAATCCTTTTAGCTATTGTATTTCCCACCTGTTTAATTAGTGCTTCTTACTTTTTTTTTTTAATTTCTCCCAGTCATTTCCTGATGTCTGAACTGTCTCCCATCTTCTTGCATCTTTTCCCTCTAACCTTGCCCACAGGTTTTCATCCTTTTGTGTGATCCCCATCTTGAAAACATTTGCATGTGGATTGTACTTTCTTTTTGAGCATAATTTTTATGCTACACAGTGATAATATTTCCCCATGAGAAAAAGAAAAAGAAAGAGGCTTTGCCAGAGGCACAGAATATGCCTACACTGAGCGAGTGCTATGACCAAACCTAACAGATGTGTGTCTGTGGAGCCAGACAGAACCAAGGACCTGATACCGGCACTGAAAGTATTTTGGGGCTTTTACTTTGGGCTGGTTCTAGACTGAAAGTGCAGCTTAAATACTTGTCAGCTGCTAAAGTGCATTCCATGTTCTGCTGCGGTGCATCTTCCATTTTGGGCTCATCCAAAGGAGCGGTTTGCACACCCAGAGACCACTTAGGACTGCAAACCAAAGCACAGCAGTGGGGAGGAGGAGGAGCACGCTGCAAAAGCATCTTCCTGGTCCATGTTAAAACACTGATATAGCTGCACCTATACTGAGGCAAGATATTTTCTCTCCCTTTCATCTTCTCCCCTCAACTATGCTTTAGATGGACCTGCAGAGCTTGCTCCTCTTCAGTGAATATTATATATTCCAGTGGAGCACCCACTTCTTAGGGAAAAGGAGACCATGTTTCTTCTGGCTGCTGTGTCTGTGAAGGCTCAGTGTAACGTGCTTTGTGTTGCCTAGTCTTGTTCCTGTATGGAAATGTGATTTTATTGTTTTTTGCCCATATAATTTTAGTTTGGCTCATTCCATTAAAGCAGAGAAAAGCACTTCTCTGGAAATCATGGAATCATGTCTTTTTTCCCATTTACTTAAATAAGTTGTTTAATTCAATTGGATACATTAAAACCGTTTATAAATATAGATTCTATTTCAGTAATACTAAGACACATTATTGATTACAAAATCACCGTTATTATGACTGGTGAGAAAACATGTTTTGCAAAATATATAATGTTTTTACATTTTTTATCATTGTATATTCCCTGAAATTTAGCATTCCCCTTGGAATCATGAGAGTTTGCTTCAGGTCTGACTTTCTCTCTATGGCTTTTCAAATGATGTCACTGGCTTCCAAAAAATCTTCCCAATGAGACAGATATATTTGTGAGAAGATGTGAGCATTTTAAGATTTTTTAAAAAAAAAGGTTCATTACGAAGTCGGTCAAAGTAATGCATGCAAGGGGACTTCTGGGACCACTGATTTTACTTTCATGCTTCTGCAGGCAGGTATTTTAGGAAGAACTTTTTCTCTAAACCAATTCTGTAGTATATATAGTTCAGGTTTGTGTTCCTACTACTCCCATTGGAAAACTGCTCTAGAATTCTACTTATGTCTGGGTGAATTACGTTTTAATAATTTATATCCAGTTTTTCTCAGGTTACATTTTTCTTCCCAACTTGATATTGCATTGATTGATATATAAATGGAAAACTTTGTTAATTTCTTGCAGCCTTTCAGTCTTCATTTCATCGGTATAACATAGCAAACATCACCAAATGAAGAATTCACTGCATAATTTTAACAGCACAGGTACTTACCTATCTTAGCAGATTTAACTTGGGATCTCATTTACCATTTTCACAGGAACAACTCATTGATGATATATTCATTTCATTTATAAATGGATCTCTTTGTCTTTTTCCTCGGTCATTTCTAGCTGATGAATACCTAGTTTGTAACTGTGATGCTTTTCTATAAGTCACTAAAAAAAGTTGCAGCCTGGCCTATTGAATTTAGTTTATTACTGTGGTCCTTGACACCCTCCTGCTATTCACCCTCCCTGATACTAATCATTAACTCACCTACTTCTTGGGCACTGAACCCTTTGATGCTTCGTCTTTTAGCACCATCCATGGACATCTCTTTCTTTTAAACAATAATGTCCTTTTAAAAAATTACTTATAGATGTCGAAATGTATGTTTTTTTAATGCCCTGTTTCATCAGAGAAAGCTATTGGAAAAATATGGCCTAGGCAAACCTTAGAAAATCCATGTTACTGTTGTTATGATTTTTCCATTTATCTTTAGCTACAAGTCTATCCAAACTATCTTCAAATTTGATCTTGTAGTTGAGTACACAACTTTCCTTTATTTAAATATTTAGTGCTAACTTGCTGTTCTACAGTTATTCAGTACTAATCTCAAAAACTTTAAAAAAAAAATTAAACTATTTGCTACCAGATCAGAATTTCAGAATTCTGGAAGATTTTTCACAGATTTTTCTTTTCTGGAAGATTGATGTACTGGGATGCTTGATTTCTGTTTTTAATATTATAATTTCTATTTCCCTGCCAATTTTTATACTACCGTTCACATTAAACCATTAGTCCTCTGATTCCATATTCAGTGGAACTCTGTTAAAAGCTGAGGTAACATTAATTTACTCTTTTCAATCACACCTTGAAGTCTCACTGAATCTCCCAATACTCACTGCATAAGTAATAATTTTTTAATTGCTTTCTCTTATTTATTTTCTCCTTTTTCAGGTGCAATTTTTAATTCTGTTTGTTTCCTGACAGTTGTTGTTGTGCTATTTCATGCCTTGTCTTTAAAATATTCTTTTCTTTACAGGGCAGTCCTTATTTTATTTTGGTTTGTTTTTGACTTTGCATTTCTTGTACAATCTCTGCTTATTCTTAAGTATTTTCTGTGATTTGGAAAAGTTAGTCTTCTATACAGGGGTAGGACTTATTGTATTTTGTACCAATAATAGAGAGAATTCCCAAGGTTACAGTACAGTGAAGTCTATGTGCTCATCAATGCAGCTGACTTTATTAACTAGATAACTTAATATGTCCTTCTGAAATTAAGAACCCTAGTTATTACCATACCCATGAGTAGCTCTTCATTTCATTTAAGTGAATCAGATCAGGATTGACTAATAACTTTCTGTGAATATCTCCAAAGATCATGAGCTTAGAAAAGGTAAAGCTTAGAAAAATCTTACTGTCATCTTCGTGTTTATTTGATTGTTATTTTCTGCAAAGAAATGGCTGGGGCCTATTATTTTTAGCACCATTTGTCTTTCTCACTGTACTTGAAAAGAGAAGTCATTCAGGCTGCAGTTCCAAATAGTATTTAATGACTTTATACATTATTCAAGTTCATCATTAGGTTTAGAGGCACAGAACTTGTGCTAGAGCACCCTCCAGGAATGATGCTGACACAGGCAGACTTTGCTCTCTTCTCAGTGTGTGTGGTTGTATTCATCTGTCATTAGTCTACTTTAAAGTCAGTGTAAGAATGTGAATACATTGATCTACCAAGTCTTGCTTTAGTTACAGCTTTCCTGAGAGACACATATCCTTAAATACCTCTGTTTCAGTCATGTTTCCTTTTTAATAATGTCTTTCTTGTCCTATAATATTTCCTGTCAGTTCTTTTCCCAGTATTTCAATATTCTCTGTTGTATTCTACAAACATTTCTATTATTTCCAGTTTCTCAGGTAGACAAGATAGGTCTTTTTGCCAATGATTGTTGCCTCAGATGAATACTTCTACAGCATTAATAGTGCTGTTTGGTTATGTTTTGGTTTTTTTGCTGTTTGATATTTGTCCTCTAATTTCTGGCATTCTTTTATAAAAAGCCTTAACACTGACCAGCTTCATTGCATGAATTAATGGAAAACTCATGGAAAAAGAGTTTGTGGTCTGTTTGAAAAATAGGCAGATAGAGTATGACAGGGGGGCTGCAGAAAGTTAATGGACCAGAGAACCTGGGCGTAGGAGATACCTGATCTGTGTATCTGCTTGCTGCACATTGTGCTTCTGCACACGTGCTCTAAAACACGACAGAGCAATGTCAGAGAATAAAAGTGACCTCAAATGCTACAAGCACAATCTGCTACTGTAGCCAGACCATGGCCCAGAGTATGGGGAGATATATTCACTTTGTCCTCTGCTTCACTCAGTGGTGAAATACAAGAGGCTACTATGGCAACATCACATGGTACATTTGTTATCTCTGAACGAGAATGTGTTGAGGGAAGTAGCAGATCAGTATGCCATGTGTGCTTTCATTTTCTGGAATGTTTTCAAGGGAAAACATCTGTTCAGATATTTTTCCTGGGATTATGGCTTCAGTTAACAAAAATGTGAAGAGGAAGGGATGCAATTCTTTCTCACACTGAACTCTTTTCTCCTATAAAATTAAACTTTTTTTGCTAAGAAATTAAATTTTTTTTGCTAGCTCTTGTGACCTATACCATGATGTTTTTCCGGGGTAGAATGTATTATTTGTGTCTTTACTAGTTTCCTTAAATGAGTAAAAAGCTAAATATTCCTTTGAACGCATGTGTAGGGATATTGTGGGTAGGTGGGAATGGAAGGTATGGCTGGGAGGTTAGCCAAAATCTTTCTGTACTAGCTGCAAGCATTACTTTAAGATGTAAAAAAAAACCTATATTCCTACTCATTTCATAGAAAATATAGTCTGTTGTTAAAATATTAGAATTCTGGAATTTGAGAAATATGTATTCTATTCTTGGCATGGCTACTCAGGTGTCATCTCTGATGCTAGACATGTACTTTAATATCTGTATGGTTCAGATCTTCTCAATATGATATCCACATTCTTGGTTTTGGATGCTAAACTCCCTGGATTCCTTTCACTTAACTTCAGACATCTGCAGTATAGACATTTACATTTGAACAAGCTGTCTAGGCTTCTTTTATAGTCAATGGAAAAATGTAGAGGCTTCGGATGCCATTCATCTGGACAATTTTAGACATCTCTCAGTTAGACTAAGACAAATTGCATCCAAAAAGTGCCTTTTTCTTTCCACTGATGAAGTCACAAGCAGAAATTAAAGATCGTATATGTCAAAATTTGGACAGATAAGTACTACCTTTGCAAACAGAGTACTCTCTGTTTATGTGTGTTAGTAAAGTAGCTTTGCTGATGTGCCCCTTTGTTATGGCTGTAGTTTCTGTGTGATACTTGAACACCAGCTACAATCAAAAAGTAAACTGTAGGAGGCCCCAGTGTTCTTTCTTACTTAAAGACCAAGGCAAATTTCAGTCAAACAGAGACGAAGATAAGAAAACTTATTGAGAGAAAGAAAAAAAACAATGTTGGCCATAATCCCAATATTAGGGGGTTTTTTAATACTAAAAAATAAACTTTCCATTATTGTAAAATGGTTTTTTTAAATTGTTGTTCGAAATTATATCTGTAGCAATGACCAAGTATTTTAAAAGAAGGAAAAAACAGAAACACATTTTTCTTTACTAGAATATGCTTGTTATTGGCAACTGATAAGGCTTCTGCTGCAAAAGGTTTTCAGTTCCATGCCAGAATGTTTGGTTGAAATGCAATTCAGAGATTCTGACTGCCAGGGAAGAAAAGTTCAATTAATTTCTTCGTGCATGTGTACACACTGCTCTGAGATGCTCTAGTGTTCAAGATGCCCTGATGGGGAAGCAGACAGTACCACACAGGACTTGTGAGAACCCCTGATATTTGGGAGAGCACCTCAAAACACACTAAACATCTAAAATGGGGCCGAGATGCCCACATATGAACAACTGAGCTGGGCACACAGAGAAGGGAGAGTCATAGCTCCTACATTAAGCATTGCTTTTGAGATGCTTAAGTAAAGTAATTAGTCTCTCTAAAAGCCACACTCATACTGTGAGAGTATTATTCAGAAGAGAAAGCTAGGTTAGGGGTTCTGAATTGCCTTATCTAAGTTTTATATCTTTCAAATATCTGCAGCAAGTTAAAAGGGCAAGATCTGGAAATCCTGCCCTTTGAAAAACAAAGTTAGGATATGACTCATTTTTCACTTCCACTAAAATCAATAGGGAGAGGTGCTTCTAACATATATTATACAAAGCTTATATAGGCACAGGAAGATATCTTATTCTGGAAGTTCTTTTATTCTTTCTGTGTCTAAGGTTAAGATGACATCATTCCATACCTACTCTAGTGAGAACTGTCTCACAAGCAAAACCACATCAAATAAGTAAAGGAATTGAATCTGAGGTGAAGAGAGGACAGCCTTAGGACAAACTGTATCCATTTCTTTCAAGTTTTTGGTCAAAAGTTAAAATGTCACTCAGATGCAAAATCCAAAGTTTTCTGATAGCTCAATAAGTGTGAGATGCATTAAACACTTTCTTGCATAGTTTTGTCACAAATATCTGGTAACAAAGGCCAATTTTGTGAAGATTTGTAGCTAATTTTCAGGCTTCAATTTTTACTTGTAATTTGCATCTCAGGTTAATCACATCCATGCACAACTGCAAGATGTTTGATGTCTTTACCCGAGGTAACTGAAATAGTATTAATGAGCAAAAGCAAAAGCATATATTAATTTCCAAGACTTTAACGTTAGTCACAATGGTTTAGAGAATGTTTCTTCATGGCAGCTGCACTGACTTGAAGGGAGTTGTAATGTGAAGTATTTATGAAGAAGACAAAGAAGTTATCATCTAAAATACATACAGTCAGTTTAACAGTAACTAGGGAAAGAGACAGTGAAATAAACCCAAAATAATAAATAGTAGAAATACAAGTACAAAAACAGTTTAAAGGGAAAAAATATAAACTAGGTGAGCAAGAAAAAGTAGAGTGGCTCTGCCCTTGGCTACATTCTCAGAGTACTTCAGAAGCCACAGGACCTGAGATTTTTCATTAATGTATGAGCTGAAGGAGCTTACTATGCCTAAAGGAGATAAAGAGACCTTAACTGTTTCTACTAGGAGGGTCCACTGCCCTCGCAGCAGGAGATGCTGCTCTTTCTCTCTTCGGGACAGTAGCAGCTAAGTTTGCCTTTTCTGGCACAGGAAAACCTGGAAATGGGACTGTTGCTGCTTTGTCACTGTCAATAACCCACTTCCTTCAGTGACTGCCTGCTTTGGCTCTGCACAGAGTCAGTCCTGGTGGGAGGATTTAGTTTAGTCTCAGTACAGGAAATACTTTAAAAGTCCCTTGTTAGTCCTCTGCCTGTGATGTCAATCTCAGATTCATACCTTTCCTGAGGACCATTGCATGCTGCTGCATATTAAAAGCTTACCTTTCTGTCTGACTGTGAATATCTGCAGGATCAGAACTTTTCCTGGTAAATGCTAAAAGAGGAGTTTTCTCTTGAATCATTTTACATTTTTGCATACTGTGCATTGAAAGAAGCAGGACGGATTTGCTGATGGCAACTGGGCTTAGGCTACGTTACCTTCTGCAAGGCTTTTGGAGTGGGTTGACATACAGAGAGATTCAATGCAGACTCAAGTGTCACGTCAGACAGAGATGTTGTGAATCAGGTGAAAATTGGGAAGGAGCCTAGACAGAACCAGCATGATCTGCCTGAAAAAAGAACTTTTCTCTGTAACTCATCCTCATTCAGTTCTATAGATGGACTGTATAGCCTGTAACAGACTCCTTTTATGGGATTATGTAAAAATATCCCTGACAACAGACGGACTTTGAGTCAGTGAAGGCTAATTACATTTTACAATTCTACATACATGTACTTTTGTTAGGATGAAGAAAGGATTTTGGAACTATGTGAAGTGTTTTTATTGAGTCTAGATTTTGTATAGCAACCTGATGAACTATCAGGCTTATGTAAAAGTTAATATTTTGACTGTTTTCTTCCCTGAGAAAATCACTTTCTTCCTAACCTGATGTTGGTACAGCACAATGGGTACATGGGTAATTCCCATTTATGCAGTGATGTGCAGCTCTTGGAAATGAAGCATCATTACATCACAATTCTCAGTTTCCATTTCTGGGGAGGCAATACCATGTATATGCCATATTTAGCCTCTATTAGTTTAACAAGAATAAATGTCCTACATTATCAGGACATAATAAATGGCAATATGGGTCAGATGGGTAGAAACTGAGTGTTCTGCTTCTGACAGTGGCAGTATGAAATGCTATTTTGGGAGAGCACATGAACTTGCTCACACTCTGTAGTCCATCTCCCATCAAAATTTATTTGTAAGGAATGGAGAAGACACATCTCTGCTTAGCCCTGCCATCACTGATTTATGAATCTGGTGTTCATGGATTTATCTAATCTACTTTGAACCTGCTAAAACTGTCCTCTCTCACATCTTCCCATGGCCATATGTTTCAGAATTTTAACTAGCCACTGCATAAAGAAATACCTTCCAGATAACAGTTGTACATGCTATCAGGATTTTGCAGAAGTTTATTATATGCCTTCCAGCCTTTTCCTCTAGAAACAAAAATGTTCCAACCTTTCTAATATTTTCTTGTAAAGCAGCTCTTCCATCACCTGCTTACTCTTCTCTGTACTCTCTCTAATTCCACCATGTCCTTCTTGAGATCACAAAATAACAAAGAGCACTGAGGAGGTAGGTGCACAAAATGTTTTATGTACATGTAAAATGATGGGTGGCCTTCTTCCAATGATATCTGATATTTTGACGGCTATTTCTAGCTGCAGCCAAAGACATTGTGAGATCCTCCTGTTGTTTCTTGTCGCTGACATAATATTTAGCTATCTAAAAAATCTTAATTTCATCTCCACACTTGGAGATGTCACTGTTCATTTCCATTTTCAGATCATTGATGACGAAGTTGAGTAAAACAGGTTCTAGAACCAGCCTCTGAGGTACAATGATGCCAATTCTTCTCTATCCTGAAAATGAAACATTAAGTCTTATGCCTTGCATCCTATTCTTTAATTCACTTTCAGTCCTGAAAAGAACTTTCTCATGGCAGATGAGTGTTCTAATTATCGCTAAGGTTTTTTTAACAGACTTGTGTCAAACAAACCCTTTGAAATTTCAAATGCATATTGTCCACATCATTCCCCTTACAGATGGGCACCCTCATTCCCTATCTGTGTGTTCTGAAAAGCTTCCAATCTAAAGAAAAGCATAACTGTAGCTGTTACTTTAAGAAGCTGAAACACAATGCTTATCCTTAAAAATTTCCTATTTGTTCATTTGTGGCTCAGTTGGGCCCAATAATTATAGTAAGCTCCTCAAGGCAGAGACAGACTTTGTGCTCCTCCTTTGGTTCCTCCAGAACCAAAGCTCCAACTCAGAGCTGAGACTCTTGGGAAAGCAGCAGTACAACAATATCTAAATTTCATGTTGTGTTTTTTGTCAGTTATCTCAAACCATTCATCATTTCCCTTCCCAGGTAAGGAAAACCAAAGAGGGAAAGGCACTCAAGTGAAAGAAATAGCAGTTAAATCCAGGTCATCCAAATCCTAGCTGTACTACACTGGACTGTCTCCAAAGCCGATGGATCGTAAATGTAAAGATGCATTAGCATTTTGTCCATATCTCTTCTCTCTTTCCATTAGCAGTGAGCTGAATTAAATCTCTGCACCTGAAGAATGGAGATACTCCATTTCAAATACTGTGGAAATTCAGGTTTATATGCACTCCAGATTCTTTTTTTTTCCAGTTCAGGCTCATCTCATATCTCAAAGATATTTTTTTCCTACTTAACAAATTTCAAATCTTTACATTTACCCCATCCTCATGCTTTCTGCTCCTTGGCAAGTCTTCCAACCCCCAACACCGAACCAACTTTTGTCTGCTTCACACTTAATCAGCATTCCTTTATTAAAAAGCTATTAATTAGCTTCTCAGTGGTCCAATCAACTGACTATTGTGATAATTGTAAGACTTTTAGGGCTTTTCCCCCCCACTTTGTTGACAGACTATTGGACTTAGAAACAGCACCACAAGGAATGCAGGCTCATCTTTGTTTCAACATACTTAAGGTGCTTTTATCTGTAGGTTTGCCTTGAACAAAATCCTGTTCAAATTGTATTAAGCCCCAGATAAACCTCTCTTTCAGATTATGGTTTCCAACTGAACTCCTGTGCACTGAAGAGAGGGCACCGAATTCTTGATTGTTTCAAGAAAACCTCTTTGAGTAATCCCTTGAGCTTGCCTACAGGGCTTGGATTTCCTAATGGATGCTTTGATGACAGGAGATAAGAGCCAAAGGTACCTTTATTCTCTTAGAAATTGCTCCAAACAAACAACCTCAATGATTAAAGCTAATAGAAATACCTGGAAGATTGATAGTTTGCAAAGCGCTGCTGAGTGAATGAATAACTTCCCCTTTAGTTCCAAAAGCTAATATTTGTCCACATTTGCTGCCTTTTAAGAAAGTGCAACGGGTTTTTTTGTATGCAGAGTGTTGATCAGGAACAAACAGACACCATTTAACTGTTATTTGAATTTTAAACAAAGCCTCCCTACTTCAGCTATTGAGGCAGCTTTCTGCATGGCCCCATTTATAATAATTCAAACATGGCACGGGGAGGGTCGCTAGAGTAAAGTACATATAAGTGTGAACATGATACTCTTGTAAAAGTCTTTAATGATGTGAATGGGCAGTGCACTATGGTATTCTATACAGGGGTTTTAAATTGCACAAAGGGCCTGTAAAACTTCTATATCTGTTCCCAAGCAATACACCTATCAGAGGGTTGAACAAATGGAAACCAAACTCTGCAGCAAATAAAAATCTTAAATTTACAATGCTGGATTATAAAATGGTGTCTCTCAACGGCAGCCCTGACTTATTTCATGTTCTGATGAAATCATTGCTTGCGAATGCCAAGAAATTCAGCTGTAAACTTTTGGCAATAAGTAGACTTTCCTTGGAACTGATGGTTTTGAAAACATCTGTAAGTCAGGAATCCACAGCAGAACCAATAAAAGAGGCTGAAGAGACCAAAACTTTCACTAACACCTCATAACACAGGCAGTGCTGTGAGTGCCACCAAGCCCTGCTCCCTGGTATGTGGGTTATGTACATACCAGAGTTCATTTCCAAAATGGAGGGTTTATGATTCCCAGTGTCACAGAGCGTGCAGTGGGGGAGTGTATCACATAACAAAGTAATCTAACAATAGAGCTCAAAAGAGCTGAACATTTGGTATTTGAAGTGATGCAGCCCAGAGTGGGTGGTTCTAATATTGAAAATTCCTCAGGTTTCTTTAACACAACATGAGTAAAACCTTAGAAGGAACTACTCTGAGTGAGTGTTTTAAGGAAATTCTCCTTTTATAACCACACTGAGGAAGGATTTGAATTAATCTCATTTTCCGTAAAAGATAGAGGGGTATGGAGTTAGGAGTCACAGAAGACAGGAGGTTTGAGGGTGAGGAGAGTATGGATATGTTTTGAAAGTTGAAAAGGAGATTGTGAGCTGCTATTGCCCCAGAGCTTTCTTCCCTTAGCCCAGGCATCACTGGGCCTGTGGAGTTCAGCTAAAAGGACCTGCTGAAATGGAAACAGAAGTGTGAAGTGAGACTTCAAATTATGTTTGTCTGACTGACGCTTGTGCATCCAACAGCTTTAAATGTGCCTTCTACAAAACCAGCCTTGGGAAAGAATTTTGATACAGAGAAGGCACAGATTTAATTTAACTATTCCTCCCCTTGTTGCACTTGTCCACCATTCCCCCACACTACTTTGATACATCCTGTGGTCCCCTCAGAGGATGAGGGTTCCCTGACACGATGACATTTTTTTCTCTGAGCAGAGCTGCTCTGATTACACCTGAAACTTTGTGACCAGATCCTTTCCCTGTCCGCTGCATTGTGGGGAAGGAAAAAGCTGTCTGCCCGCTCTTCTCTCTCACAGTTGGTCCCTCACAAACCATAAATCCCCCCAGGTGAAAACAGTGCAGCTCGTTCGCTGATGCCTACCCAGCAGGAGTGAAGCCACAGCTCTTCCTGCCCCCAGCATCAGTGTTTGGCAGAGAGGTGAATGAAATCCATTTTTCAATACTGTTGTCACCTTTTAATAAAACGTGTTGAAAAAATTATTAAATATCTTATTGAAGGAAGTCAAAATAATTATTTCGTATTATTTTTGACAGCTGGGTTGATGACCCCATTGCATGATAATTTTTTTTTTTTTTTTTTTTTCTAACAGCCATGATTTCATGCTGAGGGGCAGAATTGCAGTCCAAGGCAACTAGCAATAGGACAAGGGGAAATGGCCTCAGGTTGTGTCAAAGGAGGTTCAGGTTGGATTTGAGGAAAAATTCCATCACTGAAGGAGTGGTTGTGCACTAGAACAGGCTGCCCAGGAAAGAAGTGGAATCACTTTTCCTGGATGTTTTCAAAAATAAGAGGACATGGCACCCTGTGATATGATTTAGTGGGTTTGGCAGTATTTGGTCAAAGGCCAAATGATGATTTTGGAGGTCTTCTCCAGCCCTAATGGTTCTATGATTCTCTGATCATTTACAGCTTCCAGGTGTTCAGGTTCAGATAACCTCTCTCCTACCCTGACATGTCTTCCATGGTATAGGGTTTATAAAACTGTCGACTGCATCTGAGGTTCTTACTTGGATTGTGGGATGATCATACCTTAGATGAACAACAAAATATTTTTGCCTTTCACAACCCCTTAGGAGACTAGGGCGCAGAACTCCCATCTGTCTACAAAGCTTTTCAGAGCACAGCCCACCAGGCCAGACGGGAGGCAGGAAGGGTGGGTGTATTACGGGAATGAAATCCGTGCAGGTTTTGGGGAGCTCTAGGTAAGGTGAATCTCAGGCTGAGTACAGAAGTGCTTTCCCTTGTGTTATGCTAAAACACGGCAAATCCTCACCTTTGAAGGACACTCAACATGACAAAGAAAATCTCTCTCCTCTGAATTTATGCTCCTTTAAAGGCTTGTGCAGGAGGAGTTTGAAGTAAAACCTGTGGTGGTCTTTCAATCAGGCACTGGGTCATACCAGGTTAATCTGACCCATGACTCCCTTCATCCCCAGCAAGGAAAAAATAAAAGTCTATCACGGTGTATAGTACTCAGTAACTAAGAATTTCAGAAGTAATCCTAATATATGCAGCATATATTCTTCAGTGATGGAGAAATATTAAAATATCACTTAACTGAAAAGACTTTATTGCAGTATGTTTTAACTTGTGCTTTCTCTTTCTTTGCAGTCTCCTGTTTTCTTTTCACTCCTGTAGTGAACTAAGATTGGTCACACTGACCCACTTAAGTATTAATTCTCCTTAATGAGGAAAACCTCCCTGCCAAATCTGATCCTGGAAACCCACATAATTTGTGAGTATGAGAAATATTAGATTAGTATTTCAGGGCTGTTATTAGTGATATAAAATACAAACAAATATGTTTTCTCACCCCAGATGCTATGAATGGTCTGTGTAAATGCTTTTTAAAGCCTGGATGCTAAAACACCTTAACACTGAGTGAAATGAAAACTTACTTATAAAGAAGAAAGTTGAAAAGCAAAAACTCAAAACAAGTAATTTCTGTTAGCATACTTCATTATGTAAACAAACAGAAGAGAAATACAGATATGATTTCATGTCTCATTAATATTAACTGCTGCTCATCAGAAAGTAATTATTCAATTCTATTTTATAATACATTTTAATATTTTAGCATTCTCTTTCTCTTTCACATAATCAAGAAGAAGAAAATTTTTTTGTGATTCCTCAGAAACACGATAGAGAAATCATTCAACATACCAAAAAAACACACCGAAGAGGAGAGAAAAAGCTATATTCTGGAGTATTCAAAAACCTCCTAGTTTGGTTACACTTCTAAAGTTGGTAGGTGAAATCCTTGACCAGTTCCTTTTAAACCCAAATGTAAATGCTGATTTCCTTCACCAGGGCACTGTGTCTGAAACACTGTCTTGCTGGTTCTCTTGGGAGCAGAGAAACAGGATCTTTTCTGAAGCATGTTTGTAAAAAAATATCAGGTTCTCAACATCAACAAAAGCAGAACAGCTCTGTAGCTACAGCTGAGCTTGGGAAAGTGCTGGAAGGACCCTGTGGACCTTGGGATTTCTCAGTCAGAACAGAGTTCTGCAGCCCTTTTAAGGCCCTGGCTCACATTTGTGATGATGGCAGTGGAGGCCTATTCCCTCTGGGCATACACATCCACTCTCCTCCATTGACAGAAAGCAGAATAAAGGTGGAATTTCATGTTCCTTGATGTCACAGATACCTTTGCAGTGGTGCTTGTTCACACACAGAGAATATCCTCAGTTCTCTCTGACTAGTCATGCTCCCAGAGAACTGCCACAAGTACATTGCATTCCCAGCTCATCTCTTTCCCAGTTTTACGTCTGCATCGTGTCTGGTGTTGCTGCCATGGTTTGCTCCATAGGGCAAAGGGATTACCAGAGCTCCTTGTTCAAGGCCACAAGTGTGTGCTCAGCCCAGAGGGTCCTGTGCTCCTTGCAGAGACCAACTAGGGAGGCATTTTTGGGAGTGAAGGGCCTCTGATGCTCAGCTTGTTTCCCACTTCTGTAAGTGAGAGAAGGTGGTAGGGAAGAAATTATATCATTGAATCTGTGCTATCCCATTATGGGAATTTTTGACAAAAAAATCCATCATAAGGAGAAGGTATGAGAAGTGAATAATAAAAGAATAAGTGGGTATCCAAGTTTATTGCCATTATCCCAGCAGATGAGCGGGGCTGCATTAAGTTCTCAGCTTTTGACACCATTTGATGTCAGCCCTTGGGAGCCACTGCTGAGGGCGCTTGAAAAATCCCACCTACGAGTCAAACAAACTATATTAGTCTAGTGACCTGTGTTTGAACCCACTTGCCTTTTAAAAATAAACCCCTGTACAAATCCCAAAAGAAGCATGTGGTTAGTTCACATCATGGACTAATAATAGCTTACATCATCTTATTTTTAAAATCAATCCTTTTTTGAATTATGGGAATGTCAGAAATAGTGTTAGAAAATTCCAAGGTCTACCAACCCTATCTTAAAAGTGGCCAATCCTTCTTTTTTTTTGAACCTATTTAAAATTAAAAAAAAAAAAAATCCCAGCCTCTAAAACTACAATCTTTTTCTGCCAACTTTCAGCCTGGAACACATTTTTACAGCACTTATAATCCCCTGAACAAACCAGGTTTTATACTGGAAGTGCTGACAGACCTTTAGCTATTCCAGCTATCTTAATAGCTCAGCTGTATTTATTTTTCATTATATTTAAATATAATTGGTTGAGGTTTAAGTCTAGTTCAATTTGATGAGAACTTTTTCATTTAAATATCAGTTCTTGGAAGTGAGTCCTTTCTTGGGTGTCTTTTGGGGCTATTATGAATATAATTTTGGGATTGCTTTTTAGATTTTTCTCTAAAACCTCATTTGTGCGGTTTTGCTTTTAATTCAAAGTGCAAGAGGAAAAACAAGCACTCTTATGAAGCATATGGTACTCAACTGTGGTTTGAATCCCAGTGTGAGGAATTCCACTAGAAGTTTCACACATTCTGTTCTGGTCTCAATTAAAAAATATTGGAGCTGGCCGGGCACATCAGTGGAAAAGCTATGGGCTGTTGTGCATGGATCCTTGATGCTTTCCTGAAATTCTTTGGAAAAATCTGAGTGGGGGCAAATGGAAAAGGGTCAAGGTGTGAAACAACTGTGGAAACCCAGAACTGTTTGTGTCAGGAATTGCTGATGGGATAGCTCATAGGATGATATGAGGTGTCTGTGCTCTCCAGATTGAAAAATACCTTTTCCTGGATGAAATATGACCAAGATGGAAGACCTTTGAAACTGAGAATTAGGAAACAAGAAAAATAAACTCAGTAAAATGACTTGGAAATACCAAACCTAGCCAACTGTTGTCGCAGAGGGAAAAAACCTTCTGAAGTGAGAAATGTAGGATTTGAACTTTAGCTACTGTCATACATAAAGGGGGATGGCAGTGGAGATCCCCTAGAGGAACCATTTCAATAACTTAATCCAATATTTTTCATAATGCAGGATAAAGAACCAACTCTTTTCTAACTGAAGACTTAAGCTTTTTTTAAAGACTGTGATTTTTTTCTAGAAGATGTGATTTAGGTAGGAAGTCTTAAAGAGATGGATAATCCACAGGGGAATTTGTCCCAATTGCTCTCCTTCTGGTAAAAAGATTATTTCCATTTTTTAAATCTTTTTATGTCTTTGTCTCCATGATTACAGTCTTAAGCACCTCTTTCCCTTATGATTACATGATTAGTGATTATATGCAATTATCACTTGGTTTGTTAGTTTACTATTCTATAAAGTAAATATGCTAAAATGTTTAAATCTCCTGTGTAACAGATATTTTTCAAAACCTTGAATAATTTCTCAGGGCAAGGACTAAGGTGACTTTCTTAGCTATATGATTGCATTTCACGTTCATGTAGATTGGGTTATCCAAATGATTTGTAAAGCCCTTTCAGAATCTCTGCTCTCAAAGACACAATTTCACACTTTGTGGTTGTGGTATCTTCCTCTGCTCTTTGAGTGTGAATCTTCCACTTGTCTGTACCATGTTAGGAAATATTCTCAACTGTACTCACCCTGTCAAGCAACCTAGGTAGTGTGACACAGAGCGGGGTTTCATTATCAATTTCTGAATTATCAGCGATAATTGAATAGAATACTTTCAGATAATTTGAAAAATATTGAATTGCGGTTTTCTTGGTTGCCCATTCACAGTTAAATTAAAATATATGTGTCTACAATTTCAATTTTCTTCACAAGATTAGGTGTGTTTTGGGCTGAGTTGTATGTCATAGAAAGCAAAATGTTTAAAAATGTTTAAAAAATTAATATTAACAGAAATAGTTTTAAAAACAATGCCATTTTTCGCTTCTGAGTGTCTGATGAAAAACTTCTAGGGAAAGAGCTTCCTTCTACTCCTCTTTTCTTACATCTGCCAGAGATGAGGAGCTTAGATGGTCTCTTAGTATGACCCATTGTGTAAATTTCTGAAGTCTTATGGATGAGAACTTGTTATTTAACCTTTGATGAAATCTCTTGCACTTCAGTATATCAATGAAACACATACTGTGCCTGACATACGGAAACAGACACAGCTGTTTCCTGGTAATCACCAGGGTTCTCTGTTCTCTAATGGAGTTCAGGAAGGGTTGACACAGACACAAAACTATTACAAATCAGTGTCTATGAGTCTGTAACCAGAGAATTTAAGCCTGGGCATGTAACACATACTGTGCAACTGATCAGAATGCAAAATCAAGTCAAAATACAGAGCTTCCAGAGTGCATTTTGTGTTTGGTACAGGAAAATACACCACTTCAAAGCTAGTCAATAATACGTAAGACACATTTTTTTACAGCACTTGCTATCACTTTTTTGTCAGGAAGAGGAAAACAGACATGGGCAAAAGAGAAAAGAAAATAAAGGTGTGTGGAAAATAAAAATAAAGAATGGAAAAACTGGTGTTAAACCAGAATTAGTCTGTTTTGCATCTGCTCTGCTTATATCAGCCAGTTAGTAGCCACACAAACAGTGAATTTAAGCCATTAACAGAGTCCACTTTCCTTGGGTGGATCTGCTATGTTTGTGCTCTGCTCATTAACACACCCAAGATTTTGCCTGCGACCTTTGTGATTTGCAGTCACAGCTCTGCCTAGAAAGTAAAAAATTAGCCTGGGTTGTACCCAGGAGTAGTTTTGTTATGCCCACCTCAGATGGTAGTTGCTTTTTTCATCCCTATTGATGCTTGTCCCACATCGGCTCTGGGAGAACAGCAGAAGAATAATGAGATTTGCAGGTGGTTGGGCTGACCCAGCAAGCAGATTTCCAGCCTAGGTGGTGATAGGAGCTGTATCTGTCTCATCATTCATTCATCAATGGGTACTGAGGCTGCCAGAGAGAGTCAGAGACTAGGACAGGATATGAGAGATTTCCAGAACTCAAACAGATATTCTAAATCTTGATGAAATTCAGCTTAATGATATTTTTGGGAGGTTTTTTTGTTTGGGTTTTTTTATGGTTTTGTGTGTGTACATGTGTTCTTTTTTTCTTTTTCTTCATGATTATTAAGATAAATGTTATGTCCAAGTTTATTTTATTGCTAGGAAAATCAATAGAAAAAGTAAGCTTGTTTCTGGAGCCAAGAAAGGTTTTCCAATTTGCTTCACACTTCCTATCTGGAGTAGAGTCAGTCATAATATTAACACTGCTTGATAGCATATTAGTAGAACTGTTTGAAGCTTGTAGTCCCTTAGAGTGAGATGGTTGGTAACATTCCAATTTAAAAAAAAAAAAAACACAATTTTTTTTCTTCCTAAAAATATGCATCTCTATGGCAAGGGTAAAATACTGTCCAAACAGATGTCAGCTTCTTTTGGCATTTTTTCCAATTTAAAAACTTCCCATTGTTAGAGAGCCACACTGACATCTATGATGACAAATACTCCACTCAACAGAACTACTTGTCCGTGAGTTTATGACTTTGCAGGACAAGTGTAGCACCTGGATTCTCCCAGGGATACCATATCTGCCAGAATCATAAGCAGTTGAATCTCCTCATCCCAGGAAATTCTTCTAGTTCAGAACTGTTTACATTCCCAAACAAATATTTCAAGACGTCTGGGAGAATAGCTGGGATGGCTACCGTAAAATCCTGCAATCCATAGGTTATCTCCACTGCATTTTGAGCCACCCTGTCTAAGACCACATTTCCTCTCCAGGCAGGCCCCCATGCCAGCATTGCTCCCACTGGAGCTGCAGAGCTGCAGGGCTCCTGCCACCTTTTGCTGTGGAAATCAAGTACCTCAGGCAGGCAGAGTGCTGGCATTATTCAGTGTCACTGATGCTGGAGCAAATGATGACCCAGCTGCTAATTCAAACCATTTGACTGCAGTTTACTTCCCTTTCTAAAGCAACCCTGATGCTATTTCATAGCTTTCTGGGAAGTGGCCAAGAAATGCTGGATTATGGCCGTTACAGCAATATGGCATGAAAAAGTTATCAAACACACTTTAGTAGTTTCACGTTTTCAGACATCAAATGCTTCAGAGGAAAAATATATAATTTTCTTTGTAGCATTCTTGGTTGAAAAAAAAACTAGTAGAGTACTAACAGTACACAAAGAGAGTAGTTTTTCATGCTAAAATGTATCTGAATCTTGAAATACAGTAGTTAATTTACCTATTCTCTGTTGATTTATTTGAATAATATTATAGTGCGCTCTAATTTTTCCTGCACTCAACATCATGTATATTTGTGTATCCTATTGTTTTTAGCTATGAGAACTTTCAACGTTTTCTGTTTTTCTTAAATCTCATGCAAGATTCTTTTAAAATAATTTGCTCTACTTCCATGCTGATGCTACTGACAGCCCCCTATAAATAAATGAGAAATTCCTTCTGTAAAGAGTAGATTAAGCCTTACTATTATCTTTATAAATCTATACCAAATAATTTTCCTGTTCAAATGGGAAAACTAACTCTTTTAGTAAAGATTTTTATTTGTTTTCAATCTGTTGCTATTAGCAACCAGAACAAGGAAATATACTAAATTATGTTTAGATCACTTCTTACACCATCTGCTAAGTCAACAGATTTTCCAGGTTTGTATCAAGGCATATCCAGGTATATCACATCCTTAGCCCACCATAAATACATAGGATAGAATGGTCTATAGTTGCTAAAAATTTGTATATCCTGTCTGCAGTCTGTAAGCACAGCTTTATGGAAATACATTTCAATCTATCTTTTTTATTTTTCCATTTTAGCAACACTAGGAGTCATTCCACACAAAATTTGTAGAAAAATAAAGGATATATATATTTTTCAAGCGCTTTACCTTTTTGCTAGTCTATACAACATTGGCTGGGGGACATGAAGAAAAATTGAGCCCACATAGCTCAAATACAAACATTCAGAAGTCCCCACAGACCTTCACGATTGTTCCCACACCTGTGCAATAGATCTACATTTCATAGTTCTTTGCCTCACTCTGGCCATATTGGTCCACCTTCAACCACAATTTTTAATGTAGGATTTGAGGGAATTTCCATCAACCTCTTAACAAGGAATTTTCTACTTTATTATTATTACTATTCTTTTAAAAGGGAACGTAATACTTGTCTCTGTCTTTTTGTCCCAAGATCACAAATGAGGACATTTCTGCTTCCAGTTTTGGCAAAGCTTTGAAGCCCCATTTCAACTCACCAGCAGGCTCTAAAAGCCTGAGTCCTCTAATGTGGACTTATGGATTTGGATGAACATTTTCGAGATCTCCAATAATGACTCCACCTCGGAAATGCAAATTCTTACAAAAGGAGCTGGTTCAAGTCTGCTTTCCTGGACCCCTACACACAGAACACACTCAAGTGAAAGGACTGGCACTATTGACTTAACAAAACTTTCTATATTGTTCTTTCTTGCAAGCTGTTTACCTGTTTTATAGATGTCCAAGCAGAAGCTGAAAAAAATTTCGCATTTTAAGTTGTGAATTCAAACAGGAAACTGCATCCAGATTTATTTCAGGAGCTTATTTCCATCATTTCTAGGATACATGCAAAGACCATATAGTTACTGTCATGGTGGTTTGGTTTGTTTGCTTGGTTGTTTTTTGTTGTTGCCTTGGCTATTTTCAAATTTTTTATTTCATTAAAAGGTCTGCTTTTATTCCATAGTCATTCCTTCAGCAGGCTTAATGCTTAGATTTGATAAAAATGTGCAACCTTTTTTTAAGAGAAAAAATAATTAAATAAACGTTGTCCATTTAAAAAATAAAAAGTGTGATCATTTTCTTCCTCTAACAGTCTTCAGTTACTTCAAAAGCTCTTGCAGAGAGGAAGGAATAAACCCTTTTTTTTATGTCCGAGTTGCTATAGCAAGAAGTAATGAACTTAAATTACCAGCGAGGGAGTTAAACTAGATACAAGAAAAAATATTTTCTGATGCTAAGGCCAATTAAGCATTAGATGGTCTAGGGAGCCCACAAAATATCAATTATTGAAAATTTAGAGAATATATTGGACAAAGTGTGATGTGACTACCATTCCTTCTGGTTTCAGCAGAGGGAGAGCTGGTAGATAATCCCCTAATATTCCTTTCAACTCCACTTTTTGTCATCCTATTTTTTAAATATTTTTTTCACATTTTAGATATCACATTCCAAGCTTTTTTATTGACAGTGCTTTGATTTTATTCATAGCTTGTCCAACATGAACCGTATTTTTGTCTTACCCTAAACAGATGAACCAGTTGCAGAATGTATAACCCGTTTATACTCTACCTGTAAAATACTTTAATATAGCACTTACCTTTCTGCTTGGTTTTACAGCATAGAACCCAGCATCAGATATTTTGGTAGTATGAAATGAAATAGTTCGCCTCTATTTTCCTGCCTGCAAGATAAATATTGCAACAATGATTTCATCCTTCTGAGAAATTTTAAAGATGTGAATATTCTTTTTAAATCTGAAGTGAAGGTGAAGAAACAAATTCAGTATTATGTGGCAGCATTCAGGAAACAGTTCTTCCACTTATCAGCCTTGAGAGGCCTTAGAAAATCATTTTTCTTCATCTTCTTTTATCTTTTAGACTACAAGCTTGCTGGGACAAGAACAGTCTTACTTTGTTTACATTATACCTAACACAAAGCAACCTCATTCTGGGATTCTGTTGCCCATTTTTCCAATGCAATTCTACATTAAGGAAATTAAAGCCTAATGATACCGTATCAAGCAACCTGTGATGAAATATAATCAAAATGCAGCTTGTTGCCAATACATCACATTCTCAGAACAGCAGTAAAGAATAACTCCTCTTTCTCTCCTTTTCCTATATTTTAATGGATGCTCTGACTGTGTGAAGCAGCTGTGCCAGGCTTTGAGTGCTCCCATGAAAACTGCCAGGAAAGCCCCCCTGCACAGGCTGCAAAGGGTAATGTTGAGCAACTGCTTCTCCCCTGACTTGGTGCTTTGAGCGGGGCTGCACACGGGCCTGCAGACACATATTTTAACTCTGGTGTAAGCAGAAACCTCTCTGACATGGAAAACCTCCATCAAAAGGAGCCTGTGAAAGCAAATTCCCTGTAACTTTTTAACTAATTCATGAAAGCAGAACAGCAACAAACAGCATTGTGTCACTACTTGTTATATCACAGAAATGCCTTCAGCGCTACAAAGCACAAGAAAAGGCAATCTAAACAAGATATGATATAGATTTAATACACTGGGAAAGCTTTAGAGTTCATTTAGGCCCTGATTCAAATATCAGAAGTCATCAGGAAACTTTCCACTAATTTTCCCCAAAGTCTTTTGAACATGTATATTTAAAGTTACATTTGTCATTCCTTCCCAGCCAAACACAGAGTGCTGTTGGCCTCTGTGAGGAAAATTATTTATCACCTCTTTTTTTTTCTAAAGATGCTAACGGTTAAATATTAAAATTATTATATCATTATGTATCTAATTTATGACCATTGCCTCCTACAAGAAAAACTATTTTCGCCTTCAGCACAAAAAAGCTTAAGGAGTTGCAACTTCTATACCATTGCCTTAACAGCAACATAATTAATTAATGTAACTCATTAATTACTGTATCTCATTAAGAGTAATTAAAATATTGTGGCACAAATTTGGATCCACATTACTGCATTGGCTTAATGGATTAATTTCAGAGTTGATTCATTCCTTGGTGCAACTGAGATAAAAATCAAGACCACCAAGAGATTAGAAGACTTTCTGAGTATTAAAAAAATCTTTCTGTTTTGTTTTTATAATTCTTTGAATTTGTGGGCTGTCATCTGCCTCTAGTTGGGTGGCCATTTTCTCCACTGTCTCCCTACTCAAGTGCTGCTTCATGCTAAGGAACTTGCTAGTGGTGCACTCTTTCCTCAGAAACAAGGATCAAGCAACTTGGGAGCAGATATTCTTGTAGAGAAAGCTGGTAGTTCGTTGCTCTTTTGTTTCAGCATAAAATAAACCTACATATTTAAATTTAATTAGAAGTCTTTAGGAGGAGAGTAAAAGACAAAGTTGTATTTTCAACCAGTATGGAGTTCAAACTGAAACAGAAAGTAAAAAGAATTGTAAAGTGAAAATTCCTGAAGTTTCTAGCTGGAAATGACAAAGAAGAGAAGAAAAAATCTAACTGAAGGTAGTCAGCATAATAAAACACATTAAATATAGAATAATTTTTTCCTTTCAATTCCCCTGAACAGGAAAAAAAGTCCAAAAAATGTTACAGCAACATGACTATCTTTACAGACCATCTTTTCCAAAGTATTATTTTAGTGTTGAAAAAATCTATTAATAATAACAACAATATTGTTGTTTTAAAATAATTATAACTTTAAAACCTCTATTTGCAAGTCTAGCATTCTCAGATAATTCTCTCCAAAGAATTCCACTGACTGAAATGCAAAGGTTTCTTTCTGTTTCTCCTTCAACCTTTAAACTTCTGTCAAAGAAAATAATCAAATTCAGGCTATTTTATACGAAAGGAAAAATCAAAAGCATTAATTTTTTTATACAGTGTGCTTCACTCAAGAACCACTCCCATGTAATTTGGAGGATCTAGTTCCTGTGTTGGGAAGGGAAGGGACTGACAACCACAGTTCTGACAAGATGGCAGTAAAAAACCTGATAACTTTCAGGTAAGATAGATTTGAGCTTTTAATGTACACAATGAATTTCTGGTCATTTACTGAAACACGGTTGAATTTTTTGTCCCTGTTTCATGCACATTAGACAGCAGATTTTCAATTAAGTAAAATATTTACTTAAGTAAGATTATTTACTTCAAACCCTGGGAGGTCAATAGAGAATTGGATCCACAAATTAATAGAAGACTACAAGTGTGGATTTACAAGACCTTTTTTTTTTTATCAGCTGTCCCTCTGCAGTCTTACTCTCAGGAAATATGATGTGGCTTATGGTACTTCCATCAAGACATGGACTTCTCTGCACTGACTGTAATGAAGAGTATATAGGAAATATATTACCCCGGAATAATTAATGAATAGCAGGTTCATAAGGTAGTTTACCTTGCTTACACACTTATCTTTCTGCAAGGTCATCATACCCTGAACTATAAGGGAAATCTCTAAGGTCCAAATGTCCAAACATTAAGGTCAAAAGTTGGAGCTAAATTAAACTCTGAAAAAATGTTTTCATTTTAAACTTCAGCTCGCTAACTAAAGGGGTTGAAAACACGCAGAGGTAATTATCAGTGATTCAAAAGCTATTGCTAATGTGGTAATTTATAGCTGTGTTCTTTTGAGTGTCTCTTTACCTTCTTTGCTACACAAATAAGGTTATTTCCAGAATCATTCTAACCTAATTAAATATCCTATTATCTCTCAGCCAAGCATAATTCACATGCTATTCTCAACATCAGCCCTGGCAAGCATTACAAGGAGTAGGCAGTGGAAAACCTTTCAGTGGGAAAAGCTAGTGATCTCAGCTTTCTACATTCAATTATCTGATATTGTGGTGAATTTAAGGAGAGAGAGAGAAAGAGAGAGACAGAGATTGAGAGATCACTATGTGATAGGAGGTGGCTTGATATAGTGTTAATCAGTTAAGGACAATTATGTTCAGTGAAGATTGCCATAGGTGAAAGATAAAAGCAAAAAAGTGAGGTAGCATGAGAAGAAAAAGTAAGGAATAGAGTTTTAAGCCAGGATTTCTGCTTAATCTTTGCTCTGGTTATTTCTTGGATCCTATATATCTGCATGTTGCTGCTACCTAGGGATGTATACAGGAGATTTCATTAGTGATGCTTGAGAGACACACACAGCAAAAGGGGCACACATCCATGGAAATGGAGTGAACAACTTCCACATCACTGGCATTTCATGTACCAGATGCCATTTCTTTTTCCTGTCTGTGTAAAGGTAAAACCAAGAGGTGTAACCTGTCTGCGAGCTGGTACCTGCAGCAGCCAGTGTGTTTATTTTTACAATCCCATCTCAAGGGTATTGATACTCTCAATATCAGAAATAAAAAAGGACAAAAAAGTCTTTTTCTAGTGGTCTTCCAGGAAGGAAGTGGTTCTTCCCTGCCTAGAAGCACACTGGAGTATATTGGAAAGAAGAACTAGACTGAAAAGAAAGAGCATAAACAAGACAAAACAAGACAAAACAAAACAAACAAAACAACAACAACAACAAAAAAATCTATGGCGAGCTCAAGTATATTTATGTAGTTAAGAAACATCAAAATAGTTCCCAAGGCCTCTGTTTGATGTCTATCCTATTAGTACCTCCTTGAAGCCCAAAGTATGTATCAGAATGGGTAACCCTGGTAACCCAAGACTCATTCTACAAGTCCATCTCAGCTACCCCTCTCTCAGCTGCCCATCCTGTTCTTCAGAGTCTTCAGACCTCCATTTATACTCTTGGTTTAAAAAGGCACTTCATCCATTCTACCTGCTCATCAGTCCGGCTCAACCTGCTGGGTGCTGCTAATTCTAAAGAATGAGGGTTATGAATCAGACATAACTCACTGTTTCTTTCCCCCTCCTCTCTTACACTTTAACTAAAGATGAAGGAAAAAAATGTTTTCTCCTTCACTCAGTGCCACGGGGCTCAAGTTGGATCTGAGCCTTGCCAACAGTAGGTTTCTATGCACAGAAAGACAGCAAGGATATTTTCATATGGATTTCAACGTAGTTCTTCAGATGTCCTTGTATTTTCAGGGTATTGCACAAGGATGACATTGTGTGTCAATATGAGGCTCAAGGACTATGCTGTGAAACTAATTTTGGAAACCTGACAGACCAAGTCATTTCTCAATGAGGTTTGCCTGTGAGCAGTTGTACTTTTTAAAGAGCTTTTTATTTAAGTAACTGCCAATGCCTTTAGTACAGTTTAGGCACATACCTGAAGTAGAAGCAGGCACTGAATGGAATTTTAAAATCATCTTTGGTTATGTAAGAACTTTCAATGATTTGGACCTTAGGGCTTGGAGCAGGAGTGAAATGAGGGAGGGATAAGGAACAGAAGGAATGATGAAAGACATTCCCTCAGCTTAGTTCAACCTTTCTATTACTACCACACAATCAATCAACAAAATCATATTCAAAGAGGAGAGTATCCTTCAGGCATTCAAAGGGCTAGTTTGGAGAGTACTGTTGAGGATCCACCTTTCCATATGGTCTCCTCACTGAGGCAGGCGTGGATTCTCATGAGGTCTACTTTTTATTTTTTATTTTAATTTTTATTTTGTGGGTTTGATTGTCTGGTTTGGTTTTGCCCCCACAGAATTCTTTCAAACTAGAGTAAGCTTTCCTAAAGCTGTTGGTGGGAGGAAGAAGAGAGAGTAGAGAGCATCAGGCTGTCAAAATGATGTGTGGACAAGGAGGCAACTTAGCTTACCAGCGCAGCTAGTTCTGTAGCCAAAGGGAGAAAGCTGCAGATAAACGATCTTTTTCCTCACTGGCCTGAGGCCCTGGAAGTATGCTAGGAATGCTGTTCTCCTTCCAGAGGAGCTGATTCAGTTTCACTTGTGGTGGTTTAGTTCCCACTGTCATCACTCTCACAGTGACAGTTGCCATAGTGAGTGAGAGAGAGCCTTGCCTGGCTTTGGGTACTGACACAAAAGGCTGCCTGTCTCCTCTGCAATTTGGCAGGGGATCCTTTAGTGTGGGATGATGTGTAGCTGTGCCCTTACTCGCTGCAGACCTCTCTGGAGCTTACTGGCACATTCCTGGAGAGAGCAAGCAAGTACAAGCAGTGCTGACTGGCCATTTTCCCTACAGGAAACCTACAACAATCTCTGCAGTTGACCCATGTGTTTTACCAGCTGTTCCCTCAGCACTTCATAGACTTTGTATCTATTGCAAAAAGAGAAAATATTCGTTCATTCGAATGAAGTGTAAAATGACTCAGCTGGCCACCAAAGATCCCCTTGCACAAAACCTGACCAATGTTTAACTCAGCGGTACAGAACAGCCCCTGGGATGCAATTCAGTAAAAGACTGCACTGCTCTTTTTTGGGGGGATGTCATCTTCCAAAATGGAATTTAGGACATTTCATTTTACACCATTAATCTCCCCCTACAGGAAGAAACATTAAAAAAAGGCAATCTAAAAAGATACAGATTTAAAGAGAGGGAACACCAAATCTTCAAGCTGCTATTTAGCACTAGCTGAGGATACAGGCTTCCTCTGCAGTGAGGTTAGACACATCCATCCATTCAGAGCCAGAAAGTTACCGAAAAAGACATAATGTGAATTTCTATTTCATGTAGGTGATTAGTGCTTTTCCTTTCAAAATGCCGTACACGAGCCCTGCACGGTATGGTATTTTAGAGACTGGGCCACTCCCACCTACAAAGGAAACCCAGTTTCTATCCCTTCCTTAGACAAAAGAGTTCAAACCTGTATTATCCACTACCAGAGTAGAAAACCATCAAAACAGAGGTTTCTCACAGAAGGAAATTTGGTTACTTCCTTAAAAGCAAAGAACAGTCATTTACTTGTAATTCCAAAATTCTGAGATGAACACTGAACCTGGAGTGAAAAGCTGGTACTTCTTTTCCCAGTGGAAATTAAAGAGTTGCCCTCCACTGCTTTTTCAGAGCCTGCATTTTAGTATGCTCTGAGAATATCTCCACACTAAGCATTTCAGAGAACTAAAATGAAAGGATATTTTGCTTCTAGCCTCTGAAAAGACACAGATGTTAGCCCTCCGTCAGATACTGAAACCTGATGTGTTGAAAAATTTCTAGGTCAATTCCAAAGAAGTCATATTTTTTGTTAAATTGAAGCCATTAGCATTTATCTACCTCTAAATTTGGGCAACAACTGGACAAAGACATTACTATTCGCTGAGAGGAAATGTTGGTTGAAAATATCTTGAAAGCCACTTGAACTACTTTTTTGCAAATTGAGTCCTGTCAAGACCGACTCATTTTGGAACACTTAACACAGGTGCTTCTGAAAATATTCTGCTTTTCTGGTTTTGTGTAGATTGCTTCAAAGAAGAAAAAAAGTAGAAAAAGCAGAAGAAATATACACCTTCGTTTTGCAAATACCTGACCCAAAACAGAACAAAAGAATGGCCTCATGCTTAAGGCATTGAACAGTTATTCAGGAATGACCCGGAGCAAGTCATTTAATCTGTCTCTACCCTGTTTCCATAGCGAAGGTCTCCTTTGCTTCCCCAGCAATTTAAGCAGTAAGCTTTTCATGAGAGACTTAGTTTTACTTTGTGCATTTGCATCTGCATTACATGAGAGAGATCCTTTCTGCAAGAGCTTCTAAACACCACTTTATTGTATAGATAGATATACAGAATAGAAACATAAAGTAAACTTGGCAATTTTTATGATCATTTCTGAGGACAACACTTTAGATTTCAGAAAAACAGGTTTTCCTCTGAATATATTTTTGAATATGTTGCTTTAGTTATACAAATTAAATATTGCAGAATACAGTTTCATTTGCACACATCTCTGTTTTCCCCAGTCTTAAATGAACACTGCATAATCTGGAAGGATGATCTAATGTCATCCTCATTTGGTGACATTCTATCATGGGCTACATTCCCTGAAAGCATCATTATTGGAGATGGTATTATTACTGCTATAGAAATTAAATTATCTCCAAGAAGGAGACATGAATTTAAAATGGAATCAGTGCCCCCTTATCTTCAGCAGTATTTATGTTATAAATTATCTCAGGGACCCAAATTAGAATGTCAAAAGAATTTGGCAGTGGAAAACAAAGGAAGTACATGAACCTCCTTAGGACAAATTTGGTACCTCATTCTTGCATATCAAGTAGGCACTGCCCTTATCCCATAACAATCAAACCCCAGATCCTCAGGTGGTGTAAGTCACCTTCTCTCTGCCAGTGGAGCCCTGGCCATTTGCCCCAGCTGAGGATCTGGCTCACATGTAATTTATCGCTGGCTGCCATGCCCCAGACTATGCAGCACAGGGTCTTTATTCAGGGATCCTTACAGCAGTTGTGATCACATTCATTTAAATGTGGCAATTAGGATTTTTATGCATGGAAACAAAATTTTGTTCTTTGTGTCAATAACATGTAAGTGGACACTTCAGAAGTTTCATGGCTTAGTATAAAGAGCAAAAATAAGGTAAGTGGGCAAGTGGGCAGAATGGTCATAAAACACTTTTTGACTGCATTAAAACAAACTATACTGTGTACCAGGTCTGCTGCCAGTGTATCACTTGACAGGAACTGCGTTGAATATTTTATTAACAAAATCAAAGCTCAAATAAAAAATATATGTCATGTGCAAATGACATTAAAATTGGCAACATTCCTATTTCCACACTGTTTTATCCCCAGTCCACTCTGAACCCAAGATTTTCAACCTGAAAACACTCCAAGAAAGACTTCATTTAGAGAAATAACAGGATGTGGCCTTTTTCTCAGTAGTCTAAAGCTCAATGTCTTTGCCACAAAGGTGGGACATTTGACATCCATGTCCTCTTCAACTTGAGTGGGTTTGAAGTTCCTTTCAGGTGAGTACTGCCACCAGCTCCCTATGCAGTCCCCTGGACAGAAGCGTTCTCCTCACCCTCCAGTAGAAGTTGAGCCATTCTTTATACCCTGGAAAGAAGATTACTTGAATGTACTAAGTAGAAAAAGAAGACATCCATCTATCTCAAAATTAAGCACATTCTTCACCTCTGACTGTAATACTCGTTGTGGAGTCAAAAGAAAGGGGATTGCCAGGAGCAAATGTCTAGGAATGAAAACTGACATTGTGAAAGGGAAACCAAAATTCAAAGTTGTGAGCTGGAAAGCCCAAGTAACTGGAATCCCCTTTCATAATAGGAAGATCCTAATGGAATTTGAAGCCCCGTAGGAGGATTTCATAGCATGCAATTGTACCAGGCAGCAAAAGGCAGTGATATCTGGAGCATGGGGTGCAGTTCTGGTTCCTCAGGTGCAAAACTGATAAATTAAAAAGGAAAAAGACAGAAAGAAGGCTATCAAGTTGTAAAATTAGAACACCTTCCTCTGGCTGATTTGGAAACAAAAAAAGCATAAGATTGTTTTTTCTATAAGTATGTCAATAAAGCTGGTACCAGGAGGAGAAAAAAGGGATTTTAAGCTAACAGTGTTGGCACAGGAACAATGGGTATATACTTGTTAGAAATATGCTGAGAAGTTCACTACTGCATCAAAGGAGTAAGGTTCTGGAACAGCTATCCAGTAGCTGTTGTATAGAAAATTCCCCCAAATCAAAAAACAAAAATAAAACTAGTTTTTAGAAGGGCTTTGACCACTTCATAAAAGAATTGCCCACCATAGCTGACTCAGGTAACAGTGCATGGATTTCTGTGACCCAAGAGGCCCCTTGCAGTCTTGCGTTATTCTGAATTTAGAAGTTACTACTAAAATAACACAAACACCTTAAGGTAATTGTACCTAAGCAAATTGGTAGATTCTTTTCCATGTATCTAAGACTGTTCATTAGCAGCGCAATGATTATCTTTTATCTGTATTTAAAAGGAAATGGTTTTCCATTTCCCACTGTTAATCTTTCCTCACTGCCTGTATTAATTATTAATGTCTGTGTTTTAATTCTTTTTTCACTCTTATTAAATGTGTTCAATGCCAGTTTGGTTTGCCCAAGGGACACTGAGAGATGGATGAATCAGCTGCTATTATTTCAGTTAGAAACCATGTTCTGTAACAGCTTTGTATTTTAAACCACCCCAACCCCAAAAATTTAGTGGCCATAAAGTTACATTTGAATCTTTGTCTGCCATACCGAACTGGCATATTTCCTTTTATCGACAAATTATATTATTTTGAAGTTTATAACACCAGTAGAGACAAGTTACTCTTGAATTCAGAGAAATCTCTACCCTTCTGCACTCTGCTAGTGCCTGAAAGCTTCAGGAACAGTTTTGTGACAGTGGACACGACCCAAGTCCTATGTACATATACACTGGGTGGCTGCTGCATGTACTTACCAACACCTTTTGTCTGAAAGTCACTGATTGCCGGCAGAAACAATGTGGGAAGCACACAGAAAGTAAGTGAGTAATTAGATTAAAATGCTTTCTTGTAGCCAGAGTTTCTTGTAAGCCCTGACCGTGTTTTGCTTTCAGCAGCAGCTCGTTGGAATCACATTACCCTGTAACAGACCCGGTTCACTTTAGTCATGAGCAGCTGGATCTTAAAACCTCACATTGGCCCATATGTGCATAGTACTTAACAATGATTTTTTTTTCCTCATTTATTTGTAGTAGAAACCTCTTCTGAGCAACTTTTCTAAGATTTTTCTCAAGCTTCAGGACGCTGGACATGACAAGCAATGCATGAAGTCTACTACCTGGTTAATTTTATTTCGAACTGCAGTAAACTCATCTCAGTCTGAAGAAAGGTATGATAATAGGTATTCATCTCCTCTCACTTATGTATTGCATTCCAGTTACACCAAGAAAGTGCAGTATAATGGAACAGGATGGAGGCTGTCAGGACTGTGAAGTGAAGGAAAATGACTGATTTATACACTTTTTTAAAAATTGGCAGCAAGAAAGTGCTGGTGAGCCTATGTTGTGGTATAAAATTAATCCAGTCTATGAAGCTTTTCTTCCTATTTCATGCATTTAGCACCCTTTTGTAATGTTTGCACATTCATAGGCTAGAACTAGGTTTATAGAGGAATATATTTTTACTTCTCTTCATTTTCAAAAATATTTCTATTTGTCCACTTTCTTCTCAGAACCACTTATTCTTCATAAAATTTGTAATGCCATTTTTCAGCAAAACAAAATAAATCAAAGACCCATAAGAATATTTTTGTCCCCTTAAAGAAATTGATATGAACAAATAAATGAGCAAAATTAAACTACAGTTTCATATAATATTTTTGAATAATCTATCCTTAAGTGATTTTTGAACATTAGATTTTCAATCAAAAATCAACATCTTTTTATCAAAAGTCCTGAGATGGAGTAGCATGTCATTCTCAGGCCTTCTGGTTACCCTCAATCCAGCTTCCACAAACAACTTCAGACCAGTTTCATTCACGTTAAACAGCTGGGCAGGGCTGCCTTAACTTAAATTTGTTCATGTGATTTTAATATTATTGTCTATATTTTGTGCAATTTTATTAATGATTAAGAAATGCTGGTAGCTAGTCTGGATTTTATAACAACAGATGCTACCTGCAACTTTCTAACAGAAATTACTGAAAATTCCTAGATTGCAGGAGTAACTCAGTCCTTAAATCTTGTTTTAAAGAGTCAAAATGCATTCTTGAAACTCAGGGGTTTTGTCTCTGCTATTTCTATCAGAAAATATGTTGGACCACCCTTCTTTGTTGGTTTTAAGGTATTTCTTGACTGCTGGCCAGTTTTTTTAAATTTGTTTTTTGTTTGTTTGTTTGTTTGTTATGATAGCACAGCCCTTTATTTTTAAGTTTCATTTTCCCCCTAATTGCTGCATTATCATTTTTTTGAATCAAGTACTTTATTACCTTTCGTCTTCCTTAATTGTATTGATTGTAATAAACCAATTTTCTCCAATAACTATCTATCCTTCAAATAATCATTCCTTTAAGATTTTTGTGAAACTTGTTTATCTGTCAGTGAGAGGTAGTGTTTGACCATTAGCCAAAGACAAAACTTTCATGTAGAGAAAGATTTCTAGTCATGCTCTTCCAGTACTTTTAAGGCACCAGTTTAATGGCCACTGAGAAGAGGTAAAAATGTGTTTTCTTTTTATATATTTTTAAAACCAGAAGACAGACTTCAGGATTACCTAACTGTGAGTAATGAATTTATGAACGTTAAGAACTATCCCTAAAAACCCAATGTCATGTGGAGCATCTGTTCCTGATGGATCTGCCAAGGGTACAACACAAAGGCTTTTTTTTTTTCTACATAGAAATATTGGAATTTAAGGAAACACTGTTGGAAAACATGAAATAAAGAAAATCTAGATGAACTAGAAAAGGCACAGTGTTTGCTGAAGGAGCTGGCTGAGCTGAATTTAAAAAAACCTCTTCCAAATCTGTGAATCAAATTCAGGATGAATTCGTCTCTAGTAGAGTCATAGAATATATCAAGTTAGAAGGACCCTTTAAAGTTTATCAAGTCCAATGTCCTGCTGCTGCCAGTAATACCTAAAACTAAATTAATCATCTAAATGCTCCTTAACTTTGACAGGCTTTGCTACTGTGACCACTGCCCCGGGAAGCCTGTTCCAGTGACCGGCCACCCTCTAGGGAGGAACATTTTCCTCGTGTCCAACCCGACCTTCCCCTGTCACAGCTTCGTTCCATTCCCTTGTGTCCTGTCACTGTCACAGTGAAGTTGGGCTGCACGTCTAGCTCCTAGCCCTCTTCCACACCACCTTCACAGGCAAGGCTAGTTTCCATGCTATTTCAATCCCTCTCTTAAGTTTTAAAAGGCGTTGATAAAACCAATGCATTTCAAAGCCTGCTTTGGTGTCTGGGGGTTTTTTTTATACTCAGAGAAGTTTTGTGCAAGTATAAGCACCTGATAAGCACTTAGGCTTTGGGGTGATTCTGTGAATCGAATTACATCTTTGTATAATTCATGGTTTGTTATCACTACTCTGTTCACACCTTGCTGCAAGTAACTCCGTGTTGTGCAAAATGCAAATGAGCTTTGTTTTAAGAGCAAACTCAATGTGAAGCAGAGCCTTATGACTTTCCTAAAAAGTAAGATATTCTGGAGGTGTTTTTGATACTGAAAATGCAGTCAGATAATCATAAATTGCAGAACTTTCAAAAACTTTCCCTTTTATTTGCAATTCCTTTTTTTATTCATAGTGTTGCAAGCTTGCATATACCAGTATAGCAAAAGCCAGGAAGCCTCTGAGGATTTAAGCAGTATAATATATTTAACAACAGTGTTTCAATCTAGGGAAAAAATCAGACATTTTTTACTATGGTACAAAGGAAATGAGTGTGAATGAAATAAAAACAACATTGAAACAAGAAACTATAAAGACAAAAGGAAAGACTACTATTTTCGAAGTGAAGCCCATGCCTTTCTAAGTAGTCTGTAGGCAAAGGCACCTCCCTTGTGTAACACATCTGAAATGCAAAGAGAAACTCCTATACTCAAACTGCATCAGATAGTCTAATAGTAGATATAATAATTTTTTAAAAATCTTTTTTCAGTCTTAATTATCCCAGAAATCCCTTTCTTTTCTCTCCTGAGTGCCCATCCTGCCTGGCACAGAGATGACACATGAAAAGCCACTGCTGTCCAGTGAGGATGTGTGAGGAAGCTCTGAGCCAACTCCACATCTGAAATGAATTGCAGGGTCCTGACAGCATGCAAAGAGCTACAGATGAATCCCTTCTGCTTATTGACTCTATTCCCTTGAAGCCATTTGGTAAACTAGAATTGTAAGGCATGATTTAAAGACACTATTGGGGAATTGTTTTAATTAAATATATAGAATTATTTAATGATTTTGGGATATATTTACACAGAACTAAGAAGTTTGATGTCTGCTTTTTGCCCTGTTGCATGTTATCTCATTTGAACTTAGAAAAACTTAATTTCTACCTCAAAGCTGCAAATTTTGTTAAATGATTAGGTCTAGCTCATTTTCTGTGCTTCCAGGTTATCTCTCCTAGAGAGATCCTTGTGCAGGTAGTGTCTGGAACATATCTGTGGCTTCCTTGTAGAATTCCTGTGTGACCTGAAGCAACTATTTTGTTTTATCAAATAACACAAGGCTCTGACGGAGCACATGCTAATAAAACTTCCCTACCTCATAGGCAGGCTGTGGGAATCAGCAGCATTAAATACCTGAGGTGCTCTATAGCCTGGTGATTAGGACCATATAAGTAGTTGCATAGTCAATCTCCCAGTGGTTAGAACGTTGTCAAAGTGTGAGCTCCATGTGTCTGTGTCTGATGTGACATTTTCCTAGTTCCAAATTATCTGGAGACATTACAAGCAGAATTGTGGAAGGATCAAAAACAGCTCGAGTGGCTCACCCAGTCTCTTGTTGCAAGATAAAATGGCATGCAGCTGACACAAAACATCTCAAAGCCCTTGATTTGCTTTAGTGCCTCTTAAAGTGCTTCTTCTGAGGAAGGAATATGTGTGTGCTCACAGGAGTTATTACCAGCTAAAAACTCTGTCTGCTGATACCCCACATTAAAACACCACTCGTATCTATTCTAAAATCAGATGCGACATTGAAAAAATATTTGAGAGGTATGTTTGTCTTTTGATCTTTATGAATTCCTCACATACTTCTACTGATCGTGACCCTCCTGCTACTTTCAGAGGTGTACAGAAATGAGAACCATCCCTTATGTGCTGCCAATTTTTATCTTACCAGTGAGAAGTGATAATTTTTTTCTTTTGGTACAGGGGGTCATTCACAGGCCTGCATGGGAGTTTTAGCTACCTCAATCAGAAGAATAACATAATCATGATTATAAATGTAACATGTAATGGCTGGTCATATTATATACATAACAATATATAACAGTAAAGGGGCTTGCTGACTTGTGCGTTAATATTGATTTAGAGATGAGATCACTTGCCACAGAATTTACTGCAGCTTTGATTTCAATTGCAAATAAAATTATTAAAGCATGTACTGTTTTTAAGAGCAGGCCCTTTCGGCTGCAATAGAGAGTTTCTCAGTGGCTGATCTAAACTGGTTCATACAGTAAATATGAGATCACTAGAGCTGTTGAAGTTTTGGGATGATGACGAGCCTGATAAGCAGATGAGAGGCACATCTGTAGATGCTCTGTATTGCTTCTCTGTCAAAGCTTCTAATTTGTCCACTTACTGTTATGCTTCCTTCTCCTGAACAGAGGTTCAACCCCAAACAAAAATCATCTGAGAACTTTTGAATGGGGTAAGAGCTTATGGTTAAAAATTAACCAACATGTCTGATGGACACATATTTTTTTCTGTTTGCACCCCTTTATGTGAAGAATTGCAATGCAGATGCAAATATGTCTTCCATACAAGTTGTGAATTCATCCATATTTAATGAAAGTAATCCACTGTCTTTTCTAGCAAAATTTTTTGTGCGTTTTTCAGATCTTTGACAAAAGTGTCATGTGTCCTAAGGACAAATCTGACACATTAAATCATATTTACTGTTATATCTCCCTGTGTTTATACTAACCGGGTTTTTATGTGCTCATGTGATGTCAAGTTGTTGATTTTACTAATTACTGTAACTTCTTAATTGAAATGTTGACTAGTTCCAAATTTAATACTTTGTTGAAATCCATTATAGCAGCAGTCTTGCGTGTAACAATTACACATTCAAATTTGCATGCTTTATTTGCATGCTTGATGGTCAAGCATCCTTTCTACATCTGCCTCTCTTATCAGTTCTAAAATTTTACATTAGCATAAAATTTATTACTGTTATTAATAATATCTTCTTTTTTACAATCAGTACACACTCAGTTTACTCATATGTGCATACACATGTGTGAGACAACTTTTGCATGTATGTATGTGTAGCTGCTTTCGTTTCCAAAATCAGCTTGTGGTTTCAACCACTGTGGCCTTTCACTGATGTGAAAGTGTGTATTTCTGAATACCTATTAAAGTGTTCTTAAACAATTTCTGATTATTATTCATGTGTTTTTAATTAAATTCTGCCTCCTGCCTGATCTGGTTCATAATTATTTTCAGCCTTTTGAAAATGGCCCTTTGAAAGTATCAAGTGTAGATATTGCTGGTTTGGACTTCCTTCTTTTTAATCATTGCAAATATTAAACAAAATCACCTCTCTCCCAGGCTAATGATATTCACTATGAAGAATAATTAATATCAAGTAAATTGCTTCATATCCTTGAGATTTTTGCATTTGCATTCTTATCCCTCATTGATTTATGCAAATGTATTTGAGAAGAATTAGCATCTTGTAATTTGGCTTGGGTAAAAGTCAGTGCAAAGTAGAACCATTTAAGGAGCAGCAGAAGCCAAGTTGTTTCTGAGGTGGAAGCTCAAGACCAGACTTTTTCCTAGGAGACCTGACCTTTTCTCTGTTGGGGTTGGTGCTGCACTGACTACCTGCCCTCCACACTCATGTGTTACCAGCATGCAGTTCTGTCACCTACATGTTTTAAAAGTATTGAGTCCATCATTTTTCCCTAAACACTGTAACACAAATATAATCCTCAGCATCAAATGAAGAAATTATGTTCATGCTTTCAAAAAGTTTCAAGCCAGGTGCTAAAGTGGTTTGGTTTGGTTTGGTTTGGTTTGGTTTGGTTTGGTTTGGTTTGGTTTGGTTTGGTTTGGTTTGGCTTTTTTAACCAAATTCATGAAAGCTGAAAACTTGGATGAGGAAGAGGCTTTTCTCTGATGACATAATTATATAATTATTTTGGTTTCTTTTGACAAGGCCAAATAAAACAGAGCTCTCAGAATTTTTTCTTACAGTGATAACTGTCAACTCTGGTGAGTTAGAACCATTCTGCAGGAATCTGACATATGCAGAGAGCAATGAAATGGAAATCGTAGGCTTATTTTTCCCTTTGAAATATCTGCATTTTGAGTAGATCTTTTGATTATTCATTGAAACTCTGAAAGACAGAAACTAATGGTACAGTAGACATAAATAACCCCAGAGACATCAACATGTGGTAAAAGCTTTCACAGAAAATCTGCTTTTCTCTCTTACATCTGACTGCAGGTGCATTAATTTCCAGCAGTGCCCTTAGCAGGTCTGACAGGCAGATCTCCAGGTCATGCTGAGAGTACAGTCTGATGTTCTCTACTCTTCACCCAAAGGGCCTTGGGCCTCACAGTCATGAAGTCCGTGGCATCCGCTGGTAAAGGTGTCATCAGTTCACCCTTTGATCCGTCTGGTTGGGGTTCACAATTGCTTGCTATGGCCAGACCTCAAACATCTTCCCCTCAAATCTCTCCTTCACAGGACAAACATGACAAACCAAAGTCCACAGTTGTAAAGAAAGCTACAGTGGAAGAAACAGGATGGTTGAACAGACATGGGCGGGTTTTGCCCAGGTGCAAGGCAGAGGAGGAAGACTGACTTAGAGCATCACAAACCTCCATCTGTCACACAGTGGGTGCCTAAAGTAGGTGTACTGCTCTCAGCAAAAGTAAAATAAAATAGATGTTCTCAGTTAAATAAAATAGATGGTTAGATGTGTATCTTCATCTTTTGTACTTTTACCTACCTGACTTGTGTGGCCACGAATCAGTGCCCTGGGTGAGTAGGGTGGGATAGCGAGGTAAAGTGCAGAGTCTGGCTCTGTCAGGCATCCCAGCTCTCACAGGGCACTACTAGAGGTGCAGAGAGCAAAGGTGAACTTGGAAATTAAAATCTTGATCGCTGCCACAAGACAAAAAAAAAAGAGAGCACATTATGATATAATTTAAAATAGAAGGTTTTGCTTCAACTTTCTTGAGACGAAATTAAAGTATTATATTTTGCAGAAAAGTGTAAGATCTTCCTGCAGAAGAATCCTCATTCAGCTGTAATGAAGAGATTTCCCAGTTCCTTCCATCTCTGCTACAGCTTTCTGCACTTTGTCTGTGACTTAACATTTTCAGAGGAAAAAAACCACACAAAAAACCTGTGGCTTACTGAGTCACTTACTGGCACAGGGCCTTGTTTAAATATCTTCCTGAAGTGGTTGGCTTGGCTCACCCTTTCTCTCAGGATTTCTAATGGATTTCTCTGCCTGAAATTAGGCCAAGAAGTTTCCTCAAAAGAATTGAAAATTTAAAAGGGTTACTACAATCCCTTTTCAGTTTAAATTTATCAGTTGATTTCATCCATGGATTTGTAATGCTACTCCTTCCCCACATCCAAAATAATGAGTTTCTAGTTGTGCTCTATTACATTGCCTCTGTTCTGAAAATCACCCAGAACACCTCTGGCTGTTTCTACACTCATGGCACTGGTATGCACCCGTGAAACAGATGGCTGCTACCTCAGTCTCCCAGTATCAGTTCAATAAACCACCTTTCTCAGTTTCTCATACAATACCCTGGAGGGTGGTCAAGCGGTGGAGCAGGCTGCCCAGAGAGGCTGTGTGGCGGTCTTAGCAGGAATTCAGAGATGCAGCAGCACACGAGTCCAGCGAGAGAATGAATTATTTATTAATTTTACAATATCATTTATATATCCTAGTTCCAAAAAACCATTGGACAGTGTCCACACCTGTCCTGAGGTGATTGGCTGAAGCACCAGACACCCACTCCAGGCTATTTGTTCAATCATGCTTAACAAAACACCAGATGTGAAGGTTATTTACAAAAACCTATCTCACTGTTTACATAGCTTGCATAGCAAAGGAAAATTCTCACAGAATTAGTGCAAGGAGATGGAAAATCTCTCTGCTTAGCAGCATTTCAGTAGCCACAAGGCTGGGCGGGCTCCATCCATCCTTTGAGAAGACAATCAAGTCATCCAAACCCTGCACAGCCTGGTCTGACCCCATCACTGCCCCTGCTGTGAGAAGGAGGTTGGACCCCTCTGGAGGTCCATTCCAACCTTCATGTGGACCCCTCTGGAGGTCCATTCCAACCTTCATGATACCACAATCCTTTCCTGCGTGTCTGTTCAGCAATTGGTTTGTTTTTATTTTAATACAATATTAGAATTCATTTATAGTTAAAGGTCTTTGTCCACATCCTGAAATTCAGCCATGGCTTCCAAAATACACAACTAAGCAAACATAGATCACCGTATCATCAAATTGCACTTTGAGATTTTCTTTGTGTAAAATTAGGTTAATTATCAGAGCCATCTCAACACTGTTGTCATAAGCATAATACTTCTCTAAGTAGCTCTGTATCAATTCAGTCTTCTGCTTCTCCACTCACCCGGCATCTTTTTTACCTACGTGGTCCTACTGACAAACAGCAGTAGCACATAGCACCGATATAAATTGCTGTTGAACTGAAACTGTGTTTTCCCGTAATGAAAACCTGCTTCCACTTTTACAGATACACTCCTACCTTTGATTCTAATACTTTCTGACACTGTCTGGGAGACTCTAACCAAATGTGTTTCTCTAGATTTATCTTCAAACTGAGTGTCAGATTTTCTTGTGGCAACTGATTGTCACCTCAGAAACATAAAGTAGCCCAGCTCATACAGGTGTCTACAAGAATGAGCACATTTCCCAGCTCTACAGGAACATTTTCCTTGATATGTGCCACAAATTAATATTTTTGTGGGAAACCAAAAAGATTTTCTTTCCACTTGAGATACTCCAAAGCAATTACTTTTACAGCCCCATTAAGAGTAGGGATATTAAATATATTGTAGAATGCCAAGTACCAAAGCCCTTTGCTAAGGACTTGATTGCACCAAATTGTCAGAAATTCATAACGTAATGTACAGAGCTGTCCAAAAGGGGAGGATTTGGAGGAAATCCACCTCCGTTTTTAAGTTCAGTTTTATATATGGAAACACTATTCTTAAGAAAATTCTCACTCTTTGAAATTTTCAAAGATGACTTGTTATATATTCTGTTCTGGAGAGAAATATATATATCCAATACTGTGGGGATTTGTATAAAATCAGTTTCTGCTGTTTATTTCAATCTCACTACTTCTCATAATTTATTTGAAAATTCATTTTAGTATTCTTCCCAGGAGAAGTCAGTGAGTGCATTGTTTGTATCTTTGATGCTTGCTAAAAATTTGCATTTCTTCAGCTTAGACAAGCTAGAAATATAACTGGTGATGCTGAAGACTTGATGGGGATTTTTATGGGAAAACACAAAACATAGTGAATGCATCCCTGCAATATTTGCTAAAAATAGTTCTGAAGCTTGCGCAAGACCACTTTGAGTTCTATCTAAAACATCTAATACATTTATACTAATTATGATAATATGCCATTATTTATATAAAACCATAACAAAATCCTGGATTTCTGAAATTGGTATGATTTTTGGCATTCATTTCAGAGAAAAAAAAATCATTCAGTGTGAATTTCCAAAAGTAATACAATAACCTTTGAAAAGTGACAACATACTAGTTCTTAGCAAATTAATCTGTAGGTCAGAATATACAGTAGAAGAGGGAAAAAGGTCCTCAGCAGGATTTTGGGGCTATTCTGTGCGACAACCGTAAATGTTCTAAACTGTAAATTATTTAAAAGTGTAGCACACCATGACATTTCTTTAGTTTCAAATCACTGAATTTGTAATGCAGTTACTTCTGTAGACAGATTTCTGTGGGATACACAGAAAACATTTATTCACCAAAATAAAAAATGTAACAAACTGTATGATGTCCAATGAGACCACATATTAGGCCAATCTAAGATGTCATGGAGCCACAGACTAATGAAGAAAAGATTGAAAAAATTAACCAATTTTTACTTTGTCAGTGGACACTAGAGGACCACGAGTCAGGTGAAGACACTCAGTCCTTGATCCTGCCAAATCTACAGAATTGTTTGATATTATTATTATTTGTCCTTAAAATACTATATGTGAATACTGTGTAACTTTTATTCTTTTTGATCTATCTCAAAACACCTTGCAAATGGGACAGATATCTTTATTGGTTTTATATCAAGAAAATATTTACTTTTGTTACATATCTTAACATTCATATTTCTTTTACCTTATATTGTAAAGTATATTTTCAAAAATCTTTATAAAAGGAAAATCAATCAAGCCCGAGAGGGGAAAGGCATCGGAGTGCCACTTATGATGGGACTATTCATATTACTACAGTTCAGTATATCTCTAAGCTGGGCAGAATCCAGGGTGTGATTTGTGTCTCTCGAGGCACCAGGGTTGAGATGGGACATGTTTCCATCAGGTAAACCCAGAACCATCTTTTAGGCATAAGCACGTTTCTATCAGATTGTTATTGTGAAAAATGTTAAAGTATATCTTTATTTTAGTTAGCATATCTTTATTTTTTTTTCCTTTGCTGCTTGTCCCATTGGGCTAGCAGCAGGTTAGCAAAAATAACTAAAGCTTTTCAGTATGTTGAAAGAAAAAGCCTTACACAGGCAGTAGCTCTCATTTGCAGCTGTCCCTCATGGCACTTAAATGTCATTTCAAACTTCACTTCATCACCTTGGTGAGCTAATGCACTCTACAGCCTCACCAGATGTATTTCTCTCAGATGCAGTAAGCACTTCACATGGCTTCACCCTCTTACCCCTCCTCCTGAGAAACAGTCTTGAGAGAATATTTATATTAAATTGCAGGAGAGCTATGGATGAGAAGTACCAATTTTACTATAGCCTATGAACTGATCTACATGTCTTTCAATGCAGTGAAATGGGGTCACATAGTTAGAGATACGCAAACCAGGGAGGAAAAAACAGTGGGTTACCTATTGTAAAACTGGAGCCACAAGCCAAGGTTATACTTGAAAGAGAAGCAAGCAAGAAAACAAGAGAATTATACCGGTAAAAGTCTCTCAACATACATCCTCAGTCAAGACTTGATTGTCTTCTGAAATGTATTACCTACAAGTGTAAATCCTTTGACTTTAATTGCATTTATTTCTGGTTTTACCAGTCTGATGAATGATAGAAGTTCATGGTGCCCAATCATTGCCTTTTCTTCTAAGAAGAAAAGCATTTCTTCCAAGTGTGTCCTTGGGCTTGATTTCTCATAGAATCACAGAATCATTTAGGTTGGAAAAGAGTTTTAAAATCATCAAGTCCAATCGCTAATCCAGCACTGCCAAGTCCACCATTAAAACGTCTCCATCTGCCACATCTACACATCTCTTAAATACCTGCAGGAATGTGAATCCATCACTTCCCTGGGCAGCCTGTTCCAATGCTTGGCAGTCTTTTTGATCAAGAAATATTTCCTAATACCCAACCTAAACCTCTCTTCCTCTTGTTCTGTTGCTGGTTGCCTGGAGAAGAGCCCGATCCCCACCTGGCTACAACCTCCTTTCAGAGAGTTCTAGAAAATTATAAGGTCACCCCTGAGCCTCTTTTTCTCCAGGATAAACACCCCCAGCTCCCTCAGCAGCTCATCATATGATTTAGTCTCTAGATCAGCTCCATGGCCCTTCTCCAGACACACTTCAGCACTTCAATGCCCTTCTTGTAGTGAGGGGCCCAGAACTGGACACAGCACTTGAGGTGTGGCCTCACCAGTGCCAAGTACACAGGGACAATCTCTGCCTGGCTGACACCATTGTTTCTGACACAGGCCAGGATGCCATTGGCCCTCTTAGCCACCTGGGCACACTCTGGTTCATGTTCAGCTGCTGTTGACTGGCACCATCAGCTCCTCTTCCTCTTTGCCACTTTCCAGCCACTCTTGCCCAGCCTGCAGCCCTGCAGGGGTTGTTGTGACCTAAGTGAAGGACCTGGCACTGGGCCCTGTTGAACCTCATACAGTTGGACACAGCATCAATCCAGCCTGTCCAGATCCCTCTGCAGAACCTTCCTGCCCTCCAGCAGATCAGCATGTGGCCCAACTTGGTGTCATCTGTGAACTGAAGGAGGGTTCCCTCAATCCTCTCATCCAGATCATCAGTAAAGATATGAAACAGGACTGGCCCCAGTAATGAGTCCTGGGGAATCCCATTAGTGACCAGACACCAACTAGACGTAACTCAACTCACCACCCCTCTCTGAGACTTGCCATTTTTCACCCAGCAAAAAATGCACCTGTCCACACCATGGATAGCCAGTTTTTCCAGGAGAATGCTGTGGTAGATGTTGTCAAAGGCTTTACTAAAGCCCAGACAAACAACATCCACAGCTTTTCCCTTATCCACTCAGTGGATCACCCTGCCATGGAAGGAGATCAAGTTTGTCAAGCAGGACCTGCCTTTTCTAAACCCATGCTGGCTAGGCCTGATTCCTTGCTTGCCCTGTACATGCTACATGATGGCACTCAAGGTGACCTACTCCATGAACCTTCCCAGCACTGAGGGATGAATCCTGGGATTCTCCTTCCAGCCCTTCTTTTTCCTCAAGTTCCAGCCAACCATCTACATCTTTGACTGAACTAACTTCAGCCAGGACAGTTTTTCTCCGTCACCAGCTCTTCTTTCAGTATGTAGAGATGAAAGCACACATAAGATTTTCTTCTTGAAGAATGTCCTCTTTAGAAGACATTGATGGTCTGGGTAGTTTCTGCACACAGCTCCATTGAATTGCATGTACACGTGGAACAGATAGGCAGAGAATTACCAAGAAGCTGTGACAGGCCAAATCCAGCCAGACTTCCTAAGTGCAGCACTGTCTGGGAACAACTCCAATCAAATCTACCATAAGCACTTTTGGTGTTGGCACCACACTTTCTCTACATGGGAAATAAATGAACAAACCAAACAAAACACCCAATATTTAAATTTTCTTAAATTTTCAGATGGTTTTATAGCAATGTTAGAGATATTGTCACAGCAGTATGCTATGTCATCATGCCATTACTCTATAAGAAAATATTTCAAACACAGACGAGCACTTCCTGAAGAATGCAGAACATAAGCCCTTTATTATTTTCATTATTCTTGAAATACACTTTTATAACAGCTCTTGGAGTGGCCATCAAACATTCCTTTGTTGAGGCAATTTTGAGAAAACTTATGAAAAATATTTTAAAAATCCACTCTTTTTGAGATCACTGGACAATAAGTGTTGACTTTGCTGACAGAAATTATGCCTTGGCAGCAATCCACATGCCTGGAGACAGATTCTTTCATGGATTTGAGATGGAATTGTACAAGTGCTATCTCCATTCAAACCAGCTAAGGGCTTGGACCTGAGCTAAACCTCAGAGGTACTTATCTAGTTCACTGCCTACCTAAGGCGTGTCATAGTTACAAAGCTATGTACAGTTCTTTATACCATGCTCATAATCACTGAAAGGAGCAGCACAGCAAACAATGCTTGTTAGAAACTTTGTAAACTAGACACATTCCTAATATCTGGAGTATAATGTATTATTAAGTAAATGAGTAACAGAATACAGGAAGATTATAACAATTATAACATGTTCCCAAAGCAAGATTAAACAGTCTCAAGAATGTGGTGTGGTGTCTAGCTAAGCTGATTTACTCACAAGCTCAAGTAGTTTAGAGTAATATCTTTAACGGCCAGTGGGGTAAAGCTACAAGATGAAAGTCAAATATTGCTTTTTTTGTTTGCTTTCATTGGTCTACCTGCTTTCTTCCACTTTTTATCAGTGCTGTTCTAAGGGTAAAAGTCATAAAAGTGTTTAATAGTAATTAAGAGAGAACTCTCATACAACTTTGCACCGCCTGCATGATCCAAGGTGTGTAGCCCACTGTCACGTGGCACTGCTGGCACATAGCCCATGGGTGGAGTTTGGTAGGTCTAGAAGGCATGCTAGAATCAAAGCCACTGACCGCCACTCTCACTGCCTTTAACTGCCAAGCTGGATAATGCACTCATTTCACTTCCTAAACTGAACTAGAAGGAAACTATTTTCTTTTGCTCGTCTCTTAGATGAACAAAAGGTGTTCATTAGTCTGTCAGCACTTGAGACAGTCATTAAAATCTGTCCCAAACACAGGAGCTCCCTCCAAATTTACAGGAATCCCAAGACAAGATTTTCAGTGGACGTACATCATAATTTCACGGAAACTGGTAGCATTATACTCATTTACACTATCCAAAGAGATAAGCCATATATACAAGGTTAAAATGGGGTTTTGTTTCCAAAGCACCAAGAAAAATCACACAAGGCAAATCTTTTCTGGTGAAAGGATTGAAAGGAATGTCCTGTAAGGAGCAGCTGAAGGCTCTGGGTTTGTCTAGTCTGGACAAAAGGAGGCTGAGGGAGGATCTCATTGCACCTGAAGCTTACTTAGGAGGGGAAATGGGCAGGGAGGTACCGTGGTCTTCCTGGGATCCAGGGGAAGGACACATGGGAAAGATCTAGTGCTCTTTCAGGGGAGGTTTAGACTCGACATTAGGAAGCATTTCTTTACTGAGAGGGTGGTCAAACATTGGAACAGTTTTCCTAGAGAGGTGGTCAGTGTCCCAAAGATGTCAGTGTTTAAAAGGCATTTGAACAATGCCCTTAACAACATGCTTTAACTATTGGTCAGACCAAAATTGGTGAGGCTGTTGGACTGGATGATCACTATCGGTTCCTTCCAACAGAAACAGACAATTCTGGTCTCTTCTATGTGTTGTAAATGATAATTTTCTTATGGCTTACTGTACAAAGGTTTACTTTTTTATTCCTTGCAGGGCCACAGAATGCTGTTACAACACTATATTTGAGATAAAAATCCAGTGTTTCTGAAAACATGATGACAGGAATGTAACCATGGCTGCAAGAACATTCAGAACATTCGGTTCAGTCCTAATTTAAGCAAAACGGAGGGTATTAAACATCAAAAGGGGCACTTCACATCTTCTGATTGGCATTTGTAGTAGTTTAAAATATGGCAAACCTGACACCACAGAACAGGATAAAATATTATAATAAGAAAACTGATTGATTAGTTAATGTCTGCATAGCACTTTTAAATATGAAATGCTGCCAGTTTAATGCTAAGAAAGGAGTCAGATTGGCCTGACATGTATAAACTGAGATCAAAAATTACCCTTCTAATAAAGTAATGTACTTGTTAGATTGTAGCATTTAAAATTATGCTGTGTTCCCTCCAATTATTACTATGGTCAAGCATTTTCTGTTGATCCATTGAATAGATGGTCAATTATCCTGTTGTACAAAACACAGAGAAGCTGATACTACAATTGCAATAGATCTAGAGCAAGATTTTTTCATTAGCTAAAAAAGCATTGTTCCATTTTTCATTAGCTAGTCATGGTCCTCATTGAAGAAAACACGTAGGAAATGACAGCTTGCAGCAGCAACTTTCTGCTTCAAGTAGATGGCTACAGTGATGGGAAGCTTTATGGGAATCCTGTACTCTGGACCAAGAGAAATTTATTCTCTTTAATGTGGTGAGTGCCATTTAACAGAGTAAATAAGAAGCCAATACATAAATGTCCTTTAGAATACTTAATCTGCGAGAAAATGGAAGGGATAGGGGATAAAAGTAGAAATAACATAGGAATTTCTCGATCAGACAGTTTTGGTAATCTGAATGACAGATGAAGGACCAGTGACTTTCAGGACAAAGATTTCCAAACCAGCAGATCAGCAGTTTCTCATGAGCTATCAAAATCTCAGTATTCAAGCAAATATTGTCCATATTCTGCACTCAGATGTCATTAGCATGACTACAGAAGCAGCAGTCATGAAAGGCAGATTTTGGCAGTAATATGCAACGTTTTATAAATAATAAAAATTATTATTATGGAATGTATTTTTTCATACACTACGCAGCTAATCCAATTGAAAATCTTGCTTTTTTTTAAATAAGAGTAAATTGTAGGCAGACCTGATGTCACTGCCTATATCACAATTGTCAAACTCTGCACTACAAGAAGCTATTATCATATCATTTCTCACATAAGGCCTCACATAATTTCTAAACTAATCTAAACTAATTCTAAACATTTGTTTAATGCTCCATGCTGGGTTTCCTCCTCTGACTGGCTACTTCTGGGAAATTTCAGACAAAATTGTTTTCCACTTATTACTTTCTGGTAAAGTTTTCTTTCAAAAGTTGTGTGGCCCTTTTTCCCTGGATGAAGGTTTGGCAATTTGACAAGCTGTGTGTGTGTTTGCTACTATCCCACAAAACTAAGCACGAAGGAAGCCAAGGTAGAAGGCTTTGTAGCAGCCCTTTCCTCTCAGGAAGGACACGCTGGGTGTCACGGGCGGCTGTGGGGAGTCTCGGTGCTCGCTGTGTGCGTGTCACAGCTCCCAGTGCTGCCTGGGCTGTGTGTGTGTGCCAGATGAGAGGTGGGATGGAGCTGCTTTCATCCTGTGTCAGCAGCAAGGGGCCAGGCTGGAGAGCCACCACCTGGAGCACGCTGCCTCCGGCACACAGCTGCGCTGGGCTCAGCCAGACTGCGAGGCTCGTACTGAAATCGTGCTGAGTTCGGGCTCTCGTGATGAGATTTTTATCCAGATGGCTGAGATTAAGCCAGCATAGGTATGCCAGTCATGCACATCCACACTCCCACTTTCTGCTTGCAACGAGGACATGCTGCCAGTGACTAAGCACTGATGTAACTCCCAGCCTGGTCACCAACCCTCCCAGAGCTGGCTCCATTTGAGGTTTACCTTCATTTGGGAAATTGGAGCTATTTTCAGTTTAATAGCAAATATAGCTTGAAAGGAATTCTATATATGCCTGTTCTGATCTCTTCTTTAATGTGGCTTAAGTTATGACCCAGTTCTATATAAACTCTAGCTTCAGTGTCTTCCAGATGGGCAGTAAATCTGAACACAAGGGAGAGGTTCTCAGCTGCTCTAAGTCAGCACATATCCAGATGAAGTAACTTGTGCTAAGGGTTATGTATTCCAGGGATTATAAATCCACAGTTTCCGTAAATGATATACACAGTCTTGGTGGCTATTTGGCAGGGTGGCAGGTTAGGGAAAATCAAAGGAAAGAAAGCCCAGGCTGGAGTTCAGTAACGGACAACTCAGAATATTGCAAGGAAAAGATCATCTATTTCTTAACGTGGTCATTAAAAATCACTTCTAAGAAAATGTATTACATATTTATATTGAGTGTAACAGCTAAGATTTTGGTCTAGGTACAAATTTTAAAAGAGGGAAAAAATAAGTAGATATAAAAGTATAAATAAAATAAAATAGTACATCAATTTTCCGTAGCCACATCAATGAACTATTTTGTTTTTCTGATAAGACAGTATTATTTAACATAAATTAAAGGTGTAAGTTTAAGATGTCTGGACTTCACTAAGGCATTCAGTATTGAGAAATATGATGTTTATGAGCCAAATTGGAGAGGATGGTACATGAGGTACACACAAAATGCAGAAGGAATTAGCCAAAGTTGTCCTGAAAGGGGAATGAATGATTATGAGAAAGACTATTTGTGAAGGTCTCTGTGGATCACTCTGAAGTCTTGTTTAATCATTTTCAGGAGAGGATTTTTGTAATGAGCTCAGACAGGTAAGTTGCCTTCATCATGAAGCACACAAATTTGATGAAGTGCCATGGATATCTTTGGTGTCTGGATGTTTAAATAGTGATCAAGCTTACTAAAGTAAAAGAAATTGCTTGAGCCTGATTGCTTAATCTATTAAAGAAAAAAAGAATTTTTCCAAATAAAAAAAGCAGGGTCATAAAAATAATTATGAGGTGTGAAACCCTACAATATTTAATGATAAAACACTGGACATTCAGAGATGGGAATGACTTACAGAAGGAGTTAACAAGATCTCTAAAAAGAAACAGCGCAGGGAAATTTAAAGAAGTATCCAAAAGCAGATGAAAGTGCTGCCAGAACCAAGCATGAGCTAAAGTGAGAGATCTGACTATCAATCAAACACTTGCATGAAAAAGGTACTATTGTAATTGTACAGGAACAGGGTCTTATTCAGCCAGGAAAGAGACATGCATAGTAAGGGCACAGATGCATTAGATTTGCTTTCATATGGACATCATCTTGCAATACAAAAGGAAACTTAGCATTATGGAAGATATGCATGAAATGCCACAGGTAATTTGTTTGTGTAAGTCTGCTACTAAGCAAATCAAAATAGGGAAAACTCTGTAGAACAGAAACATTTACACCAGTAGAACAAAATTTCTTTAGGTTCATATTGTAAACTAAGAAATAGAGCAGATGTAACTAAATAACTACCTTCATAACTCCCAAGGATGTGTATTAGCAATTCAGTAATTTCCTTTCAGGTAGTTATTTTATATTGTTTCACAGATTATGTTCACTGCAACATTTTTGGTGTTATTGTCAAATAAAGAATAGAAATTACACAGAATTCAACTTTGCATGATCCTGGAAGGAGTTTAGTTAGATCCCTGCAGGGCTTTGACTCTGTTCAGCTCTCATTTTGAACTAGTTGGATTTGTCTAAAAAAGAAACACTCCATCCTCATATTTGGATACCGAATCTGTAATGTAGAAAAACACCAGTAATCAGGAGAGCAGCAACATATTTTTAAATTCAAGTTGATTTAATGCAAGTAAATACTATAAATTGAGCAAATAATAAAGCCTGGACCTGTGCTGAGGCTTTAGAACAAAACCATCCTTCAGAAATACTTGGATTTTAATGTTGCTTATTGTAAGGACACCCTTCTGAGAGGTCACTTTCCTGTGAGGAAAACCACCATAGGAGTAGGTGTTTCACAGTCAAAGGGCAGAGAGGTAGGTTCTGATGCCTTTTCCTGGTCTTAAAATTAAGAGAGCTGGACACAGTTAAGAGGGAAAAAGGGTTTTACCTCAGTATTTATTTAAGGATCCTTAGGGGCACTGAAATGCACATCAAAATGCACCCCGAAATGCCCACTGAAGAAATGATCACACCCGATGTGATGAGTATACAACTATAAGCCTTGCAAAAATTAGCATATCTATCAAAGATTCCCCAGTGAGGGACTCAAGTGAGACCCCTCATCCGAGGAACCTTCCCCCTGGATGGGCCTATCTTTGTTTACAGAATGTGTTCTGGAGAGGACCTTGCTTTCTGAGGGTTTTAGAATGTTTGGTCTCTTGGCTTAACGAAATACTAGGTCTAAGAGGAGTTATCAAACGTAAAGAATTACAACAATGTAGGCTAAAAGCACTAAGAATACATAAAAGCTATATGAAAGAGTGTATAAAAGGGGTATAAAAGAAAAAGCAAAAAATCATCATGGCATCAGTTCCACTGGGCACACAATGCCTGGGTTTGAATCAGGGCTGTAATATGAATCCCAGGACTTTACAGCTTACACCAGTTATCCCCCACATTCCTACTAACAGGAGCTGATATGCTGTAGGCAATGAAAAGATGGAGGCTCTGAGAGGAAAAAGGTAGAGATAAAAGGAAAGAAATATCAAGGAACAGCTCCACATATATTAAATTTTGAGGGAAGTTGTTAGACAGATGCAAAGTTTAAACGTTTTAACAAAAACCAGGCCACTCCATGCTCTCTTTGCACTAGTGTGAGAACTTCAGTGTACGGATACCTACCAAAGTATTTGATGAGAGACTAATAGCCTGACAGGCTAACACTTCACTTCCTTCCAATTAGGAGACTTTAACATCAAAGCCAAGGTCCTCTACTCAGCAAGGGCTTACTTGAATGAATTATAGAGGAGAAAAGTCTAGTAGTTTCTTGGTTTTTTTCCCTTGCAGAGACACAGTCCAGCAAAGGCTTTAATAAGATGTTTGAGGTCAAAAGGTTCAGGTTCCTCGCTGTGAGCACTAGGAAGCTGCCAGAGTGTTTCAATATGTGTGGTGTTTGCAATGCAATCAGACAAAGCTGAAAACTCTATTACAGTGTCATGTGCCTGACTTCCTTCTGGAGTGCTCTCGCCTGCAGCCAACAGCCGAGCGTGGACTTGGAGTGCACTGTGAATCTTCTGTGCTGCCCCTTCAGCTGCTGAAACAAACAATGCCTTCACCACCTCAGCTTTTGGCTGCCAGGAGGGCTGTGACAGTGGCTTCCTCCAGGGAACTGTGCCAGCTGGGTTGTTATTGATTGGTAACAGACCTCCAGGATTCAGAGGTTTTCAGTGAGGAATGATGACTGTGCTTGATGTATGATGTTATTTGACTTGACAAGGTTGAATCCCTGGCAGAACCTAAAAAACTACCATAAACAGTTCTGCTAATATCTACATCAAATGAAAAAACATTAAAATCCCTTTGAGTTAAGTGTAGAAGATGCCTTGTTTCTCCTTTCTGTCAAAAATATTTTTAGATATTTTTTCCTGTACATAATATCTATTTTTACTTTTTTATTTTTTAATGTTCCCTACTGTCATGACTGCATCTTTCCATCTTTCAGCAACAACTTTTATGCTGAAGTTTACAAAGTAGGTGTGTCATTGATTTTAATACCTATTTCACACAGGACACTTGACAACTGATTGTAATATAGAAATTTTTTGCTTCAATATTATAATGGAATGGGAAAAAAAGGGGGAAAAGAGACAAAGGAAATGTCTTCTGTTTAAGCACACAAGTGATTGGATTCACCTCACCTTACTTTAAGTCCTTCGTAGTCAAAGAGAGAGATCAACAGTAGTTAACATCAAAGTTTCATTCCATGCAAAACAGCTAAGGTATAACAAAGACCACGGACCACTGCAGAGGTAAAAGAAGTGGGAGACAAAAGACTTTTATCAGACATGAAGATCTCATAATTTACATCTTGGAAGAGTTTCTAGTATAGATGGTCCCTACCTAAATAATCAGCAAATGCTTAGATGAAAATGATTTATGTAGCAGTTCACTAGTCTCCAAAAGAAATTCTCTCCAGGCGTTAGTTTCCAAACCACAGTATCTAAATCCATGCTCTTTAGAGAATGCCAAAACTATCCCATCAAAGAAAGTGCTGGTAATTCCCCTCCCTGCCCTGCACTTCACAGGTAAATCTCTCTTTTTTGAGTTGGTGTTTGGTTTTTCAGCTACTTTTCTGGTTTTGTTTTTCTCTACATATTCCTAACCTTTGTCATCACAAAAAAAAAAAATAAATAAAGCAAATCCAACTACAGTGATATTAGCTTATTTAAACCACGCCCATTCCATATGAGAGGAACAAAAATCAGCTTCAAAAATCAGCTTCAGTGTGAGGCACTTTCATTGCAATACTGCTGTAGTCATGAAAGTTTTGGGGTAATATTACTGTTTTCATTTATTTTTGGGTTTGTTTGGAAATAATAATTCCTAACTGGAATGCCATTACTGATAAAGTAAGACCTATGTGTATTCTGTTTCTTGCATTTTTCCTCCAACACTAGCACCCCCAGTTAATGCAATTCACTGATAAAACTCTAATTTAAAAAAAAAAAGTTGTTCAGCAGGTATAATAAACCCAATCCTTTAAAAACTCTGTTTTCTTAGAATTTCTTGATGCATCTCTTAATTGTTTCTTTCATTTTTTTCTTTTTCAACCTCCTTTCTCAAGACACTTGCCTTTCTTTCTTCCTTCCTTAAATTTTTATGTGAAGAAGAGAAATGAAACAAGATGATAATGATGATGGTAATTATTTTATTAACAGTTTAGAACAGTGGTTAAAGCCTGTTAAAACATTAAGCTATCCCTGAAGGATAGACCTTCAGCATGAAGACTTTGGCCTTGAAAACACTCATGGCAGTGGTCATTCAGTGTTTGCAAAGTCCAAACAGCTACAAAATTTAGCTTCCAGAATGTTGTATCATAGACTGTCTCAAGGATATGACAGGCCAAGTCCAAGGAAAACCTTAATGAGTTCAGTAGAATGTTGGAAATACCTAGTGTACACAGAAGAGAGAGTAGAGAATGGCAAGATGAACTCAGCTTCTTATTATTATTTCTTGAAAGTCTGTTTCTTTGTTCCTGAATAAAAATTACTGTGTGTCATTCTTACGAATTCACCACACATGTGGCTCCCCTACAGGGGCCCAGCTTCCAAATCACTTTTGATAGAGGAAAATATTGACAAAGTTCCAGCTGTTTGAAATTCAAAATACATCTAGTCATAAGGTAGTCTAAATACAGATCTTTTATATTCTACAGTATCTTGAAAACATGAGGTGATGCAAGTGCATAGCTCCTTAAAGTCTTCCCTTTTCCAGTAACTTTTCTTCAAAGCTTCTTGGTGCGAACACAAATGAAGTTCCAGTGACACTTCTATATTTTTCATCCATCTTTAAGTAATACGTGTTGAGGCTTCTGACTTATTTTTGCACCTAGAGACATTTTCAGTTTGCATCTAAATCATAAAAAAAGCTTGTAGATAAATAAAGCTCAATGATAAGAAATTAAAGAAAGTTCCCTTGTGTACTTTAAGAAAAATGCATGCATTTCAGAGAATTCTGATTAGCATCAACAGCATATACTTTTTGCCGTAAGAGCAAACAAATGTTACAAAAAATCTAATTAGTCATCTATTACTGGATTATTTTTAAAAAAAACTATAAAGCAATTAATCACAATTTTTAAAGCAAAATAAGAAAACCTTTATTCCTTTTGCTTCATGCTTTTTGAAATCAAAAAGAAATTTCCATACTCAGATTTTTGAATTTAGGATTCTGAATAAAGTTTTTTGTGTGCTTTTGCAGTGTTGTATGAACACAGATATGACTCATGCTGATTTTGGCATACATATATGCATTTTTCTGCAAAATAAAGGTTGTGTGACACTAATCAGATAATATTATCTGATAATAATTTTTTTCCGCATTTAAATGTGTCTTCAAGGTTTTCACTCTATTTCAACAAAAATTAGCGAAATTAACTGAGAGTATACTATGAATAAATCTTTGTTAGGAATAACTTTAGGCTGATCATGCAAAATCCTCTATAAATAAACTTTTGTGTGTTTTCTGTACACCATGGAAGTCAGCCTGAGCAAGCTTTTGTGTGATTCCTTGATGTGGCTGAATAAGAGATCATCCTAAGTATTATTTACAGTCCATTTCCATTTCCATACTAATCATATTATTACAGAAACTCAGTCTATATACACTTGCCAGTTCCCGCTGGTGAAAGACAATCTTTATTATGTTAAAAAATGGACATCAGAAAATTGTTTGTGAAGTGTAGTGAAATGATTTAATAACAGTATATCTTCATATTTCCTAAATGATTTTAAAACCTTAATGCACTGCAGGAGTCTGCCTCAGTGGCATAATGAAATGGGACAGTTCAGATTGCAACCTGCTGTGTGAGGTTCTCCCCGTGTACAGAACAGCATGACAGCTCTGTCTCCTTTCCTTTTTATCTTTCTTTTCCTCTCCAAGTGCTGGGTCATATTCTTGGAGAGGGGGGTGTCACTCAATATCTCACACATCCAGCTGGTGTTTAATTTGCACAGAGTAAAGATGAGGTACTTCTTAGGACTAAATCTACCGCTGCAGTTTCATCATGAAAGTTGCCAAAAGATTCAGAATAGAGCTCTGCTAACTTCCGAGTTAGTGGAAATATTAGCCATTTCCTTGTAATAACCAGCAAACTGGGCTCTCCACACACACACCCTGGACACACAGAACAGAGGTACAGCTCTGCATACAGATAAACATGTATTTAGAGAGAAAACAGGAGAAAAAGAGATGTGCACACACATGTGCACTGTTGACATGATGATTTTACCTTGTCTAAGACTACAGACAGCTGCAAGGGGAAAATGGATGTGAAAAAGAAGTGTAAGTACACAGCATGAAAAAAATTCACAAGAACTTGGGCAACTCTTACAACCATGAACTTTTGGACTTTGTACATTTAAATTATCTGATATTCACTGTATTACAGCTATTTTTCCTTATATCCATTTGGTATAATCCTGGAGCTTTCTTTTAGCTCTGGCTGTGGCCTGGATACCGCAACAACCTAAAAAGAAGTAAATATACTGATTGCTGCTGTAGCCTTCTACAGAGAATGTTTGTAGAGCAATAACATTCATGAAGGGAGAAAGCAAGAGCAGTTGTGGCTGGAAAAGACTTTAGCAGAGAGTGTGAAGTGGTAATACTGACTGACTATACCTGTTTAACAAATTGTCTCCGTGTAGCTTTGCACTGAGGCAAAAGTTCACCTGAATGTACTGGGCAGGTAACAGCATGGAATTTCAAGTATTGTTTTGCTCAAGTGAGCTAAAGCACCAGGGTTAGAGCTAAGGTCCACTAGATATTACACAAATTCAAAATAGAAGGAAAATTTTGTTTCCGAACTGTAGAGAGTCTTGACTAGACATTCAGGGTAAAAACTGTTTCCCCTACATTTAGTGCATAGATTTCTGTGTATGATAGGCTCCTGTTTGAATCAAATGGGCACTTGTGGACATTCCTCAACCTATTTTAGGAGTCTGCTTAAGGATAAGACAGACTGGAGCCTAGAAGGGCCAGTATTTTCTGGTAGAGAGAGACCCTGGGGTGACTGCTTTGTGTGTAGATGGATGAATCCCTACCCATCTTTTCCTAGACCAGTGCTGCAGCTGGATTAATGTATGTGGTGTATCTCTAGCCGTTGCATTACTGCATCAGGTTTAATAATGCAGGTGATCCTGCTCCACGAAGAAGGATTTCTCTACTGGAAGATGAGCCAAAAGTTATTTTAAGTCATATCTTATTTTCTATTTAATAGTAGCACTCTCATGCTCAATTTTGCTCTGTGTACATTATATATGTAGATTTTCCAGTCACTGAATTGACACATGAATAATACTTAAGTCTATAACAGGTTTAATGAAGAGGAAAGAATTTGACCATCAGCAGCTCACCTGAAAGTTAGTGCAAAATAGCACGTTTTTTCTGCCAACCTGTCCTTCCTACCCTAAACTGCACCTAATTCCGTCACCATCTTTAACACTGGATTTCATCTCTTTCAGGGCTGCATCTTACAAACACTGTTTAAATAGTGACACATATTACTTTACTGTGAGGTAGGTGACAGAAGAGGTGACAGAATCTACTCCAGACCACCGGACCTTTTTCCAGCTAATTTCTCATTAAATTTTCCTGATCTAAAGGTCATGAAGTCAGTTTTTCCATATATTTCAAAGAATCTTAACCCAGTCCCCTAATGGTAACCCTGGATGACTATAAATATTCCATCACATATTCTAGTTCTTTAGACATAGTTCCCTTTTAGGACCAAGAGCTATCTGTGCCTTAACTGTAAGTGTGGAGATACTCTTTCTTCATAAACTTCTGCAGCCATATAGTCTCATAGGCAGCTGTGTGACTTTATCTGAAAGTACTCATTTTTAAGGGTGGCACACTGGTAAACCCAGATCAGAGGGAGTTGTAGAATCATTTGTGTTGGGAAAAACCTCTAAAATTAAGTCCAGCTGTTAACCTAACACTGCAAAGTCCACCACTAAACCATCTCCCATGGTTTGTATGTAATCTGTATTGCTTCATTTCAGTTCTGCCATTGCTTAATCTTTATTTTCCTTTCAGCTGCTGTTACACCTGGGCTATGAAAGCAAGAAAGAAAGGTAAAAAAGAAAAAAAAAATTACTGTCCCCAGAAAAATACTTTAAAGTCCAAGCGATAAAAATCTTGACCCTCACCATAACTTTACCACTAATAGCAATACCAAGATACTAAGATTGCAGTTGAGATGTCCCCAAATTGTCATCTGAAGAATTTATTTCTTCTCCTGTGCATATTTGCAGAGATGAACAAGAGATATGCTTGTAAGAAACTATTTCTTTGTATGCAGCATGATATTATTAACTTTTGTTTTTTTAGGCTGAGGGCTAATTGAAGACAAAATGCCTAAATTTGCAGTGTTGTACATGCATGAATACAATAACTTCCCCGTTCTCAGTAGCTGAGCCACTGATTGAGGTGACTTGCAAATAGAGACATAGCATGCTTTTTAAAAAATTATTTAACAAGAAATGAAAACATCTAAATGTGACTCACTCACTCCCTTTAAGATATCACTGAAGGGAATGCTGCCTCGCTCCTTCCATGCTAATGCAGGTGAAGGTGACTGTGCCCCTCAGCTGGGGCTCTGCATTTACACAGAATGACCCCGGGCCAATATTTTGAAGCAGAGAGAACACAAAACCATTGCCCTCAATGTGACGGCATTGCCCTGGTGAGCGATGCTGCACATGGCAGCAGAACCGGCCCGGGTGGGCCGTGGAGCAGCTGACTCGTGCAGCCCTGGCAGGTGAAGGGGGGTGTCAGGGGAGGCAGCGGGAGAGCACAGCTGGCGAGGGAGCAGAGGGCAGGAAAGCCATTCCCTGCTTAGTTCCAACGTGTTCAGGCAGCATCAGATAAGGAAGCAATTGGTATGTTCACACCTGCTCACATTCAAACTATCTGCTAACTGCTGACACAAACCTTCCATCTTCCTACTGAGACATCAAGATAAATTCAGAGGAAATGGAGCTGTACGGAAAAAAAAAACTACTCTTTGCTAAATTGAGTGATTCCTCCAGGCTCTGACCAACAGCTTGAGGTCAACATAAGCAGGAAAGACAAAAGACAGTCCCTCAGGGATTTTTCAGAAGCTAAAATAGAAAATTCGCTCAGCTGTTTATCACCTGAGTTTGACCTCCCAAGCAATATCTTTTTTTTTACAATAAGAAGGCAGTGAAGGATTTGGCAATGAATGAAAGGGAATTCATCTTCCCGACATTTTGTTAGTGACATTCTGAGGCTCTGTTTCTGACTTGCATTTCCTTTGGAGTTAGATCCTTAGTCTCGTTCGGCCTCTTTTTTGTTGCTGTTTGTTTTGTTTTGTTTTGCTTTGCTTGAATGAGGTGAGTTTTATGCTGTTTTGTTTTGTATTGCACTACACCCCTGAGCGGCAGTGTCAGATACTGTGTATGTTTGCAAGGTATGACTGGGGACAGGCTTTACCTGTGATTTTTCTTCACAATTTCTTCCCAAAAGGCATATCAAAAGCTTTTTATCCTAATATCTTTATTTTTCTTTGCTGTAGTGAATCTGTTGTCATTGAAAGGACTGATCTTATAAGATGTCTCAAATCCTCCTCTCCCATAGATACTGTCACAGAAGCAGGTGCTTGGCATCTCTCAGGATCAAACCCTAAAATGCTAGTTGCCATGGTGACTGAATGTGAAAGAACAATAAAGAGCTGTTTACCACGGAAACTTATCAGCAAGGCTCGACAAAGCACCACAAAACTGTAATTAGGGTTGCGTTGAAACAGCTTTATTTCTGCAGCTAAAACTAGGCAACAGCATTCGCCTTTGATTTCTTCCAGATATTATCCCTTGTACATCCCTTGCATCCCTTGTGTAAGATCCCACCCAAACTCTAAGTAGATTATAACAGAGTAGGCAAAAATTAGCATTTTGAAAAATCCATGAAAAACAAGGCTGCAAAACTGCATGCAAATGACTGTATGAAAAATGATGCTTTGAGAAGCAAAGTGCTTTGAAGTATCCTACACACCCAGAGGTTGCTACACTCCACAGCAATCTGAAGATCACGATAGTTTAGCATACACATTTGGATGTAAGGATTCTTTTCATATTTGATTGAAAGGGCAATACCCCAAACAGAACAGAGTCCTTTTTTATGTTAAATTTTGGTTGGATTTTTTTGCTTCTTAGGATTCTAGTTTCCTATCCTATTAGTAATACTGCTGACATAGCTGACAAGTTAAAACAGAGATTGTTAATAGCAGCAATCAATGTTAGCTTGGCAGCTCTGTGTCCTGAATGAATTCGGAGGTGCACTGTGAAAAGCATTTCACAAATGCCTGTGAAAGGAAGGTCTTTACAGACAAGAGCTTTCGCTTTAATTAAGCAAAGCAGATGGTGCTGGGAGGGAAACAAAGGCACACAGAGGTGAAGCATCTTGCTCACAGCTGATCAGTGACAGGTCTCAAATAGTTATTCCCAAATTGTTAGGATTCTGAACGAATGTCAGTCATCAGCAAAAATCACGGTGCACCTTTAGCATTCAGTTTAAACACCGTGTATGGGACGTGTGTCTGCAGGTCAGAGGTGATGATGTGGATCACCACCAGCCCACAGGCAGCAGTTCGGGAGTCTCTGTGTTAGATGTACATCAATGCTCGTGTTTCTGCATGTGGGAATTGCACACTGAGGAAAGTTCCACTCTTCTGTTCACAGAATTCAGGAGGGTATTGGCAGAATTCAGTAACTCAGTAGGAGATACTTGGAAGCCTGTAGTTGTCTCATTTATGTGCTGGATTATATAATGGGAAAAGTAATGGTAAAAAAAAATATGTCAATAAAATCCTGTATTAAGGATGCCATAGGTAGTGATCTGCAGCATTCATCCTCCCTGCTCTCCCATAAGGTGTTTTTGTGATGCTTCCATTGTTTCTGCGGGTTGTGTTGCTTCAAACTTTCATGCCACTTGTTCACCATGTGAGTCCCAGAAATGGGGAATCTGTTTCTCTTAGTGCAGTGTTTGAATCAGTTAAATCCGAAACACTAACACTTCTATTTTTAGTTTTCAGCAGCAATAGATACCTAATATGTTCACTTGAGAATAATTCTGCTGAATATGTAGAAAACATCTCTTGTGTATCATCTAAACCCTTCTTTTATGTATGTAGAGGAAATGGATCATCTGTGCTTCCAGGCAGCACCCTTTAGCAGTAGATAGGGAATGATTTAAAAAGCAAAAACTATTTCCTTTGAGCGTTTAAATCTCTGAACTGATTTCTCCTCCACTTCAATGTAAACCCATTGCCTTTGCTTCGGTGTGTTGCAGCTGGATGACAGAGAGGAAGGTCAAATTCTTTGAAGTGATATAACCTGAATTACAAACCAGGTCTGGAAGAGATAGTGGGTGGAAAGAACACAAGCCAGGGCTGATCTCTGCACAAGCTACAGCTGCTGTCAGTATTTGTACCGCTGGTCTCTGATAATTAGCTGCTACATGAAGTAAAATGTCTGCTGTGCCCCAGGTAACTGTTGTTGTTGTGAGTAACTATGAAAGATAATGATATCTGTTTCCTGCAATCGTTTCTAATGTTCCCTCGTTTCCATCACTCACCTTTGGTAATCACGAGGAAATCTCTTGGGATTCATTCCTCACCCTTGGCCCGGGGTGCCTCGCCCCGAGGGGCAGGGCATGGGGGGAGGCAGTGCCTGCTTATTTCCTAGCACGTGTAGAGACTTCAGAGAGAGTGGGAGAGGGAGAGAAAAATACCTCCTGGAGCAGAAACTGTTGCCAAGGTATCATGACTAGGAAATGAGAGAAAGGAGTTAAAAGCTGGATCATAGAGCTGCAAATGATTGTTCTCTGTAATGTGTTCTCTCCTCAAAAAAGCTACAGAAACGTTTGTCGTTGATCACCTTTTTAAATTTGAAATATGGGACTCCACGCTTAAGTGTCCAAGCTTCCCTGGCAGTGAAAGCAGAGGCAAAGGGCTTACCCAAAGATCCAAAATACAGGGGGCTTGGGGCCTGCTGCAGTTTCACTGCTTCGTACACAGATGCTGCCTGGTTCTGGTACAGCTATTCAGACATCTCTTCACTCCAGGTGAAGTCCTGCCGTATTGGCCCATGTAAGACTTGAAAGGACACAGAGATCCTTGTGTTAGCCCACTCATAATGAATTACACCCATAATGAAGATGATTTCTTATGTCATTTAGCTACACAACATCTGAAATTAATTTTGTGGGAGCAAGGAAGTTATTCACAGTGGGCTTCAGGGGCTGTAGCCCAGCGACTGTTAGCTATCGGAGGCAAACCAAGACAGCATCAAAGCTAAAAGAGTTTGGTGAGATGAAAAAATGTTTTGCTTGAGAACAAGAGCAAACACTCAGTTTGGTGGGAGACATCTCACACTACAATCAGTGGGGGCCAGTGGACACCTCAGGTAGCTCTCCACCTCAAATGAGGTTTTCAAATGAGGATATTTCTTGTCCTCTACAAGTGATGAAATAATATCTTGAGTCAGAGGCCTAGTTTTGAAGGGTGAGATGGGTACCATCTTGTAGAAGAGGCAAAGTTCTCATGAACGGAGTGTGTCAGATGCAGTAACAGAACTACCCAAGTCAGTGAGAGCTTATCAATTTAACACAATAAGTGAAGCATAAAGCCTTGTTATAAATCCTTCTCCAATATACACACACATACTAAGCCTTTCCACTATATACTTTTTTTCCTTATAAACTTCATTTTCCTCCTAAGGTCAGGAGTTTCATGAAAATCCATCAGTTTGAGAACTCATTAGGTTCCATTAAACTGAATGGGCAACTGAGCTAGGTTGTACCTTGGTGCCTCTGAACTCTGTCTCTGAAAACAGGGTATAGGGATGGGTGGGTCAGTGGTGCCAGAAGTAAAGTACTTCACCCACCTACTAGGAATTTGGGATTTTACTCATATGACCATTTCTTTACAACCGGCCTCCATATGTACACTCATGATGAAGGAAAAAAGCATTGCTGAAAACAGAAAAAATAACACAAAAAAAAGTTTAAAGTTATAAGTATGTGTTGCACTATGTTGAGTGTCAGCCTGTAAAATGGAAGCTATTACTTCTTGGGGAAAACAATCCAAAATACAAATATTCCATGATATATAGAAGTCTGTGAAAGCAAGGGCAATTCTGATGGACTAAGGCTGGTAGTAGACAGGAAATTAAACATAAGTTTACAGTGCATCCTAAAAAGACATCTGGGGCTCCATTCAAAAACACATTATTGCCTCACTAAAAAAATGGTCAAGATTTGGTAGGGCTTTTGCTCAAATACTGCTTTTAGTTATTGACACATAGTTAACAGATAAAAACAGGAAAACATCACAGAAATTATTGTGATAGAGGAGAAAATCTCAGGGGAAGAAAAGGAAAAAAAAGAAACACAATATGTAGTTTCCTTCTGCTGCACATTAACTGTGAAAGTCCCACTGAATATCAGCTGCAAGACCTCTGGTCAGCCTGGGTAGAGTATTAACCCCGGTGAAGGGAAGTGGACACAGAAACTCTATTAATATTTGTCAGAAATACAATGTAGGGTGGAGTAAAACAACAAAAGAGAATGGGGAAGCACAAGGAGATAGTGTCAAAGGACAGATTCAGAGATCTGAGTTATTTCCCAGATTTGCATAGACTTTCTATATAATGTTGGCCGGAATCTCCAAATTTGTTTTTCTCAATTTCCTTCCTCTCTAAATAACTACGTTGTTCTCTTTTATTTTGCCTTCTAACATTAGAAGTATGATCAGTCTCTATCCACACTGCTTCCTGTAATGGGACGTGGTCTGTATTACTGCTATGACTCCCACTGCTACTTAATCACTTTCCTTAAGAGAAGGGGTAACGTGGAAGAGAGGAAATAAATGTGTTCTTGTGGGCCCCAGGGGTGCTGGAGGACCTGTTGCTATCTTTGTTTAAAACTGGATTCAATGAAATACTGCAAAATTTGCTGTTAAGTGCCCTCTGTCAGTAGGAAATAGGAGACAAGAAGTGCTGACATTTCCATCCTAGGGATGTTACATATAACCGTGTATTTCACTCTTTTCAAGCACACAGTTACAAATACACTCACAGTAATCTGGATTATAGAGTGCTAGCAATCAATCCCTGAAGATGTTTTTTAAAACCTGTAGAAAGTATTATTTCTCAATAAGACAGAAGTAACTGTCATTCTATTTTTCAGTATTTTTGTTCATTTCACTATCAAAATAAATCCATAAATGATATCTCACATTGTCGTATTTTTCTAGTTTTCACTTGCTATCAAATCATATTTAAGTGGAAGGCTGCTAGGTAGAAAAGCTAGCTGTAATTAATACACTATCAAAGAAAATTAATCAAAGCTCTTCTTCAGACTCCTGGATAAATTCTGCAAGTCTCCCTGTTGGTGGTCCCAGCAACAATTTAGCTCAAAATCAAACATAAAGTTGGAATCAAACTTCTGAGTTTCCTCATTTGTTTTCTTTCCCCTTCTTTCACTTCAGTCAAGATAAGAAGACCGAGCAAAGCTCAGAACTCTTTTCTTCCAGAGGATGCTGTTTTAACATGTGGTGTGACCTCTGGGGAAAAAAACCAACATGTATGCATACAGAGAAAAACCAAAAATACATTCCTCAGCCACCCCCCAGATCCTTACTAAAGCACTAATTCCAGCTTTAATCTGGCCCACGTTATTTTCCTGAGCATTCAAACTTTGACAATAAAGCCATTTATAGAGTAAGCAGATTTATTGTTTCACTAAGCACACTGGGCTGTATGGTCTGTACACTTTGAGTGAGCCTAGAAACAACAGTGGAAGAAAATAGTAGATTATTAGGTTATGCTTCACAATTTTATGTCAACAAATAGCTTCTACTTTTCTAGCTATGCTACCTGTCTTTCTCTGTCAGCTGTCAATGGCTTGCTTCTTTTTAATGAATGCTGGGGCCTCCAGAGTTCCCCCAGGCACACATACATCAAGAAAAATGCTGAGATTTGTCAATTCCCCTAACATCCATTTAGGATTATTGTCAACATTTATAAATCTATAAGCAAAACATTCCCTTGAGACTAATTCTTTTTGACGGTTAGTTGAGGTAGGTCACCCAGCAGGGAAAATCTTGTTGGTGTATGGCAAGGATGTGCTGCCTTTAATGCCTTCTTCTTATCAGTGATCTTTGAGTCATTTGACTGCTTCTAGAGCAGGATTTATCATTTCTGTATGTGTCAAGCCCCTTGATTTTGTAATGGTGTTTGTGCGTTTATATAGATTTAGTTTGTACTTGGCATGGGAATGAAGTATGGAACGGCGTAGAAAAGCCTCTGTCCTTAAGAGTAACATATAGGATTTTTTATTTTTATTTATTATTTTTTGCTAAGGCTCCTGCAGAAATGGTTAGGTTGCTCAGATAGAAATATCAAGTACCTCAGAAATTTCTTTAGTTTAAGTTCACTCAGAAATTTGCCAGTTCTTTTAAAAAAGGGAAAGGAAAGTACCACTCTTATGCAGTGCTAAGGAAAGCAAGCACACATGGAGGAAACTGATACTGCCAGGCCATCAGTGAAGGGGGGCTGTACTTGTACCTTATATCTGTTATTAGAAATTAGGTGTAAAGGATCCCCAGCGTACATCAGAATTATTCTCAGAGACGTCCATCTCAACTTTTTTAATTGCTCAGACATATACCAATTTACTAGGTTACTAGGAAAGTCTCGTGGCATTTTAGTCAATGAAACAACTTGCTTATGAGCAAATATTCTTGGAAAGTCCATTTCAGATCTATACATAGATCTATAGGTAGTATCAGCACTAGGAAGTTAATTCAAATGCTTTCCAACATCCATGAACACGCTGGTCAGTGCAAAGTATCTGGGAAGGGGTTGAAAGAAAAGTGAGAATTCCCAGCGTGTAGAGGAGTCCAGGGCAGTACAAAGCTTCAGAATATAAATGGGTTTGTAATGGTTCAGGTCAAAAGTTCATTCAGCTCAGTAGTTTACCTGCCACAGGAGGAAGAATAAAAAGACCAGGCAGGGCAGAATAATTTCTCATTTGCATATGCTCCAGGCCTCCACCACCTAAGGCTGACAAACTTCCTTAGCTGGAGGTAGGGATGTCACAGCTCATTCCTCATGAGAGGAGCTGTGTAGGTCAGTGTTGAGCCCCTGTAAACTGTTAACTTCACTGTCCTGTGTTTAATTTCACATTAAGCAGAATTGTGTGAATTGTCACTTTATGAACCTACCATCTACTTGCTACCTACTTCCTGGGGAATCTCAATGAGCCTGATATATTTGTTTTTAAGGAATCTTAAGACCAGCAAAAGGAGAATGGTGCATCTGTTCACAGACTGCAAAGACCATGAAGAATTAAACAAACAAATTGCAACCAAAAAGAAAGAATAAAAGCACTTGAAGCTTTTATCTGCATCTGAATGCTTGTTATTAGGAAAAGCAAGTGGCACACCTGCAAAATTAAAATGGTTTTCAAAGTTTGATGAGTTGGGAAAGGAAAACAAAAAGGTTCTGACACTCAGTTCAGTGAAGTAAATGGAGGGTATATCTGCTTCTTCTCCTGTTAGGATAGGTACACTTTTGAATCCTGGTTCAGAAGAGGTTGTCCCATGTGCCTGTCATTCTCCTGCCTATCCAGGTGGGTCTTTAAGCATTTAGATTGTTGCTCAGGCTTTCAGAAAATGAATGAATGCCAGAAAAGGGAAGAGTTATGTGCAATCAGCAAAGCTTGCTTAAGAGTACAACGTTTCCTTACAGACAGAACTGAGCTCAGTATGTGATTTTTCACATATAAAATATGCAATTTGACTTCAGCATTTCTTACCAATGGTTGTAAGTGAACTTTATAACAACTGGGAGAAATGCCTGGTTACTAGAGATAAGGAAGCTTGCAAACTCAGTGTTGTAAGAGGAATTTAATGAGACCTCATATTTGATTGTGAGGCAGCAGGATTTGAGTAATAGTAGACCTTCCCTGCCTCATCCAATTTGTGCCAAAGGCAAACAGCTAATAGTGACATGGAAGGCCAACACTTCAGTGAGGAAAGCTAGGCTACAGTGGAGAAAATTGCAATATTTGGTTATGGCACTAGTAGAATTAAGTCTTTGTCATGGAGTTTAGTGCCATCTCCATAGGGAAGTTCCCAGGAGTACCCATGTAAAGTGCTCAGGCAGCAAGTTTATGTCTCTGTATCAGAGGGAAGGGGAAATTGGAGCAGAAAGTGAGGGAAAGAGACTTCAGAGCATGGAGGAAAAGAGAAGCCTTAGAGTTCAGAGGAGGAAAGCAAAGAGAAAGACATGAAGAAAAATGACCCATGAAAGGTTAGAGCTCACAAAGAAAGGGATAGTGTGTATGGCAATCAGGGGAGCAGAAAGTCCTCCTAGGTTGACTAAGCAGAGCCAGTTTAAAGGCATTCAGTCATACTAGTGATTATTAGTCCTTTGAAACCTATTAATCCTATTATGAGGCTGTGGAGTAATTTTAGAATTTAAACAGGCAAGCAACTATATTTATACTTTGTTGCCATCTATTTTCTTTTGCCTTTTTTATTTCATTTCCATATGTATTCATTTTCTTTTTTTCTCCTTTGCAACTTTTCTTTTCTGTCTCCTTGTTTCCTTACCTCTCCTGTTTCTTCCTACATTTTGTTCAACTGAAGATTAAAGGGGAAAGGCTGTGTGACCTTTACTACCAGCATTCCTCACGTTAGGAGGATGGGGAGGCAAAATAAAGCTCCTGGAATCCTTCAAGCAAAGCAGAGTATTCTTGCGTGCACAGTAAAATAGTTCATAGAAGGAATTTAGAAAGAATACAGTAAACACCAGTATAAGCAGCAACGTTTGGCCTCGACCCACAAGCTCTGCCAGGCAGTTGAATACTCATCAGGCAAAATGGCAACATAGCCAAACAGCTGTGTGTTCCTCAGAGAAGCTGTAGAAACACATGGTCTTAGAAAAAAAAGGGACCTTTCTCTTCTTTAGGCTTACAGACATCCTGCATAACAGTCAAAGTTTTACTCTCTTCTTGAGAAGATCTCTGTACCTGGCAAACCGTGGGGGTATGTGTTTCATGGACTCTGTTTTAGGTAGTTAATATTCACGTTATGTTGAATTTGTAATTACTTGCCAAATTGTAGTGAGGGACACTTTGTCAGCCTGGACACATCCCATTCTCTTTCCCCTGGCTGTTGCCACACATTTGCCATCAGTGCAGAATGATCCTTCCCTGGGCAACAGCCACAGTATTTCATTCATGTTTGCTTCCAGTTCCAAGGCCAAAGTCATAAGATACATAGGAAATTGTTCTGGATCAATTTCAGTCCATAAACAGTCAGCAGCTTGCACACCACTTTATAAATCATAGCTGGTGCAGGAAGGATATTCACAACAAAGAAGCGGGGTGCTGTGCAATTCAGGAGCGCTATGCACGGTGATCTGCTGGCATGAGGGCCAGCTTGCCAAGTTACATAAGATCTCCAGGATCTAAGGGGATGGTTGAGTCAAGGTGCTCCCAGTCAGTTAGAAGTGTAAGGGGAAGCCATGAGAGGCTCAGGAACAATTCCCTCCCAGTCTGCAAAAAAATACACAGCCACAGGGTTGCAAAACCAGCAAAGCAGCATTCGTGGAATTCACAAAGGATGAAGTGCTATTCTCCATAGCATGCATATTTATTCTGATGTGGCTGTCTGTGGGCAGCAGGGTATGAAATCAACCACACGACTGACATTTACGTTATGGCAACTTCGCTGCGGTCTGGCAAGGGGCAGACACCTGAGAGCGGATAGAGTGAACCTTGCTCTCCTCAATGTTCCTTCTTACTGCTGGGTGTAAATGACAGCAAGAGCCAAGCAGCTACTCTTTCTGTAGCTAGTGGAGAATTCTGTCCCCATCCACTTAATTTTATTTTCTTTTTGTAATGAAGAAATGATACATCCTTCTGGTGGGCTACTTAGGGTAAGGACCCTCTGTTTCTCAGGGCCTTGTGTCTGAGGGAAGAATCTGATATGAAACGTGCATGATGCTTTCCCCATGCTAATGCATGCCTATGAAGCACATGTATGGGTGAGAGTCTCTGTTAGGTGAGTTCATACCTGCTGTTCATCAGTGTCTACAGTGCTGAAATTGCAGATGGTGGATATGTGTGAGTCAGGCAGTGCTACCTGCATTCCCAGGACTTCATTAGCTGCAAGAGCCATTTGCTTGTTATTAACTCATTAATCATTTTCTGGTGTAAAAGACTGTTTCAGAGGAAAAAAAAATTCTTTCTACATCACTTTCTCCTATATGTTCTACATTTTAAGAAGACAAAATTCAGATTTCATTTATTTACACACATAGAAATGCTATTTTCTATCTCCATGAGTTCCGAAGTTTGCCATTGCAATAGGCTATCTCAGCTCTTCTGCATGTGTTAATACCTTCCACATGAGAAAGAAGGCACACTTCTGACAGTGGTTAGCTATTGGAACAGACTCCTAGTGGATTCTGTTTCCTGGGCTTATCAAATAAAGGCTATAAACCTTGCCAAAGGTTGTGCTATATTCAGATACAAGTTATGGGTCTCTGCAGTATTAAGTAGAAAATATTATTTGAGAAGATACATAGAATGGCCCAGGTTGGAAGGGAACAAAATGGATCATCTTGTTCCAACCCCCACATCGTAGGCAGGGACACCTCCCACTAGACCAGGGGGCTCAGAGCCCCTCCAGCCTCGGCTTGAACACTGCCAGAGGTGGGACCTCCAGGACTCCTCTGAGAATCCTGTTCCAGTGCCTAACCACCCTTGTGGTAAAGAATTTCCTCCTAATACCTAACCTAAATCTACCCTCTTTCAACCGCCTCTTACATTGTTTAAATAGAGAATGTATGAAATCAATTTTGAACACAAGGGAGAAAAGATACCTGTTTCTCCTTTATAGCCTAAATTTTACTCATGATTTCTATATAGGATGTGTGGCACTACAATTTCTAGGTGTTTTCTGAAGGGATATTTTGTTTTTGCAAGAAATGTATTGTAAAGTAGTACAAATTTCAGCAAAGATGAAAAGGGAAAAACAGGGCAAGCTTGGAATTTGATTAAAATTAATAAACTCACTGATAATCAGTAGATAATTGGCACAAAATATAGTTATAAAAATAAGTGATCCTTTATTATTTAACTAAAGGGTGGTTTAACATTTTATCACTGAAATTTATCATAAATATTTCACTATTGTATGCTAATGTTTAAATATTTATGGAAAGAGAAGAGCTCTAACACAAGAAATTTGGATTGTACTTAAAGCACTCACACAGGACATTGGAGATCTAATTTTAAATATCCACTCCAAGTCAGATGGTTAAAAAAACCTTTGAAAGCTAAATATTTGGAAGTTCTTGATTTTCCTATATTTCAAAATCAGGAAAGAAATTATAAGCATAATAAACAAAAATTATTTCTGTCCCTTGTCTGTCAGAAAAATTTCATAACAAAATAAAAATATTTAATTTCACAAGTCTATGGAATTTTGTTTTGTTGACTTAGGCATTGTGTAGCTATTATTTTTCTTTGTTGTAGAAGTATATATTTTTAAAAAGAATCTGTTTTACTCTACTTGCTATATTTTACTGCCAAAGTAATGATCAAACAAAATGATCGAGCTTAGCCCAGCATCTCTTCTCTAACAGTGGCCAATGCTTCAGACAAAGGTACAAGAAAATCAATGGTCAATCCTGCCACAACCCTCCCAAACTGAAAGATTTTTTCCCCTCTAATCCTTATTAGTTAGTAGTAAAAGCAGTAGCTTGCTGTTTTATATACATATATATTTTATATATATATATATATACATTACATATCTTGTCTGATGCATCTGTGAGGTTGCTAGTCACCATTTAGAGCTTTAAACTTCTCGAAAATCCTGTTATGTACCCAATGTTGACATGTGGCAATAAGTTCCACAGATGACTTATATATGCTGAAACCAAAATATTTCCTTTTTATCAAACAAAAAAATGTAGCCTTCCAATTTAATTGCACTCCCTTTTTGTTTTTAAGATGTAATAAGAACATCAAGAAAATATGCTGCTGGCAGAGGCAATAGTGGTCAATCTGGATTTGATTTAGACCTTTGTTCCTGATTTAGGAGGCTTTAGCCATTACTGGACCAGAAACGCAGGTTCTCACAAACTTTTTGGGTGTTTTGTACACTATAATCACTCCACTTCTGTTAACTTATATAAATTTAAGGCCCAGACAGCACTGTCCTTTGATACCAATGGTTAAAGAAAGCAGATGATGCAAAAAAGCATGTTCTAAACCTTAGAGGTGAGAGAATGTATTAAACTTAGGTTCCGTGTTCTCTGAGAGCATCACTAGGTCACATTGTGAAGAGAAAAGTGGAGGAAAACCTAATTATGAATATATTAATATTTGTAACTCTTATTTATACCCGAAATTTTGAACAATAATAAAAGGACATTTTTACTGTATTTCAAGCAACATTTATAATTCCCATCATTAAATGGAAATATTATCATACATCTACTATACAGAGAGGGTAATAATGTGTATTTTCAGGGTGTGATTCTCATGGAGCAGGAGACCATGGATGAAGAATGCACTTTGAATACACAGTATGATCAATGGCATGATAAGTGATACCTGTTTTCTTGTGTGTTTTTCCATGTATAGTCTTTACAGGCACACCAATGTCTTCATAGTCTCAGAAGTGCTGAGGAGCAATTTGAAAGTCTCAGGTGTGTAGGAGGTGCTTACTAGGCACAGACAGGAAGGAGATTTGCATTCTTATGGGTCTCTCAGGGGGAACATTGTGTAACATTTTGAAAGGCCACACTTTTCCTCTCTTCACATGGTTTTGTTTTGAGGGGTTTTCTTGGGGGTGAAAAAAGAGGAAATGTCTAAATAGTTAAACTGAGTAGATGCAAAGAGACAGATTTTTGGGCTTTGGATTCCATTTTAGGTACCCAAATAGGCAGCCAGATTCTTAAAAATCTTGCATCTGTCAGGTCCTGCTAAGACCAGTTTGCTGGGAACAATGGCAGCTGCTGCATGCCAAGCCCTTTCTAGAACCTGGTCTGTGTGCCTCACCAGTTTCAGTTCTCCTCCTACATGGTCCATTAATGAGTTCATTTTCCCTGGTATTTGTGGGGGCCTTTGGCATGTCACTGAGGGAAAAAAGAAACATTTCCTAAGAGGAATTAGAGTAATCACTGACAACGGGTTAGGAATAGCAATACTGCTTGACCCAACTTTGAATGTGCTATTCACACCACTAAAAAGAGTTGTTGAGGTTTGGAACTCTTAGACAACCTTCTGCTGGTTCCCAGCCTCCAAATCCAAATGAGTGTCCCTCTGGGTTACTGGTCCTGTACGAAATTGATATGAAATTGGTGCAAATAAGACTGGCACCCTCTTCATAAAGGAGCCATATAGAGCAGACTTGCACCTTGCTCTGAGGAAAGCAGAGCTCTTCTGAGCTCTGCACTTAAGCTTCGTAAAGGAGGGGCCTAGCCACCATCAGTGGATTCCTGTTACAATAGGATTAGACAGAAAGCTACTACAAAAGATTCAGAATATAATGATACTCCTGATGCTTTCCCTTTTGATGCTTTAAAAGCTGTCTTTGCATTATATGCTACTGGCTCCATTGCAGACTCTGGGGCATTAGGGTAAGTGAACATGCAAGGAAAAGGAAAATCAATCTCCAGCCACAGATAATGGAACTACTGGTGCAGATGGTCACTGAACACCAGTGGTTTATAGGCTTCACTCTAGGGCTTGAGTTGCTCAGATGATTCCCAGTGGAAAAGAAGGAGAAAACTTATGAAAAAATGAATATCCTTCTCCTCATTAGGATCATATATATTTCATTGCACTGAGTTTTTAACATTCGACTGTGGCCTGTTCTGCATTCACAGCTTGATGCAAAATTGGGAGGGTCTCTGTTTTGTTTGTTTTAATTCCACGTTCAGTCACTGCCTCTTTTAGGTCTCAGACACCACAGTTCGTGCTGGCAAGTGTCAAATACACAGCCAGTGTCCATGATGATGGATTGCAATGTTGTGGGAGTTACACAGGAGAGCGCCATTGTGTGCAGTTTTCATGTAATTAGCAAGGAAAGAGATCTTGTTGGGCACATACAGCCTTTGGAAAAAGAATTTTTATCCTTGCAGCTGACCCTGACCAGAAGTATCACCAAGGTTTCATTAACCGCAGCAACAATGACTGCTGATGTTTTCGTGTATAGGAAAAAGATCAGAACTTAATGAGCACCACTCTGTGTGGTTTAAACAAGTGAAATACATATTTGGGAAAAACAGGCAAATTTCAAAACATGTTTCCACTCCTCCAGTTAGCCAGTCTGATAATTCGAGTTCTTAAGAATAAAATCCAATATCCAAATTCCTTTGGGCTTCCAGTGACTTTTTCTTTACTCAGACATGTCTATGTATTGATGAATCTAAGGTTTTCCTCCTGATTTTTAGAATGACAAAACCACTTAGTTATTTCATTAATAGCAGAGTTGCCTCTTCTGTGGTGATCTTTGAAAAATCCTGCTTCCTGGGTTTTTTTCCTTGGGGAAAATGGGAAAAAGGATAAGAAAAAGAGTAGGATTTAAAGAAAGAATAGGAAGAAATATTCAGGGGACATATTTCTGCAGATATTTTAGATTTCAAACTTCTCTTAAATTTTGAAAAGTTTACATCCTTTTTACATTTTTTACAACCATCACTACATGTATTTTTACATACATTGAACATGGAGGCAACTCATGGATAATAGAGGAATAGCTGAATTAAATGTAGTGTAAATACATTTTTCTGATTAAAATCAATGAAACTCTCTATATTTTGTCATATCACATGATGCATTAATGAGGACCAGAACAATAGTTACAGAGCTATGCTAATTTGTATTTTCAGTTTCATGTGTGACTTCTGTGGAAACAAAACTACTTGCTAAATTATTTTACTACTTGCTATGTAATTTTCATTTAGTTTAATAATTAGGCTTCTTTAATTTTTATGGACTTTTAGAATTAAATTGTGGGGTTTTGTAGCACATATTCTGCACAATTTTATTTTCTTTAATGGTTCTTAAAATTAAAATATGCAGGAAGGAATTTATATAGATTCTTTTCATTACTTTTATTTGGAATTTTTTGATGCACAACTCTTGTCAGGGTCTGGTTAATTCAGCCTGTCACTTTTGGAAGGCTTGTCTGGTTTTTTTTATCTTCCGAATTTAGGGGTTTTTGGGCATCATTTTACACACATCAATACAAACCTGTGTTCAAATACAGCTGTAGGGAAGCAATCTCATAAGATTTCAATAGGTTTTCCTACAGAGGGGATGGAGAAAGAGAGAGTCCTTCAGGGAGCAATTCAAAAGCGTGGCTCTCCTCTTTTTCTCTCCTCCTCTTCTGTCCTCAAAGTATTACTGCAAAATCAAGAGAACCTAAAAAAACATCAACAGTAGTGGCCAAAAGCTTAAAAAAATATTTCTCATCAAAAGTAATAAAAAAGCATAGATATTTTAAATAGACACAAGTCAGGGGGAACATGGTGAAATTATATGTTCTGAAAATCAAAATGATCTGAAAACAAAAGTCAGGGAAAATGAATAGGAACTTCTGTTTCCTGGAGTAAGAACAAGGATGTATAAAGGATGGGAAATTCAAAACAGAAACACCAAAATGTTTTTCCATGCAGCTTTGTGATTAAACAGAGGAACTTAGAAAGTAGATGAGACCAAGTTCTTGGCCAGGTTAAAAAATGGATGTGCATTTATATGACTGCCAGAACCCCAATTAAGAAAAATAAATAGTTCCAAAGGCTTTTTAAAGCATTCTTAAACCTGTTAGAAGACAGAATGAGATGCTGCAGGGGCTGTTTTATTCCATGTATGCTGGCCACAGAATTTTGCTAAGCCTTACGTAGCAACAGTTTTATTCCTGATGGAAAAACCAAATAACCAAATGGGCCTGGCACTGCGCCTGTGCTTCATTTCTAAATAAATACATAAAATTCCATGTACTTGTATTTGCTGAGATGTGAGCATTGGTCCCAACATAACACGATCCTCTTTGTATGTTGGATTCCTCCAGTTTCTCCCGTTGCAGGGTTTCTCACATGCTGCTGCTTCACTTTAGAAGTTTGAGGAAGGAAAGGAAACATCTGGAGCAAAGGCAGAGGGTAAAGAGGTTAACGACTGATGGAGAATAGTGTACTTACCTCCAGTTCAGTAGCCACAAGAACTCCTCTAGTTCTGCATTCCTTTCCACAGGAAAAACTCACACATGTGTTCACAAAACTATCAGTGTTTGGTGTCAAAATGCCAAACCTCCTTCACTTTCTTGTAACAATCTGGATGTTAAATTTTTTTCTGTATGTAGGACCCAGCTAAGTGACTTCAAGGATAACGCACAGCTTAGTGAGTGGCAAAGGAATTCTGTTCTCTGTTTGAAGTGGGAGCTCAGCAGTCCCAGGGGTGCAAAGGCGATAAACTGGCAGAAACACTTTTTAACTGCATCCCCCAAAATTGGCAATCAGCCCTCCAAGTGGTCCAGTTTATAATATTAGTTAATTAAACAATATCAATTATAATATCAATTTATAATACTCCTCACTGGGAGGACCTCTGTGATAGGTCTCTACCAGTGGAGATTTGATTTTGGTAGTGAGAATAAACTCCCCTAGTGCTAAATTATTTTAGAGCTGAAAACTTTTTTTAGGGAAACTGTGCAATCACTTTGGCTTCCAGGCACTGTTTTCTCTGCTTAAATAAAGTTTTATATTGTCCCATGTTCTTTAGATTCTTTGGAAGAGGTGAAAATGATAACATACCATAATTTTAAATGGAGATGCCTTTTAGACAAACTACAGTACATTATAGACTCACATTGGCTCAGTTTTGATTCCAAAATGACCCTTCTTTTAGCACATTAACTTTGTCAGCCCTGTGTTTTGCTAAGGCAGTCAGGCTGCTCTGGATTTATATTCCCCTCTGAAATCAATAAAATAGTAATGAAGCAACAGTGGACACAGTCAGGGCCTTGCAGCAGAGATTCAGACCCCATGCTGGGTTAATGTACTAAGAGATTTTGCAGCAGCCAGATTTTCATTTAATGAATTTCCTCTTTCTTTCCCCCCTTTTTCCTGAACACCCCCACATTTCAGTTTGCTGCCCTTGCTCTTGTGTGCTCGCTCCCTTTCATGTGACAGCAAGTCGAACTTTACCAGCTGTTATAAAATAGGAGCTGTGTGAAAGATTGTAGGGCCAGGAGGGGCGATGATGGGTGCTCCTGGCAGGGGGCTCCGAGGAAATCCTCAGTTATGTCCGACTGGAAGTCACTGCCTGTCATTTCTGAGGTGTGTGCTACAAATGGTATCAGCCCCTCCAATGCCAGCAGGGATGTGGATTAGAGGAAAGGTCCCACCAATATTTTTGCATCTCATGAAATGTCCTGGGACAAGTAATAAAGCTTATTACTACAATGCAAGAGTAGAAATCATTGCTGCTATACCTAAGGTTGAATACTGTCTCATCTTCTCTCTCCTTGCCTGAAGTGACTTCAAACTCCGAAAATATGGCTTCTTAGGCTTCTCAGGCTGAAAACGTCCAAACAAAGGTTGTGTCTTTAGGTGCATTTCATTTTGTTAGATATACTGGGGGTCAAAAATAGTCAAAGAATGTATTATCTTATATGACAATGAAAATTTCTGTTTTGAGAAGTGCCATTTCCTCCGCTGGAAAAGGAGATTCTTCTTTCTTAGAGAAACGAGAAAAATTCTCGTTTCCAGAAATACTCAAAAAGCTTCTGCTGTGTGATGTGCTACAATTGCATTCTTGCCAACTCCATTACATTTGTGTGTTTTGTCCCTATGTACTGAGCACCTCTGAATGCTGGGTGTAATCTAAGGTGCGGGCACAGAGCAATCCTGTCTCACGTGTGCAGGGACTCTGACATGTCAGGGTGCATTTGGACATGCCGTCCACACACCAGCCACCACATCTGCACTTGCACAGCAAATCCCACACGATTCGTGTTTGTTTCAGAGTCACTGGTAGTCACTGGAGTCCTCTGGTACATATCTCTTTTTGCTTAAAAAATGGCAGCTGGAGAGGCAGGGTCCACTTATGAATTTTAAAAGTTGGCAAGCATGACAGATTTGCAGAAACACTGGAAAAGATTGCTGGCTCTCAGTGCCAAAGCATGTGAGCAGCACATGGGTGAGTGTAATGTGTTTGGCAGTGCCTTCGCATCGGCTTCTAGGCCTGTGTGTGCCACTCACCAGGCTGGGAGAGCCCAGCCACGCTGCTGGTACCACCTGCACAAGCTCCTGGCATTAAAGTCCTTCTCTGAAAATATAAAATGTACTTCTCTCCTAACAGGTCTACCTTGGATATTCCCAGCACTAGAAACAGGTTGTTAAAGTTGACTGCTGACCTTAAAAAGAGCTTTGAAAGCACAGGACTAGCTGTGTTGTGCAGGGCAAGACAAGTGTGTGCTCTCTTGACTGGTCTGTGGGTAATCTTTCACATGGACCTATTTTTACCACCACAGAAAGAAGATTTTCATTAGAATTAACCGCTGTCATACACACTCTCTTGTTTAATCGCCCTAATGATGCTTTTTGTAGCCTTAAATTCCATTGTGTCATCTATTTTGGGGTGTCTTTTTTTTCACACGCACTTTTGAAATGCAACACAGCAATCTGCACTGTATTGTTAGTGAGGATGGGAAAATCTCACCATGGAATCTTTAATTCTCTCATATGGAATAAGACCAGAGAGAACTGGATTTGCAGAGTGGAGAGTCAAGGGATATAAACCATCTTCTAAAATTCTCTCTTTCTTTCTACTTGCAGTAAAGGAAGTAATTCTGGCAACTAAGTTTTCTAAATATGACAGGAGTAGTAGACATAGAGAGAGCCAGGAGAAAAAAATTAGGTTGGTAAATTTACTAGGCAAGTACCTGTACTCACCATTTTCTTGTTAAGTATTTACTCACCAGCTTATGTCAAACTGATTCCCCATTGGAGGCAGATGTCTAACAGGAGAAAAATAATCTTTTCTCTAGGAAGTTCAGTGATAACCTGGGAAGTGCAAGATCTGGATTTGGCATCTTCTCTGCCCCTCCTGCTGTACAACTGGTCAGGAAAGCATCAGGAGGGAGCACTAAGTGAAAGTGCATCTGACTACAGTACACAAAAAGGACTTTGTAGGGTGCTGTTCCTTATGCTGCTTATATTCATTTCAATCTATGATATTAAAATGAAAAATGCATAAGGAGTCTGTTGAGCGAGACAAGATTCCCGCTTCTTTTCTTAGCTCAAAGTAGAGGAACCCAAACAGCCTGTTGGGCTCTCAGTGGACTATTCACCAGTGTGGAAATTAAAAAACAGTTCCTGGGAAGTTACTCTTTCTGATGGCATTTAACTAGATGTAATTTTATTTCATTTGTGTCTCCCTACCTACATGTGCAACACCGGAATGCAAAAGGGATAAGTTTTAAAAGTAGATGAGGTAAATGACAGTTTGATAAAAGTTAAACCCTGCCTAAATATATCTAAACTTGTAAGATTATAGACCCTGTCTCTGAATTCTACTTGTGGCAGAGTCTGATGGTAACAAGTGAAATTCCTTGTGTTGCAAGAACTATTTACATGCACCCCTGTCCTGTGATAAATATCAGACAGCCACCGTAGAGCAAATCTGGATTAGACATCGCTGCATCATGTAAAGGGAGGATAATTGTTCTCTGTGATGAATAGATGCCTTTTCCATTAAGATACAAATTATTTAATTTATTCTGACAGTTTTAAATGAAACATAGCAATCAGTATATTTATAACAAAATTTTTCTTTTATTTAATCTGAGTAGAGAACAGCTAAAGAAGATATTTCAGTCTCTGCTAAGGCAGAACTTCCACCATGCTTTAAATCATTTTGCCAAACTAAGAAATAGCAGAAAAATATAAAAAATAACTCTGATAAAACTGAGATTTACACACACACTTAGAAAAAAATGTAATCAGTATAGTGTATACAATGTCTTTTAATATGGATAATCCGCTTATGTTTAAAGTTATGCACATTCTCAAGCCTTAGTGAGAGCAGGGTTGGACAAAAATCTGTCTATTTTTGCATATCATGCAGTTATGTCATGTAGAAGTGCTTGGTATTACTGATCATACAAGTTTTCCATGTGCAAACCATACAATTATAAAACACCTTTGGCCCTTTCGTCCTTTTCAGAAATGTGTCCCACAACACCCTGTCCTCTGTTTTTAGATAAGAAGTGTTCATATATAGATTTTTTAAACTACAGCTTAAAATTCATTGAATTGCCTTTTCATATCCACATGCACATGTATATTTGTTCTTTAAAGCCTCATTTACTTTCTTGCTTTTTATATAAGCAAAAAAAAAATTTGTAGCTAAAATTGCTTTTTTGGTACAGTTTGATTCAATCAGCTTTTAACTGTGCTGATATTTACCGGATGGTCATAAAAGAAAGCAAAGTGAAAATGACAAAAAGCCCCATGTTTTGCAGAAGTTCACATTCAGTGCATCCAATCTGCAGTCCCTGGAGACAATAAGAGAAAAGAGCAGGTCTGTAATGCAGCTGCCAGTTTAGTGATCAAACCCAACAGATTGCGGTCTGGCCAGATCTGGTGTCCAGATAAAAATGGCATTCATGCTAACCATCTGCCTACAGGTCAGTGGGGACAAAAATTAAAAATAATTACCTCTAATGAATGAATAGACAATGGCAATCCTGTGTGAGGTATGGTGTCATCTCTGTGCATGCACACACACACACACACACACACATATTGAAGAGTCATTGGGTTATTTTTTTTTAGAATGCTCTCAGTTACACTTTTCATTTATGTTTTACTTTAATTCTTCACTTTCTGGCTTTACATTATTGTAGTTTTAAAATACAAAGCTGTTCTTTCTGAAACTAAATTGCAGTAATGGTGATATGAATAATTAATATCTTGATTATGCCAAGTGCAAGACTCAAAAGTCAGCTTCTTACTCCTAAAATCCAACTAAATCTGAATAAAGAGAATTCTAGGCTCGTAATCTCCAGAAAAGCAATTTGGATTATTTACTTTCAGGTACAAACCTTGTGGAGAATTAGGAGTCTTGAAGGAGTTAAGCTGAGCACTGATTACTGCAGCTGGAGCTGCTTGGAGGGGGAAAAGGAAAGGTCCAGACTGGGGTGTGAAGCTGCCTGGGGCTGTCCGATCTGGCTTTCAGATCTACAGATCCAAATCCACCATTCAGAGCTGCAGCTGGCATCTCTGTGTCACAAATTCATGGTTTTTTAGAAAAGGAAAGTCTTGTATGTGGTGAAAAATACAATAAATCATGGAGATTCATGAGCATCTCTTCTTAATAGCCCCTGAAATGGGCCTGCTGTTGCTACAGAGAGACTACATAGTCGGTAGTGTAATTTCAAGAGATTGCACTTCTTTTCTTTATTTCTACAGCTATGGAACAAGATTTATTTCTGTATTCACAAATACATCCTCCAAACAAAATTATTCTACTGTCTTCTATACTGAGCAGCCACTAACTCATCATTTTTCCCAGCTACTCTGGAACCAAACATGCTCTGAAGATATACTCCAATTTAACCAAAATGCATTCTTTTTACATGTACATATAAAGAAATATGAGTCTTCATGTAATTAATTTATTTGTAGAGGAAGCCAGTAAGAAGCTTTTAAGAAGATTTTACTGCTGTAAACCTTAAGGCTTTGAGCAAGCTAAAGGATACCTGTGCCTATAAGAGGCTTGTAAGACCTATTAATGTCTTCATCTAGATTTAAATTACCTCTTTTCTACATATATATGTATTACATTATGGTAAAAGATGAGTTAATTGATTGTAAAAGTCAGGAATGACAGAAAATGTATAAGGAACATCTATGCAGAAACGTGTGCTTCAGCTTTGATAGAAGAAGCCTATCTTCCCAACTTCGAAAAAACTGCAGTTTTTTGAAATCAGAGTGATCTTGGCTTCATTATTCAACTTTACACTATGCAGAAGAGCCTCTAAACTCAAGCAGGTTGTTATAAATTAGATCTTCATCAAAGAAAGATGAGCTGATTTCTCTCAGCACCCAACATCCTCACCAAGTCAAGCACTCTGCTTGTGCACAAACTGCTCCCAAAGAACCTGTTCACAAGAAGCCTCATTGGAAAGATTCAGAGCTGTCTATGCAGGCTCACAAGACCCCACACTGCAAAAGGAAGTGCACTGTACAGTCAGCTCCTATTTTTTATCAACTGAAGTTCAAAGGCAAGATGTTCTGGGCTCATGTCCTTGTCTACAGTTCTCTAAGAGCTGCACTGCTCCTGTCAAACAGAACCCAGCAGGCATTTCCTAGCAAGGTGCAGTCAAACTGCTGATCTGTGATTTTTGTTAAAGGCTGCTCAGGCCATTGCTTTGTTTTTAGTAGAATATTTTTCCATGGAAACCACAGCAATAAAAAATAAAATCTGTGAAACAAAATTACTACAACTCATAAAGTACAGGTCAGTGTTAATTTCACAGTTGCCTTCAAATACAAAGCTTATTTGTTTATTTGAAAGTCATCTCTGCACAATCAAGAGAGCAATATTTATGTATCTCTGCAAAGATGTCCACACACATTTATATACGAAACTAAGAAAAAACCATTATATATCCGAGTGAATTAGTGACTATGCATGAGACACTCCTTTTTGGGATAGGATGAAAGAATTGCAGGTGGCCAATGCTATTGCACTGTATAATGCAGACAGGAGGCACTCAGACGTGGTAGAAACTGAACTGTAATATAAGAATATGTACATAATGAAATGGAATACTTAATAACTTCTTGAAATAGTATTCAAAACATTATGTTGTGCCTGTCACCACATGAGATCAGGATCCCAGAAATCCACAAAAAATATAACTGAGCTGAAAAAATTGTTTGCAAAACAGCCTGGTGAACATGTTCCTCTTTACATTTTTTTTTAACATTTCTTCAAACAAATCAAGTTGACAACCAACCTAGCAACCAAATGCACTTACACATAGCCAGTCCTCAATTAATTCAGTAAAACTGAAACTGAAGACTGTTGGAAGTTCAGAATAGGAACAATATTTCCACATGTATGCTGTGAAAGAGTATGAATACACCTCGGAGAAGTTAAATAAGTTAAATAAAAAATATAGGAAACAAATTTAGACAGAGAATTTGGACTCAGAACTCATTTTTAGAAAATTTCCAGGACTTTTGTCTCTCCTGGAAATACAGCACAAACTACTTTCCCTTCACATGTATTGAACAGATGTAAGAACTACATGAATAAGGAAAGGTACCTTGCTAAATTAACTAAATTATTTAGAGCTCTGTAAATATGTTAGCGTTCAATATATTTTCTTTATTTGCTTGCCATTTATGTGTTCTGATTTATCCTAAGTCATTTTTATGGCTACTCTAGACAGGTTTTTTTTTCCTGTTCTGTGGAGGAAGGAAGAGATTATGTCTCCTTTATGAGTGATAGGATGTGCATAGACTATTAAAGCTGAGTCTTATTAGCACAACCTAGGAGAAACTTCTGGTGAGTAAGAGGTGGTAGGAATAAAACCAGTGACAGCTTGCAAAGAGCCTGATGTTTGGGAGGAGATTAAAAGACTGTTGAGAACAACGTGCAGACAGCCAGGGATGGAGGAGGTGATGGAAGGAGACAGCTAAAGGTCTTTTCTATAGACTGTTGTAGCTCAGAAAAAATGTTAAGTGTCAGTAGATGTAGAGCACAATTACAGGAAAGAGCTCACCCTGCCTTACTCTGTGTGAGTCCCTATATTTTGAAAGTATCTACTTCTAGATTTTGGTAAAACTACCTTTAAAATTTAATAGCCCTGCCCCATAGGTTTATTGAAAGAGAAAAAGGCTTTATAGTTTCATTTAAATCACTACCCTCACATCTATATATTCTCTTTTTATTGATTGGTGCTTTTATCTCATTCCTTTTAAAGCTACCTACAAAGAGAATCTTTGTCCCACACAGTGAGACCAGGGCTTGGCAGTGCTGGGTTAATGGTTGAACTTGATGATCTTAAAGGTTTTTTCCAAACTAAATGATTCTGTGATCCTATAAGTTCTCTTCTTCTTTTTTCTTCTAGTTATTTCTCATGCGTTAAATTTTGTGCTACTGTCTGTCCTTATTTTCACATCCCTTCAGCTGCTGAATAACCAGGTTCTTATCCTTTTGCTGACTGCAGGTTTTCCAGGAAATGAAGACCATTTGCTTGAGACAGCAGCTGGTCCTATGCTTTCTAAGTGGATTTTCCTGCTGTGTAGTTAGCATTTGTCCATGGACGCAGTGGCTGTCCCCACCTTGTCACACAGCATGCACCAGCCACAATGTTCTCCTCTAACAAGGTAATCACTTTCAGCCAAACACCAACTTGTATAAGATATATTGGTGACCCCAGAACAGGGATTTTTTTAGGTAATATTTGCTTTTGGGGACTCAGTAATCCCAAATGATGTATGAGGAGACATTTGTTTCTAAGCTTCTGTGCTATGCTTGGCACAAAATTGAAGCTTAAGACATTTTATATGCAGAGTTACTCATACTGCCCATCTAAAGCTATTGTTGCTCGCTGTTAATGCCCAAGGCAAAAGTTTTGCCCAGCTTCTGCCTGGGCACCATGCCATCTCCACAGATGGGTATGAGTGCAGAGAATCAAGAAAGTATGTTTGTTCATCAAACAAGAGTGGTTGGGGCATTTTTCCCAGCTGACACCAAAAACAGCTGTCTGCCTTGAGCATGCTTATTTCTAGTTAAAAGGTCTGTGATATATTAGTAATTCATCTCTGAACTATACAAACTATCAATAAATAAAAGTCACTTACAATTAGCTATGGTTACTATATTTGAGGCTACTTTCAAAGAGTGGCCTCGAACAAGTGCTTATTTTTTGCTTCCAGAATTAGGAAGTGAGGACCAAGTGTCCATGACTCATCTGAGTTGCAATTAAACAGAACTCACAAATGTGTTCTCCATTCCTGCGCAGCACTGTGCAGCAGCCTGCCCTCTCTCCTGATTGCTGAGGTGACAAGGACCTGTGGTACCTGCACTCCTTTGTCAGCCATGCTGTTTGAATACTCCCTAACCCTAAACAAGATATTTGGTTTCTATTGTCCAGGGAGAGGGAAATATGGAAGATTTACCTTTATTTTCCAATGAACAACTTTTTCATGAAAAAAAAGCAGCTATACAGTCCTTTATGGTCTGCAGATGCATTTAAAAATATTTCTTACATGTTAAACAGAGTAAGTCACAAATTTTTTGCATTTCATAATCTCCACATGTAGCCATCTGATATTTATACTCCTGGAAAAGATTTTGCCAGAAGCAGAAGGGAATTAAAAACCCAACATTGACTCATCTACCAAGACAACAACATTTCTGCTGTTTCACAGTGTCATAATGATCTATATGCTCAAGATGCTCTGTATAGTAGACAGTGATTTATAGACATCATGTATATATACAACCCCAAGCACAATGGCTCCTCATGAAATTATTTACTTGCCATTTGCAACCTTTTATTACAGATGGTCAAAATTTTTCCTCCTGTAAATTGCTGTTATTTTACTAAAGTCAATGGATTCACATGGGGTTAAAAAATGATGAATGTATCCTAATGTGCCTCAGACCACTGCCACCATGGCACATCACAAGTGTTCTGAAATCTCTGTAATCCCAAACTATTTTTGAAGGACACTCCAGAAAAAGACCTGAGACACCAAATTTCAAAGTTCAAATCTCAACAAACATGTTTCACCTCAAAAAGACCCATGTCACAGTATGAACACTGACTGCAGGATACATAACGTGCACATATGCAAAAAAGAATTCATGGCATATTGCTGTTTCCCACACCAAAACCTTTGAGAGCTGAAGTTATACAGAATGTTTCCATTTCCCAGCTTTTAGCAGAAGTCCAAGCGTAAGAAGAAACAGAATAAATGGGGCCACTGGGCTGTCTTCTTGGGATGGCAGCGCTCAGTTTTCTAAGGAAACATGCCACTGTATCTATCACACATCCACATTTGGAACAAAAAGAGCTGGAATATTTACAGTGATTCCCCTGGGAACCCAAGCATTAATTCACATGGTTATTTTCCCACAGGTTTAATGGGGAATATCTTTGTCCTTGAAAATCTGCCAGGCCTGAGACCGGCTCTGCAGCATTTATATCTACAGGGCCCTCACTGCGTAATCGGAGGGATGAGCATGCTCCATCTGGTCCTTGCCATCCCACTAACATATGCAGTTATTGGCTTCACCTAGGAGAGGTAGGCATCCATCCTAGTCCCTCTGCATGTGACAGTGCCTGGCATGTCCACCAGGCTGTCCTCATCCCCGCGGGCTGCCACACTCCCAGCAGTGCTCTTGCCTGGGGGAGATGCCAAGCCACCTCCCTGAGTGCCATGAAACGGAAAAACACTGAAAAAGGAGAACTCAGGTGACTCTGGAAAGGATACTGGACAGGAATGGGACAGTGGAGCAGTACTGCTCATCTGGTTGTCTGGTGAGTGAGACACAGGCATGCTGCAGTCATTTCATGAATGGAAAAAAAAATCCCAGGAAGGGGAAACTAATCCCATGCTTTTTTTTTTCTTTTTTTTTTCTTCTCTTTTGTTAGTCAATATAACGTAAAACTTTTTAGAGGACTGAGATGATCTCGTGTCATTGTACCACAGGCATACCTGGGCAAAATTATGAAAGGCCAGCAATTGCAACTCTTCCTTGTGTTTCAGTGATAGGTCTCTGATCTTCATCAAATATGGAAGTGGGTGTTTTTTCCAGCAAGCTCATTCCTGAGCTAAGTGAAGCTATTTCACCAGAACCATGGAGCATCCATGAAGAAAGGTAGGGAAAAACTGTTTTGAAAGACAAAAAAACTTTGATCTCTAATTCTTTCCCCCATCACCCATTCACAACTATGTTTAAAAGGGGAACCTTCTCCCAGTTTCATGAGGAAACCAGCTTCAGGACCACCCAGAGAGCTCTATTCCCTTCTCCTTGTCTAAATCACACAAAGAAAAATAAACAAATGAACACAACATTTGCTTTCTCATCCCTTCTTTTCACTAAAGGGTCAGGAAGGTCGGGGATCCTTCTTCTGCCATCTCTGGACACCCTCACCCTCTTCAACAGCCAATCCAGATGGATCACAGCCTTTGAAATCTTAAATCCTTTAATCAGTTTCTCCAACTTTCTCTGTTGGCTCCTTTATGTCACATTCCAGGGCTAATTCAGGTACCTTCATACAGCATAGGATTTGGATGACAGAAAACACATGGGGAAGTACAAGTCTAGAGATCTGTGCAAGCGGTGGGTTGATTATCCTTAGCTTCATTAAGGTTGCTCAGCAACATGAGCTTGTATTAATCATGTCAGAGCAGCCGCATCCTGACAAGCTATCGGCACTGCCAGGATACAGAGCCTTCCCTCACGCTGCTGAGAAAACATTCCCATGAGCAGTCCCTCTGCTTCCAGCGAGGTAATGGGGGAATAAAATTTAGACTTGTCAAAAATTTAATGAAGAATTATTCTCACTACAGTTATGAGTCTAACAGGAAAGGATGTTGCACAAAAGACTTTTTCAGTGACTACAAAAAGAGATATTAAAAGCAGCACTTGAAATATTAAATACTGTGGCTAAATGATCTAGGTAATTAAACAAGGGGTAAAGAATTCTTGAATAGATAGATCACTGGCTGCACAGTCCACAGCTTTTCTATGCCTGGAAAGATGGAGACAACGTATCCTTGAGAGATTCATCACTAAGTTCACAGTCATCATTTCCAGCTGGATTTTTTCCATTTGATAATTTTATACAGTTAATCAGAGCTCATCAAATACTGCAGAAATAGCATTCAAGAACTTCAGTTTAAATTCCAAACAGCTTCCTCATGTCTTTCTATTTCTTATTAATATGATTATGTTCGCTCACAAATGTTCTTTTTTTATCTCAGCTTTTTAATGATTTCAAATTACCAGCCATTCAGTGCAGCAGCGCTTCAACTAGCATTACAGAACAAGGCTGACTCTTTCATGAACCACCCTTACACTGTCGAGCTAAACAGGAATTTCTGTGGACTTCCAGATATTCAGTACTGACAACATCAAGCTGCACCTGGTGCTTTAAATTTAAGGCAGGGCTTACTGAAGTATTACTGAAGAATGGATTCATATTTTAGTAATGGCAGTTCTGGAAGTGGTTTTCCTTTAATGACATGTGGGTGAAATGAATGGGAGATGACGTCAGCCTTTTAAAATGAAGTGAAGGTTTCTCAAACACCTTGCAGATGATTTTAGGACCCTATCCCTAACACTCCATGCAGATAATACTGTAACAAAGCCACTAAAGTCAAATGGGATGCTGGAAAATCCATAGGGATTATTCCCTTATTACAAAGACAGAGAATTTTGTGTTGAAACAGTCTAGAGAAGAAATAAACCCCTATCTTTAAACACATATATTTTATTGCTTACCACCAACTTTAATTATAAATTGAAGGACTGTTCTTCAAATCCCCTATAAATGACACACTGGATGATACTACGCCAAAGGTGGAAAACTGTCAGGAACAGTTTTGTTTGTTTTTGTTTTTGTTTTTTTTTTAAATCCCTCACTTCATGGAGCAGGAAAAACTATCATGTAATTAGGGGTAGATTTGCTTAAAACAAACAAGCAAATAAACAAACTCAGGTTTCAAAAAGCAGTTTTGAAACTCTAGGAAAGATTTGGTTCCTATATTCTGCACAAAGACAGAAAGATTTCTACTAGTTTGTTCTTACTTGAACATATGAGTATGAAAGAAGCACCTAAATCTGAGAGACCATTGAGGCAAGAGGGTTTTCTTCTGTTTGTTTGTTTATGCAATTTTGCTGAGGCTTCAAATACTTTCAAATAAAGAACACTTCAGGTCATTGAATGCTGTGTGTACTCCCACATTTTTCTTTTTTTAAGTTACACATACTGGAAGAAACCCCTTACTAAGAAGGAAGACTACTCTTGGCCCACTTGTCTGCCAGACAAACTCCAGATCTCTGAGTCTCCATTAGATTTAAAAAGACACCTTAGATCTGTGTTGTTGTCTATATTTCCTCCTCCTGTCCCCCTGGCAGCTATAAAACTAGAACAGTACAATTTGATTTGGCAATCACTATTTACAGCCTGGACTGCAAATTTGAATGGCTGGGGGTTGCCTCATCCTATACACAGTATTAGCATGATGAACTTTTACTCTCAGTTCAATTTTGCTTATGCAGCAAACAAGTTAAATATTATTATTTCTAAAAACACTTGGTCTAGGCAATAATTTTTAGCAGTTAGACATCTGAAATATTAAAACAAAGAAATGTAACTTCCAGTAGTGGTGTGGTTACTAATTACATGTCTACGGGATAAATTCTGTGTTATTAATAGTAATAGGAAGAAAGTCTTTATTGTGAGGGTTGTGAAGCACTGTTTTCCCATAGTGGTGAATGCCCCATCTCTGAAAGTGTTCAAGGCCAGGTTGGACGGGGCTTGGAGCAACGTGGTCTAGTGGAAGGTGTCCTGGCCCATGACAAGGGGGACTGGAATGAAACAATGTTTAAGGTCCCTTCCAACATAAACCATTCTGTGATTCCATGAATAGCTCTAAATGCCATTTATTTCTAGTTTAAAGAGATGTCATATTGCTTGTTAGATACGTCTGCAAATTTTTACACTGCATTTTCTTTCTCTGAAACCTAAGCAAAGGTAATGCAAAACTGAAAATCAGTATGATGTGTATATGTCATGTGCCAACATTTTAGATCACTATTATGTTATTAATCACTTATTCATCATAAAAATAGAGTATTGTATCAGCATAAATACCAGTTGAGATATATATGTGTGTCAGTACACATATAGCATGGATAAATCTTTCATTTTCCATCTCAAAAGTCTTTTCATTGAGGAAAGTGATTCCTCTAGTTCATGAAATTCCTCTTTTTCCTGCTTTTATTTCAACCAATCTTTAATCTCAGGCATTAGGATAAAAATTTTCTCAGAGCAAATCATCTGTGTCTGCCAGCTACAGGAGCTCCTTACTTTCATCTGAAGAATGAATCAGGGCTAAGGTCAGAGTTAAAATACTCGGAGGGGTGTATCTTCCACCTTGTTGTATTAGGAGAATTTTAAATTGGATATGCTTTTTTATATTGACTTTAAACTTGTAGAAAACATCTAGCAGGGTAAGTAAAAAAGTTTGTGATGTTCCCCTACCCCACACTCTACTACCTCAGTGACCAGGTCTGACACTCACAGAGGTCAGCCAGCTCAGTCTATTCTACTCTTGTTCAAGGGCAAAGTGGGCTTGCTAAGGGCAGAGTTTTCTCCTCCACACCCAACATCCAGGCAGTGCCCTCTGCTTACTGCATACACAGTGATTTAAGCAAAGTGAAACAACAAAATAAATAATAATAAGAAAGAAAGAAAGAAAGAAAGAAAGAAAGAAAGAAAGAAAGAAAGAAAGAAAGAAAGAAAGAAAGAAAGAAAGAAAAGAAAGAAAGAAAGAAAGAAAGAAAGAAAGAAAGAAAGAAAAAGAAAGAAAGAAAGAAAGAAAGAAAAGAAAGAAAGAAAGAAAAGAAAGAAAGAAAGAAAGAAAGAAAGAAAGAAAGAAAGAAAGAAAGAAAGAAAGAAAGAAAGAAAATGCCCCCAAATAAACCACAACAGTCTATGAAAAATATAGAATCTCTGAAAAAGCTTGAGTTAAAAAAAGAACCTTTGATGCACTGACTCTGCACACAATGTAAGACATAGCCAGAGAAAATTCACACAGCGATGTCTCATTTCTGTTTTCTCTTGTGTGGTCTATAAACAAAAGGAGGATCCTGATTTTCAGTTCATGACATTATTCTTCTCTTATTTATTCACGTGGGGTTACCTCATGAACTGGCCTCCAGGGGAAGCAACTTCTTCTGTTCTTATATGTTTAACAGGTGAATCTCTCGGGCGGAAGCATTCAAAAAGACCAAGCTCTTCTGTCCTTTCTTGGCTTCACTGCTTCCATCTGGCAGCTGAAGTTACGTAGTTGGGTGGGAGAAATAAGCTGAAATTATTGCTGACCATTCTGCTTACTGAAATATCTCTCAGAGGCATCTGAAATTAGGATCACTGACTGTCACAGAATGGTTTGGGTTGAAAGGGACCTTTAAAGGTCATCCTGTCCAACCTCCCTGCAATGAACAGTGACATCAGCAAGTGGACAAGGTTGCTCAGAGCCCCGTTTAGTCTGACTTTGTAAAACCCCTGAGAGGTTTTGAGGACTCTTGAATGGGGAAACTGAGGATTTCTCACATCACCAGAATGATGTAAGAAGCTCAAATCGCAGTAGACAACTTAGTTGTGGGTGTCCTATGACTCATCTCATTGACTTAGTAGGGACCATGTCTCTCTCTCTTCTCTGAGTAAGCTGAGATTTCATTCCTTTCAGACTGGCAGTGTGACAGTGCAGACAACTTGATTCCACACAAAAATTTTCATGAAAACTCCCCATGGAGGGTCTGCACATCAAGCCCTTTAAAACACCCCAAAAACAACAAATCAAAGTATCTTTCCTTCCCCCTCGTACTTTCCATATCGTATACATACTTTAATGGGGAGTATAATATTGAAAATACAGATGTGTAGAAAAGTTCATCCTCGAGTTACTCTGGGCTATGTAATATAATTATCAGTGACCTTCCTTCTGTCATCTTCTTTTGGATGGGGCAGTCTTTCCTCTCTTGCAAGTGTTCTCATTGCAGAGGGAAGCCCATCAGATTTCCTGCCTCTCCGTGTCCTCCGCAATCCTTGCCCTGCCACTCTCACTGGAGAGCTCACCCCTGAGACATTCCCATGCTGGTGGGAGTGGAGGAGTGAAGAGCTCTCCAGCTCCACCCTCTTCCAGAGGAAATGTCATGAGAAAATGTTTTCTTGAGGTCTTTGCTGTTAAAATGCTATGAGAATGCCTGCTATCAAGTGTGCATTTTTATGGCATTTTGACTGGAAGTAATGTGAGAATGTTCTTTCTCACATTATTTCTAGTAGAAATACCCTGAGAATACTGTTGTTTGTGATATTTCTACAAAATGTTCTTGGAGATTGCATGTGACTAAATTTGCCTTTGTAATCATGGGGGTTTTTTTCTTTCTTCCAGCTGAAATTTGGGCAGCATCTAATGTCTCTCTATTTTAAATATTTCTTTTATCATTAAACCTTGTCCAGATTTGTGCCAAATGAAGCCTTTAGCTGAAATAGCGGAGTTGTTTCTTTTGTGCCCTAAGACCTATCCAAACTGAATCAGAGGTTAAGAAACCAGATTAAACTCCACAGCAATTACAGTATTTATAGGATTTTCTTCTGAGATGAAGTTGTTTAGACTGCCCTTTCTGTTTCAAAGTGGACCCACAATAGGGTTGAATAAAACTGTGGAGGCGTAGAGACCTGGAAGAACAAAGCCCACATACTGTAAAAAAGCCATTCTAATTAAATCAGAATGAAAACAGAAGAATGCCTTTGCTTTCAGAGAAACAACTAAGCGACCTAGAGAACCTTATGACTTGGCAGTCTACACATTTCTTTTTTAAAAGACAACTCACATCTTTTAAAGGAAATAAATCCTGGAAAAAATATAAGATGTGTCAAGTCAATCAGCTATTTATGCCATTTCCTCCGATCCTGATGTTTCCTTCATGAATTATGCACTTTCAGCTGCCACTACTTACATATGTGGGCCCTTGTGGCATGTTTCCCAGGACCAGCATGTGATTACAGATCATAAAAAATGAACATACACATTGCTCCTTCACTAAAGGCTGAGATGCACGGTTCCAAATGCTCCATGTTAGAAATGTCTCTTCAATTTGAAAAATAGCAGCTGCTGTTAAAAACATCTATAGCTGTAATTGCTGCAGCCGTGAAAACGAATCACCATATTCTCATTTTAAATTGCAACAAAAGAATTAAGAAACAGATGCTCCTGAGGAACAGAAAAGGTAAAGTAGCCACTAAGAGTTTCCCCATAGCCAGAAGGTGGTGCTGCATTGTAATGTAGTCGCAGGGGGTCAGGTTTGCATCTTTGATAACTTATGCTGTTTGATTCACTTTTTTAAAGTGAAAGAGAAGAAGAGATTAAATCATCACAACTGCGCTGTAGGGTAGTGTTCAGCAGAGGTAAAATGAAGCGTAGAATTTAGTTCCTGATGTATTAAAAGCCTGTGGTTGTGCTGGTGTGAGACTGGATCTTTCAGTGGAAGCTTTTAGTTCTCTCTCTGTATTTCTTTTGTTGCTGGTTTTATTAAACTCTCGTGCTTTGTTAACTCTTCTGTTTCATCAAGACTCTCAACAACACAGAAGAGAAAAATCTGGTCAACCATCTCGTGATGTGTTTCCTTGAAGAAATCTTTCTTCTTGTAACATACTGTGTAATTTTTGCAAAGAAACTTTGAGCTTTTTCATTCTGTTGAATAGAATCTGAGATATTCAGCTCCAGGTAGACAATGTTGACTTCAATGAAACTTTGCAAGACTTTGCCAGCTGAGGTGGTGCAATCTCCTTCCTTAACAGAGGAAGAGGAGAGCAGAGCTGCAGATCTGGCTGTCAGTAAATGGGTAGACATGCTCTAGCAGCCCACCCTGAGCACCGCTGCTCCAAGGTACAGTCATGACACAAGATCGCTCCCTTCCTCCCTTCCTCTCCCAAATTCTGCAGGGTTGGGATGAAGTGCCTCAGCACCAAGTGTTTCTCTCCTACAGATTCATTCCTACTGATCTGCTTTAGGGGCTCATATAGCTCATGGGTACCTCTGCATAGGCTAAGGGTCATATTGACAAATCCCATGTTCTCTGATAAGAAAGATATCCAAATTTGATGTGATTTTTTTTTTTTTAAATGGGAAAAAATCAGTAAGAATAAGGCAGCTGCCTAATGGGAATAAAATTTTGACTGGGAGGAAAATGGCCCTGACCATCAGAGCAAATCATCTCAGGGACATGGAAAATTATTGCCAAGTAATGCCACTGTTGTTTGCATTTCTGAGGCACATTGAAGTCATGGGCCAGCACTCACTTTTACTAACTACTAACAAAACTGTGAAGATTTTCACAGCAAGGGAATGAATCTGAAGGTTAAAATTTTGCATGGATTAAAGGAGAGACACTGTAAGTTCATGGAACTGAAATCCACTGAGAATTAATGAGTGCATTAAAACCACATCCAGTTCAGGAAATTGCTGGGCTGAAAGTAGCTGGAGGCTGGGAGAACAGTGAGGGGGATGGGCAGATAGATTTGTCCTCTTCTTACTGGCTTCTAATCACTACTTTGACCACTTCTCTGGCTGCTCTGGGACAGATAAGAGGTGGTCCTCTCCCTGAGGTCATCTTCTGCCCCTTTCAGTCTTAGGGCTGAACACCTTTGTCCTCCCAGTGCTTTCCAGAGAGCTGCCTGTGCAGCTCCCCTGAGCTCAGCTGTAGCAGCCTCTGTGCTGCTGGGAATCAAAAGAGGATTTGGTCCCCTGAACTTTCAGAAGAAAATTTTCCATCAGCTTGTTATTAATTTGGGCTAATTTATCCTTGGCATTTCCCTTCTGAGTGATGGCTACTCTCACATCAGCATGGAACCTGTGATTATGCAGTGACTGAGATATGCTTATGTCAGCCATGGAGAGATTATCCAAAATGGAAATCCCTTTTCCACAGGAGATGCCACCTTTGCACTGTGCATAATGTCTTTGACAGGTTGTAGAACCTTTGTGGATTAACTGCAGATTTTTCCCTAAATTTAGAGTGCCAGAAACCTGCTTCCAGTTTGGAAACATACCAGTTGTTCCTATAGGAGATGCTAAGATGTGCAAAAAAGTACATAGACTTTGACAGGGATGAAAAATTAAGAGTATTTTTTTTCCCTCTGACAAGGTCATATGGTCTGACCAGCCTTATGTACAATAACCTCATGAAAACTTTGAGTTCACACAGAAATAGAGATAGCTTCATTTTTGGTGATTTTTTCCAATTTAAATATAATGCCTTCTCTATGTATATATACACATAGTTATACAATAGCTTTTAAAATCACCAGATGCTTAATGACTGCTTTCAATCTGAAAAGTGGCCCATAGTAGATGGAATACGCCTAACCATTCCCAAAATCATGGAGTTTTATTGTCTTAAATAAAATGAATTTTTAATAATGAGAGGGAAAACTGAAACCTTACTTTAACTTACATAATGACAAAATAGGCAAGTTGTTTAAATAAAACATTATTTAAAGCATCTAGAAATCTAAGACCTTTCCTGGCAGAGATCATGTACAGCTTGGGGTAAGTGCTTATGTGAGAGTTTCTTATTGCTGGAAACAGAGGCCCATAATGGAAGTGGTGACAGACCTTAAATTAGTGCACTGCTACTGTACAATAATGTGTATTCTCAGTGCCATATGGTTGTGATATGCAGCTGTTTTCCTATGCCGATTATAAATTTGGGCTGTCTGGCAGACATTACAGAAGGGAAAGACATCATTGATCATTTTATCTATCCACTCTGGGTCAGTGAAAGATCATTACTGCCAGTCTCAATTTCTGTTTTTTAATTATTTGCATTACTGTAGTGTCCCAAATCCCCAGGCAGGTCAGTGTCCCCTTGTTCTGTGCATTACACACATCAGGGTAAGTGTTGCTTGCTTTGAAAACGCAGACCAGCTAATGTGCAGATGTACTCAGAGGAAAGTAGAAACTGAAGCCAAGGTGACACGATAATAAATGCAAAGGCTATGAATTCTTTGTTGCTTCACTCTCTGCTCTTTTATTATAACCCAATTATCTTGGTTCGCCTACCAGGTCACCTTAGCTGGCTGAATGTTCACAAGCACCCCAGCAGACCTGGGGTGTGGAGAAGCAGCTCCCTGTGAACAAACGCAGAAGGGATGTTCCAGAAACAAGAACCACCAGAGGCAAACTTGAGTCATTTGCCTGAGAAGCCAGAATATCACAGGGAAAGAAGTGGAAAGGCAATGTCACGAGACAGAAGAGTGTGTAAAAACATTTGCAGAATTACTGGAAATTTGTCTGTGCCATAAAATGGTCACATGGGAGAAATCCCAGAACTAGTGGGAACTCGTGCCATTAAGTGCAGACTGTATATGTAACACAGCACTGTGCCCCAGTGACCTGTCACTGCATTTTCTCGGCAGGGCTTATTAGCTTGGGCACAGCACTGTCTGATGTGGGAACAGCACGTCAGATGTGAACTGGCTCAGGTCCAGACAGCTCAGTGCATCCCTGTGTCACACGCCCCAGCACACCAGCTCTGGGATTAACTTGGAGAGACCTCACTTGGATCTGTTTTAATTGGTCCATAAACGATAAGAAGTCCACATTTCTTCTCTTCTATTCTACTAATCTCCATTTTAATAATGGAAGCTCTTTCTGATGATTAGACAGGTCTTTTCCTTTTAAAAAATATTTCATCCTAGTATAAATTAATTGCCCTCCAAACCCAGAAGAGAGTCCTTTGAAAAAGAGACATCCTGGCAGGGCAAGCAACTGCGTGTTTTGTTGCCATTTGAGGGGACTTGCACTGAAATCCGAGCCTTTGCTGCCTTTCTCCTGCTAAGGAAGAAGTACCTCATATCACAGACCAGCAGCCCCTTCAGGCAATTGCCATTTAAAGAGTGGCATTGATGGACTCTGTAAGGAGTCCTATTCAGTGCTCTCTGGCTGGCAGCATGATGTCAGTGATGTGGGCGGCAAACCCCTGAATTTGCTTTGATGGTATTTGTGCTCTTTTTTTTCCATTTTTCACGAATGAGTGATTCATTTCTTTGAAACAATGTGTTTGGAAAGCCTGCCCCACTAAGGAATTGTCTACGCAGTGGGGGAGGCTTGGAACATTGTATGTCCTCATGGAAGTACCAACAGGGGTTGTGCCAGATCCTTAGTGCAAGAGGTAACAGGGATGCTTGTATCAAAGCCAAAGCTTCATGAATCAAAGGCGCTGACTCTCGAGCACAAGTGCCAGCATTTGGGCAGATAACCCAGCCCATGCCAATTTAGGGTGAGAGAAATGCCCCAGACTAATCCTGTAAATTCAGAGAAATGCAACATAATCAATTTTGAGTATCTCACAGCCTTGAGAGTCTTCATTTATAGATATTAAGTGAAGAAATTAGGGTGATGATGTGGGTTTATTTCCCAAACAAGAAAAAGCAGAGAAATTTCTGCACCATTTTCTACCAAAAACTGGTATTGCCTCTTATGGTTTGTTCTAAAACACAGGGGGCTGGGGAAAGCAGCACTGGAAGAAGAAACTGTGGATGTCAAATCACATGGTTTGCAAGTGGATCAAGTAGAACATAAATGCTCATGTGGCAGGTCACCAGAAGCAGATTTTGGCCAATATGAGAGCTGTTGGATAATTCTGTGCCATCTCCAGTAATAAGAACCTGACACTCAACATTCAGCAGCAGGGTGATTCAGACTGCTTAGGTTAGGCTAAGGCAAGATGTTATATGCAATGGAGACAACAAGGCACCCATGGAAAATCATCAGTTATCCTATATGCACAACAGAGCTGGAGGCAGCATTAGATTAAACTCTAGAAGCAAGATGATGTCTGAATTGTTACTCTCAATGAAATTCCTGGATTGGGCTGAAAAATATGTGCCTGTGTTCACTCAGAAAGAAAATGTGGAACCCCCTTCTGCTCAGAGGTGTGTAATCAAGAATTTCTCATTCTCTTAGAAATGTAGCTAAAAAACAAGGTGACTGCAGAAGTTTTGCATAATATTTTTGTGATTATAAAGAAAAGTGTGAACATAGCTTTGTAGCTTCAGACAAATACAACGATCTTAATAATTTAACTTTGCATTTCATATATAAAATGTTAAGTGGTTCATTGCAACAGCTGATCTCTACCTTGCTGAAAAAATTCTCTTCCTCTCCCAACAAGTTTTGCAGGGGGAAGTCCCCATGGGAAAACTGATTGCCTGATTTCACATCACAATCAATATCTGGTTCAAAGGATTGGTCCCAAACAGGACAGAGGACGTGGTGTTAGTGGTGTCCAGTGCAATCACATACATATCTAATCAGTGTTTTCTTAGCCCTTTCAATAACAGCAAATTGCTTAGACTACTTATACAAAAAGTGGAAGACCTGGCTCCACCTTCTTCTGAAGTTTAAACTTCATAACTCCTTTATGACAGAAAATGTTGGATTGGACAATCTTCATACCTTACCTTAAAAGTAAGCTGATGAGCAGGTGTCTAAGTTTAATATCAATATTGCTTTATTTGTATTTAATGTGTCCTGGATAGAAGTGGATGTATATGCACTTTACAGCATAAACAAGGAGCCTGACCCACATCATTATTAAAATGGTCTGCAAAATTCAGTAAGTCAGTGCTCAGATTCCATCTCAATAATACATTTTAAAGTGGTGAGCTTACAGAGATACTAAATTTAATGAACTCTTCAATCCTACAAGAAAAGAGAGCATCCTGTTCACCTCCTTTCCTTCCCTCTCCCAGAAGATAACATGTGCAAGAAGATGCTGTCCACAACAGATGCTGTACTCTAGCTTTCCCACTCAGTTTGTCTGTTGGGTTCCTTGAGCTCAGTGGTGCTCAATGAGAATAGAGAAAACATTGTTCTTGCTAAACATTCAAAAGCAGCTCCCCATTTGTTGTGCAGTTACATACACACCATAAAGTGAGTAATGACAAGGAAATGCTTTTAAATCAGACCCCCCTATTTTTTAGTCTCTGGAACTTGGCATTCCATATGCACTGAGTAGGTTTTTCCTTCTGGTTTTGACAATAAATGCCATTACAAGTCTGAGAAACCTGCCTGGTTGAAAGTGTTGTCAAAATGGCACATACAAAAATTCATTTTCTAACAATCTCATTTCAGTAGGAATTCCCCAACTGGCCCCCTTAAGTTATTTATAAAGGTATTTTTTTTCTCTAATATGGGGAACACTGGATTTCGCAGTGGAAATGTTATGGTTATTATTTTGAGTAATAGTAGAAATATCCTTTCAAGAGGATATATTCCTTGAATCATTTTCTTCCATGTGTTTTTTCACAATATTGATGCAAAATAAAAAAATCAAACATTGTGTAGAACAGAAAGTCTGAAAAAGTTTACTAAAATTTTTGTTTAAATTACATTGAATTGATATAATATTAAATATTAAGTCTTGAACATTTAATATTATTTTACATAGATCAGTTTATTTTATATTTGTGATCCTCTATTAACATTATCAAATCAAAACCAAAGTACTTTCTTATTTTATAATAATAATAACAAATTTTAAAAATCCCAGCATTGACAGATTCCTGACAAATGTTTTTGGTTTTGTGGAACTGTATTTTCTGGTGGAAGTCAGCATAGCTCAAAAATTTTCAGTCAACTTCAGAATTATACATAAAGGAAAAGACAAATGAAGCTGTGATTTTCAGCCACTTGTGGAAATGAAAATCATATGGATCCTGCTGAAGGCTACTGAGATTTGGGTACCATGTCCCAGAAGATCCCTTGAAAACCCTGAAAGAGTGTCTCAAGCACAGTATGTACTTGCTGCCTATTCCTTGTTAAAAATAAAAAGTGTTGGAGGCACATGTCTAGGAAAACTTGAAGCACTGTATACCATCTTTAACTTCTAAGGAGCTGTAGAACAATACTTTCTTTTTTTAATCGTAATGGATAGAGTATTCCTACTAATAGATAGTAGGAATTTCAATATATGTCATATGTTATATATTGGTGCTTTGTGATTTTTGTTATACATTTGTATCTCAAAATAAAAAATCCCCAAAGAACCAAAGACAAGCAACCATTCAAATAATGTCTTAGAATTTTATTGGAACTCTATGAAATACTTTGAAATTTTATTTGAAGTTCCGAAACTGATGTTAAGTCATCAAACGAGATTCCCTGCCTTTATATAACTGATTGCAATTCATTCTAAACTTCAGTTGTGTCTCCCTGCATACTAACTTCACAAACACAAAACTTCCCACTGCACTTTTATTCACAGGCTTGTCAATCAGGTGCTCACCGTTCCCTTAAAGTTTAAGCCTTATTAACCTACACACTGGATTTGACTGATGATAGGCCACAACAAACAAAGAGCACCAACTCTCAGGTTCCAAATCCTGTCATCCTAGTTCAGAGGGTCCCTGCAAACCCCCTGTAAGAGATGAAAGGATCAGTCAAATGTCTGATTATTCAAACACACAGGCAATGAGGGCACATTGTGGAAAAAAAAAAGGTTAGTGGAGTCCCCTGCTGATTGAGATATCTTCTAAAAAAAAATAACTTGGTTCTGATTTTTGTATGCAGATAGCATTGGTTTCTAGCCCAGGTCTTCAAGGGTTATGTCAAATGCACACTGGGAGCACCATGTGGAAGGTCTGGACTGAACATATATTTGGCTAATATTGTTAAATTGAATTCACCTCATGCCAGTGTTGCCCAGCTACAATAGGAAGCCAGCACGTCAGCTACTTCAGAGGATCTGAAAAATCACCTCAATTCTGGCAAGAACAATTTTATTTCATTAATTTTCATACGCAATTCCATAGTTTAAGGCTTTAGTATAGGAATATACTTATGCCCTGATTTGGTGTATTACAGAGATTATTTTATCATGACAATTCTGCTCATTAATGGCTTAGGCATGTTGGTCAAATGTAATTCCTGCTGACTAAGCATCACTGTATTTATCAGGATTTTCATTCTTGTTAGTTAATACTAGAGAATTGCTCAGAGACCCCACTCAGGCATAGGACCCTATACATGAAAAGCAATGGTCCTTTCATGTTCTGTAAGTGCAAATCTAAATAATAACTATGAACTGTAGAATGCAAAGTAGAAGAGTTGAGGGAAAGAGAACAATCATGTTAATTAAGAAATCTGGAAGGTTGGGGCTTTTTTTAGTATTATTATTTTGAAAAAATATCTTTGGCCTTTAATATAAGATAAATCAACAGAACTCAAAGCAAGAAAGAACCATCTACCATGAAGGCAGACTACAGAATAGAAGCTGACCTTAGGCTTTCCCAAAAGTATTTGCTTATATTCCTGCTTTCCTGCTCTTTTTTATTTTGGTTTTCTCCTAAGTAAAGAATAATAATAACTGCAGGATTCCAACAACTGTTGAACCTGCATGAAACAGCGTTCAGCTTCTGACTGTAATGGCTTGTAAGCTTCCCACTGAGCTAACCACCAGTTAGTAAAATGTAAATGACACAATAAACAGGGCTCAGGAGAGGATCAGATCATATGTACATTTTTCTGTAATACCTTCTGAGAAGGGGGAAACAAGTGCAGGTTATAACTGAATAGTGCAGGGAGCACGTGGCAACAGGTCCTTTATTCTGTCTATCAAAGCAAGCTTTTTTTTTCTGGGGAAAAAAGGCATAACAAACTGATGGGTGAAATATTTTTCTCACTGAAAAGCTAGTTTTCCCTCTCAGACTAATAGATTCAAAATCCAGTTGGCTTTACCTACATGTCTCAGGACAATAAAAGAAAGTAAGGTAAAAAAATAGTGACAAATATCCCATCAGGATATTACAACTTCTTGTAAGAAGTTGAGTATCCCAGTTATACAATACTGTCATGTTCCTGAGTCATTGTTGTATAAACCAGATTATTTAAAAATGTTTTATTTCATATTTTTAGTATGATCCTGCATCAACACTCAAAGGTATTAAAATGTGCATCTTTCACTTGTTTTCTGTAGTCATTCAATATGTTTGACCATTTCTTTAGAAAATGATAATGCTAAGATTTTCATCTGTTTTCTGTGTCAGCTACATCTTAATACTTCTATCCTTTGAGAAGATTCCTGCCCATTCAATAAGCATGTTAAATAAGGGGTAAATGTATGAATAAACTTGTTCTTATATGATTCAGAAGCTCACAGCAAAAAAGCAGCCAAGCATATACAAGTAATACGCTGTTCCTCGGGGAATACAATACTTGTTCCATAGCTCTGGCTTTATGTTGCAGAGTCGAACTGAGCCTGAGAGATGAATGTAAAAGATAAAGAAGCATTGTAAGGTCAGTGACTGAGCTCCTCTTTTTGCTAATCGGCTTCCCCTGTTATCCATCCAATTTACTAGAAGGTTAACCTTTTCACTACTGCTAGAAATTAGCTAATTTTTTTTCTTTTTATGAAATGGCCAGGGCAAAAAGTTGAACTTGTTGCTGTTCATACAGCTCTGTAACACTAAATGAGATTAAAAATAAATAAATAAATTAATTAATAGACAAATAAAAATTCAGCAACTCTGCAGAATTTTTCCCTCCAAAGAGCATTCAAATGCAAATTAGTTTACATGAAAAGAGGTACCAGGCCTTCATAGATAAAATATGTCTTGGAGATAGAGCTTCCAAGGCCATGGGAGGAATGCCAATGTCACATATTAATTAAGAAAATATTTAAGATGGACTGACCTGGAATTTCCCAAAGGAACATATTCCTGTTGAAAAAGCATTTTCTTTTAAACTAGAACTTTTTATGGAGATCCTGTTCCAAATGTCTTTTAAATGTTAAATGCATAGAATATTGTATTTCAGTATTTTTTAAATGTAAAATTCATTATCCAGGTTAAAATTATCACAAAATTCAGAAAAGAAAGCAGAATAGTTACAGATATCAAAACTCATTATCTATCCACAACTTTTAAGAGGTTTTTCTTATGTTCTTGGATCAAGACAAACAAGTACATTTGTTGAAAAAAGTGCAAAAGTTAGGTTTTTTTAAAGCTACATTTTCTATCCCAAGGTAAGAATAAAAGAAAGAATTGGAATCAGGAAGGATAACCCAAAGACGAGGGCTTTACCTTTTGAAAGGTCGAGGTTGAGTGCTTGGTTCCATCACAAGATATTTTTGTGGCTTTTGCCCTGACAGTTCATTCCATGTTCACTTGCCCTAAATTCATGAAAGCAGTTAAATCTCTAGGTCTCAGATGGCACCATTTATCCCCTAGAAAAACACATAGAAGGAATTAGTACCTCTGTTCCAGAGCACACACAAAGGACTGCCCCAAAAGCTGCCTTGAGATAATGTGGCAGATGGATACATGCTCCTTAGGAAGTGCTGTCTCAGGAGAAGAATTCTAAGTTACACAGACTTTGAAGAGTCTGGCAAGGAACAAAAGTGCCCAGAAGGACCACATTAGTCAGATGTACCCCAGCTATGGCTAATTTACACAGGTAGTGCAAACTGCAACCACTCTGCACTGTAATTTCTTGTATTAAGAAAAAGAAGGTGATGTGTAAAAGACTTATTTTACTCAAACATTCTAGTTATTAGTGGGACCCTCCTCATATCTCCTACCACAAAGGATCAGTCTAGGCGTTAATATCCTATGTTAATATTAGCTCTGTGGACACTATGGCAATAGAAGGGAGGGAAGTGCCCTAATTCAGAAGAAAACGGAGAAATGTCTATATTTTGCCTTTCTTAAAATATGTATATCAATGCAGAACATTAGGGAAGAGAACATATGAAAACACTTAAAATATAGTGAAGCAGAGGTGCAAGAGAAAACAAGAGAATTCAGATCATCAGTGAGTATGTGGCACATTAAACAAATTCAGCTCTAAAGATGAAGGAATTGATGCAATGACACCAAACACCAAAGAAAAAGAAAACCTTAGTGGCTGTTCCATATTGAAAATTGAACTTTCAATGTTCTAAAAATGTGATCTTAACACTTCAAAAGATATATTTTCTAGGAAAATCTCCAGGGCCACTTTGTGTGTCATATTCTATCCCAAAGGTAAAAGAAGAAAGTTGAGAATTTTAATGAAAATTATAACAAGTCATTGGACTTCAGTCATTCCATTGACTTGTCTTGCATCCTCAGTCTATATACTTTCACCTTCCCTTTATCTTTCAGTTCTTACTATAATACAAAAAAACTGTTGGATGAATCTCTGAAAAATCTTTATTCTTTAGGCCAAGCTTGGTTTTAATTGTTGTTCTTAGAATATTTTAAAATAGTGATGAAAAAATGAACTGCTCTGTCTTTTAATGTAATAAAAGCATTTTAATAGGTCTATTATTTATATACACTATTAAGAGTATAAAAGAAAAACTAAGTATTTGTAAGCTTGGTATCAAGACAAGATGAAGATCCTTAGGCAGAGGAAATGGAAAAGATCCTTGGGATAGTTTTCAAACGAGATAAAAAGGAAAGGAGAGTGAAAAATTGTAGGAAAGTGTTCAGAACTTTCAATTTAGGAGCTTCATATTTAATAAATGTTCCCACCCACTCCGAGTCTTTATTAAACCAGTTTGACCCTTTGTACCTTCTGAGTGCACAAATTATTAATGAAGAAATAGTTTAGTAAACTTTGCATAGTAAAAAATTTGCACCAGTTTTGGACTTTTAATTTTGGGATTCCAAAGTGCAGCATTTAGGGGTTTCATTCTACCCTCAGTTACATATTGCAGGTGCTTGACATCTCTTAAGTACTGCGACTCATCATCTCAGTTTGGATCCCCAACAGTTTAGCCTTACTATTTTGACTTAATGTTGGCATTTATTATAATCATGGATAATTATGTATAATTATAATTAAGCCCTAATCCTCCTCAATTACACTGACATAAATTAGGCATAAGGCATAATTTAATCAAAATTAATGGATTTGTGCCAGTGTGGAGCTGACACAAGGATAAATCCAGATCTTGTATCTTATTATGAAGTACAGCATTCCAAATATGCCAGAGTGAACCCATCTTACAGGTAACTATTGTTCAGTTACATTAAATGTTTGTTATTCATCGACTGTCATTACTAACAAAAAGGGAAAAGTGTATTGGTTCAGAAAATAAAGCAGAAATTTCAAAGGAAACACTGAAATTTGAAAGAATTTCAACTCTTGTAGATAAGAAAAAACATTTGTAAGAACATAAGGATGTTTATAAAGATTACTTTTGTTTAAAAAAAAATCAAAGGAAAATTCATTCCCTTAGGCATTTTAAATGTATGTGGTAGAAATGCTCACATCCAGATGCTAACTTTTCTGACTGACTAGGAGTGGCCTTAGAGAGGTGGTTGGGGAAATGATCCTTTACAAAACATGGGATACAAAGCTCATGTTGTTGAAAGGAGAAGCATGTAATCAGCTAAAGAATTCCTGAGAAAGACCAAGGGCAGCAGATACTGAAACCTTGAACTTCCTTACTTCAATGCATTTTTTGCATGCTTCCTGAAGAAAAGAACAACCAAGGGAATTTATTAACTTTTAACTTAATTAGGTAGATGCCAAAAAAATGTTCATTCCTGGACCAGTCTATTTAGACATTGCAACCTTAAAAAAATTGTAGCTCCTCTCTGAGGACTCTAGTGGGGATTTTTTTTTTTTTAAGAGCCTCTGTGAACCTTTTCATCTTCTAAATATAACAAAAGAGAAGTTTTAAATGACAATTTTAGGTACCCAATTGCATGAGAACATATCTAAGGCAACAGACAGTATGGTGTGTGTATATATGTGCGTAAGTTTAAATCAAATAGTCTATGGAAATCTAAAATAAACCTTTACAAAATAATACAACAGTCAGTTCCTGTGAAATCTAACAGATCTCTCTCTCACACACTACATATACAGGCAAATATACTTTTTTTTTTCTAGCTTTGATTCCTATTCATTGCTCTCTGTCAGAGAATAAATAACCTAACTCTAACTTTACCAAGCAACACTATCAAACCTATAATATAATTTAGAGTTATGGTCTCCCTTAGCTTACTTGTATAAAACTTAGGTTTTTTGAAAAACTTTGGTTTTTTGCTTAAATTTGGTTGTTGGCATCATTTTATTGTGAAATTGTTGATGAAATAAAAAGGGACACTATTTTAAACTTTTCTTATGTTAAACTTACAAAAAATTGCCAACAGAAGCAACAGAATTCAGATTCCCTGTTTCCCCCTAAGCTACGACCATTGTTTCACATGGTGTCCTCTGTGTCAATCAAAAGAAGATGAGGAGAGGATGCTGTCCCTGGCAATGGAAACTCAGTGCTGGCCCTTCAGCCTGACAGGAGCCATGGGCTGCGTACAGAGCTAAGAAAGAAAACAGATTTTAAGAACCACTTCTACAGAAAAAATAAGCTATAGGTGCAGAACAATCACTCTGTGCTAAACCATAATCAGATTAATTTTATTCACTGGGTTGATTTAGAGTAATAACATTGCAAAGAAGATTGAAACAAGTCCTGTTGACAGAAAGTACCTAATTCTCTAACCTAATTCACCGGCTACTGGTGGAGAATTCATTGGGCTTTTTCCAAATAAATTAAAATGTGTTGGAATTAAGAGTAGATAAATTACAGTAAAGCTGCCAGACTTCCTCGAAGTCAGGACCTAGAACTCCAAGACAAAATTTATACAGAATAATTTCATTTTAGCAAGGGATTCTCAAATCTATTCACAGGTATTCTCCGCTTCACCTCTTTTGAGGTATAAACATTATACAAAGAACAACACATAAATGAAGGCTATCACAGTCCTGGGATAATACTAAAAAACCCACCTGTAGTAACTCCCATGGTATCTGAACTGCTGGTAAAGTGTGGGGCTTTTTCTGTCCACATGCTACAGTTGTGTCACCAGCCTTGTATCCCTACTAACAAACCCTACTGTTTGCTACCAGTGTTGCAGCCCTTTTAATATTGTCATCAGCTGCATATTCAGTCTCTGAATCAATAACTTTAATCATCTTTATGGTTGTTCTTTTATTCATGTCTATTGATTATAGTACCACAACATAAAATATCGAGGGAAGGAAATGACAAAGGACCACTGGAAAAAACAAAACCAAACAAACACAATTAGGAAACCTTTGAAATTAAATAATTCTTCCAAAATGCTGTCTCTGAAGAACTTTGATGCACCAGGCACTGCAGGCAATTCAATCATTTATCTAGAGGTCTTGGTAAACTTTTATATACAATATATTTCAGTAAAGTCAAGATTATTATAATTTTGGGGAAAATTTATATACCTTTACATCCATGAGGATTTTTCTTAACCATGCAAAATAAATAGCAGATAGTAACTGAAAGACAAATTAGGTTTTCAGCATACCTGAAAAATGGCTTCTGCTCCACCTTTTTTCAGTCACCAAACAGTTAAGATGCCCAAATACTTCCTTATTTATTTTTAAACAAGATTACTTAGCATGTCTGAAATAATTCAGTAGACTACTCCTCTGACTAAAACCACATGGTTGTACATAATTTAAGAAATTCCTGAGCTATTCTGTAGAGATAATCCCAACTCTGGACCTAAATTCACAAAGGTAGAAGATGCCAAATTGTTAATTTACTCCTTTGTTTAACTCTTTTTTTAAAGTTAGCTCTTTTGTTTTAGTCTTGAGAAAACCATTTGCTCCATCTCCTTACTGTCCACTTAGGAGAAAATCTTGAGGGCATGACAGAAATTTTAATTTGCTGCTTCTATCATCATTATAACAGGGAGGGGGAAAAGAAACTATAACAACAATGACCAAACAAACAAACAAACAGAAAACCCCAGAAAAGGTGTTGCATTTCAAGGATTAATCTCAGAGCTTTGGTAAAATCTGGATTATCTTTGGGCTAGGAGATCTTCTACAGTAATCCTTGCTAAAGGCTGTGTTTGAGCAAATCAGAGTCTGTTAGCAGCTTCACATGGGTGTCAGAAAACACTGAATTCAAACCCTTAGATTCAAACCCTCAGATTTAAACCCTCAGAAAGCTTTCCTAGAAGTTCACAGGAGTTTCTACAGAAGACAGCGTTTTGAGGAGGTACACGCTCATATATAGACCATGCAGTTTATATCCCTTCTGAATAGTGAAAGAATAAAATCTATTTTGATGTGCTGGAAGTCAAAACAGCTTCCTGCATGTGATTCATCCATCTCTGTTACATTACACAGAACTGGGTAAAAACAAGCTTTCTTTTTTTCCCAGATTGAAATGTGGGCGTCAGGGGCTAAAAGAACAGTTTTTTCTCTCTCTTTTTCCCCAAACAGTTTTTTACCCCTCTTCATTGGAAACATAATGCTGTCAGCTGTCCCTGCCATCTTCCAATTTCAAGTTCTCTCTCTCCATCTGTGTTCATACTTTTTTTAACTCTTAATCAGGTCCTGCCTTGTCTTTGTATAGGAATTCATCATCATATGGCACCAATTCAGACCTGTAACATGAATAAGGGTTGGTATTTATCATAACTGCTGTAAAGGAAGTGCCTTTAAAAGGAAAGGGAGCATGTAATTCCCTGCCATTCACTTTCTCCTCAACCTTTCACCTTTTAATCAGTAGCCATAACCCAAGAAGATCTCACAATGGAAAGTTAATTATGAGGTCATGAAGATGAAAGCATCTGACTTGCATTTTGTAAAGGTACTTTGCTTTTAAATTATCCCTGATTTACCTGCATGAAAGGAAAGGAAGTTCCCAAAGATTATTCTAAATGGACCAGACTTTCAGATGCCAGCATTTCCAAAGGAAAATGGAAATGCAATCCTGTCAAATGTCCTTTGAATATTTCTTAGGTAGGAGGCTTCCATTTACCAGTATGACCTGACTCATAAATTGAAGATACGTTTATGGATATGAGTGTATGGAGCACTCAAAGACAATACTCCATGGAGACTGTACTGTTCATAACTAGAAAGTGATGCCATGATTTTTCCTTTTTCTTTTATACCCCTCTTATATACTCTTTTATATAGCTTTTATGTATTCATAGTGCTTTTAGCCTACATACTTATAATTCTTTAAGTTTGATAACTTCCCTTGGACCCAATATTCCATTAAGCCAAGAGATCAAACATTCTGGAAACCCCAGACAACAAGGTCCTCTCCAGAACACATTCTGTAAACAAAGATAGGCCCATCCAAGTGGAGGGTTCCTTGATGAGGGGTCTCGCTGGAGTCTCTTATTGGGGAATCTTTGATAGATATGCTAATTTTTGCATGGCCAATAATTGTATGCTCATCGCATCGGGGGGGGCCATTTCTTCGGTGGGGATTTTGGGGTGCATTTCGATGTGCATTGCAGTGCACCTGATGATCCTTAAATAAATACCGAGGTAAAACCCTTTTTCCCTCTTAACTGTGTTTAGTTCTTAATTTTAAGACCAGGGAAAGGCGTCAAAAGGTATCCAGAGGCAAAAACTCCAGAATTTAGGTATTTGTATCTATCAGCTTTGAGAATCTGGTGTGTACTATTCAGAACTGCAGGGGAAAGTGTGTTTGAAAGGCATTGTCCCATTCTGTGCTGAAAATTCTAAACTTATTCTGTTTTAACATTTGCATATGTTGAAGGCAGCAGGAATAACTGCAGAAAAAAAAAGTAGTTTGTTTTATAACATCTAGTACCCAGGAAGGTAAGATGGAAAGTTTGCCAGCTGTAAATAGTAATAACATGTATTCAAAATTGTCTTTTTTTACATGATAATGACAGTGGCTAAGGCAAGTACCCCAAAGATAATCAAATCATTAAACAACATGTTAATTTTAGAGGTATCCAAACTGAATTACCAGACTACAGAATACATGGTTTGTCCATCTGATCTGAGTCCTGTCAACTTAAAATGTATCCTCTTTGAGAAGCGAAGGTTGCTAGAGAGAAAGAGTGGCTCCATCAGAAAAAGGGGACCATCAGAAAAATGAGCACCTTTGCCCACTGGCCTGTTAACCTAGAGGGAAGTGTCAGTGCATGATGGCCAAGACATGGGGAGAAGGGGAGACATTGAATAGAAAGAGGCTGCCTGGGGGCCATCACACGTTGCTGAGGAAAGCAGCATGAGTGGAGAGCCATCCCCTCTGCACCCAATATGTGAGCACTGGAGAGGATCTTGAGGATATGATATTTTCTATAGCATCTTTTCACTGAATTTCCATATGAATTACTGATTAAGAAACAGACCATATTTCCCTCTCTGATCATAAATAGTACAGTGATAACAGTTTTCTATTATGTTATTAGTGGCTCCACTGTTGCTCTCCTAATACTGCTTTAAATTATGTCCACTTGCTTATTAATACTCAAGTTGTTTTTGTTTCCTCTAAGGGATGGACAAAACATTTTCCTTGGTCTTTTCACAACAGTAAATGGTAGAGGATGAACGGAAAAAGAGAGGTTGTGATTTGAATCAGCAGAGTATAAATTATATATTGCCTCTCCTGAAATAGGACTTAATTCTGAGAACTGAAATCAGCAGTTATAAAGAATTTCTGCTCTTCTAAGAGCAAGTCCAGAGTGTCTACACTTGATACAGTAATAGTCTTTTAGCAAGTTTTTTAATGTGAACAAGAAAATGTTTTGTGAAAAAGAAAATTTTCCTTATAATGCTATAAACCATGAGTTCAGCTGCAGTATATAAAAGAAAGAAGCACAAAGCTTAAACAAGAGTCTCATGTCTCTGGTATTTCCTTGAAGTGCCTTGAAATTGTCATTTGATAGCACTACCCCTTTCTGTAAAATGCAGATGCTGAGTGAATGTATGTGTTCAGAGAAGTGTACCTATACTGCTACATGAGGATCACAGAAAATATGAATTAATAAAAAGATGAAACAACAGCACAAACCCGATCCAAATCTAGTTGATGTAATTTGTTGTATAATATTACTGTTCCTTGAAGACATGGAATGATGAAACACCCTTTCATTACAATATTATCAGTTCAGGTGTGACAGGAAGCCCTCTGGATACTATTCTCACAGGCTTCTTGTTCACATTTTCAGATAAAGGGAGTTTCTGATAGGTTTTGAAGTTAGGCATGATTCAAACCAGAATTTGCATGAATGAGCAATACTGAGTTTATAATCTATGCATCTGGTAATCCATGCCCCTATCCCTCCAAACAGAAACAAGCCTCTTAAGTTCACCATGGAACTTGGATGTTTAGTAATTTAATAGGCTTAAGCTTTATTCCTTCAAGGTAATTGTGCAGATACCTTTAATAAAATACACTCAACATTGCCAGCAAACATTCTAGATAAATGAACACAAGAAATGTTAGATGCAACTTTATTATACTGTTAATCCTCGCTGGAAGGCTTCCTGGAGTGTTTGAGGGTAGTGTTAGTAGCGATGATAAACTAATTTGCCATGGCTCTTAAGTTCATGTTATCTTTTCTTATCAGCCTAAGGCTAGGTCAGAAAAAAAAAAATTGGAAACATTTGCCAGAGACAGCAAAGTGGCTAATTCAAATACCATTGCAGAGTGTCAATCCATCCATGTCTCCATAATGGTTAGTTTAATGGTCCATTTAATTCTTCAAAGCAATAGAATTTCCACCCATATCCTGATAAGGTGATACACCACAGTAGTGTTGCCAGAATTATCTTCTTTATATGCAAGACAAGGTTTATATGCAAGACAGTGTAATTTCTCCAATGCAGATTGAGCTAAGAGCAACAAGACTTGAGACTTTTGCTCTTGAATTTTCAGAGTCAAATAACTTCTAAAATTGTGGGTACTGTTGCTTTGACTTGTTTTGTTTGTTTAGGTTTTTCAGTTATCTCAAGAAAGTAAGGCTCAAAATGATAAATAAATTGTGGAGTAAGACATAAAGAACAACATAATGAATCACCAGCTGTTCCTAAATCTTACAATGTGTGTTCAACTCAGTGAGCCAGTAACTCTCATTACCTTCAACTTGTGGGGTTTGCTGTACGCAGCACCTCTCAGATCCCCCACTTTTTGCACTGGATTGCAAGACAAAGGATACTGAGCCTTCTTCTGTCTTCTACAGTTCCTTTCTATGCTACTTCACAAACGCTGCTCATGTTCATTCCACACATCCTCATGAAGTCCATTGTTGGCTGAAGTTCCCTTGATTCTTCTGCTCTATTTTATCCAGATTGGATTCCATGAAATCAAACAAACCTACCAGATTAGAAACTACAAGAAAAAGAGTGAAACAAGACTTCTAGATGATGTCCTTGAGTCTTCTGCCAATTTGTAGTTCCTGCACAGTTCTTTGATTCCTGTTGGATTTGCAGCCATAATGATAACATGCTTCCTATAGGCTGTGCTGGTTTTATCACAACTACCTTCACTTAGATATGTTCAAATGCAGGACCAGATTAATGTAGTTTCCAGAATCTGATGACAATTTCCAAAAGGTTTAACATATTATATTGAATGGAATTGGTGCAATTGCCATAACTGCAGCTAGATGTGCCAGAATGCAGTGCTCCTATGTGGAAAAAGACAGACTCTTTTCTATGTAAGACTTTTACATCTTACCCTTATAGTAAAAATCTTTCTGTAAATGACCTTCAGCTGGAATATGGTTAATTAATATTCGCTCAATTTTATCAATCAGGAGAAAATTATAAGATTGTGTACAATAAATTTGAAAATACTGAAATGCCTTACATATGTCATTACATGTTTTTTAGTTTTTATAATGTTTGATCTAATTCACACCAGTAATGTAATAGCAGTCCATGAATACAGAAAAACTTTCCCAGATGAAGATATACTAAGAGCAATGACCTTATTTCCAAGAAAAAATATCACATTGCTTTCAAAATTTGACAGTGGTGAAATTAAAAATAGAGTTACTTTCAAGTCAATATATCTGAAAGGTCTTTAAAAAATGTTCTTAATCTCTGTACTTAACAGTTGAATTGTTTTTGAAATCTGCTCAGAAAGGCATCTTTCACACCTAAGTGTTGGCTCAGCAGAACTTTATTCAACCTGTGACTTATTGTTTTCAATAAAAGTAAGAAGTCACACCCATATTAACAACTTAAAAATGTAACAAAGTCACATCATGGCTGAAGTATGCTGTATATGCTTCTCCTGAGATATCAACGAGGGTTGATAGGTTTGTTAGGTTGACAATTTAGGGAAAAAGATTAGTAAAATTGTTCACGTTTTCACAACCAAAGTTTGATTATAGTATCAATAGTCTGGTTTGCCATGGTCTCTTCCCCTTGTGGAGCATTATTTCCTGAGACTCTGGTATTGGTTAATATTGAAAAATAATATAATTGCAAAAGAAATGAAATACTTGTTGAGACTGCTGAGAAACAGGGACCAAAGTGAAGAAAACAAGAATTTTGTCTTTAAATGGACTGGAATTATGTCAGTGTTGCATTACTTTCCCTCACCTGCTGCCTAGCTCCAAACTTCTGCAACTGCTTTCTTTCCTCTCAGAAAAACATGATTTGAACTATTTTGTTAAAAAAGCAAAGGCAAAAACATATCTCAAAATCCTGCATGCACAATTTTTAAACATTTGGAAGAGCATTCTTAAGATTAAAACTTCTTAAACCCAGGAAGAGCACTGCCAGCAGGTCAAGGGAGATGAGCATGCCTGGTGATGTGGCCACATCTGGAATGCTGTGTCCAGTTCTAGGCTGCTCAGTACAAGAGGATCATGGAACTCCTGGAGTCCACTGGAGGGCAACAAAGATGTTTAGGGGACTGGAGCACCTCATTTGTGGGGAAAGGCTGAGAGAACTGGCCCTGTTTAGCCTGGAGAAGAGAAGACAGAGGCAACCTCATCGATGCGTGCGATTTTCTGAAGGGAGGGTGTCAAGAGGATGGACCAGGCTCGGCTCGGGGGGGCCGAGCAACAGGACAAGAGCCAATGGGCAGAAACTGATGCACAGGAAGTTCCACCTGAACACGAGGAAGAATTTCTTTGCTGTGCAGGTGACCACAAACTGGAACAGATTGCCCAGAGAGCCTGTGGAGTCTCCCTTACTGGAGATATTCAAGAACTATCTGGACTGAATCCTGTGCTGTGTGCTCTGTGATGACCCTGCTTGAGCAGGGAGGTTGGACCAGATTATCCCACTCGTAGTCCCTTCCAAGCTTAATTGTCTGGAATTCTGTGAAATTCTATGAAATTCTGTGAAATTAATATTAGGAATCTGAAATATGTAAATATTTGTGTGAATATATGTATATATAACATTCTAAAATAAAGTAAATATTATAGATAGATAAGACATTTATAAAACAGAGAAGGTGAAGTTAGTTTTAAACCAATGAAATCTAGATTTGGATCTGCTGTCTTTGTCTTCATCAAATATTTCATGTTAGAATTTATAAGTGACTCATATTAAACAAGAAGAGGAAATTAAATAGAGGAAAATATCAGCTTTAGGACCTATGAATTATTTTCATTTGTGTGCTTTAATCAAAGGACATTTTCTTGCCTAGATGTCAGATTGGCAATTTTCTTTTCTAAAGATAACACTCTGACTTAGAATAGTCTCATCTTAAATATAGCATTCAGTAGAAGAAGTAGTCTGGAAGTTACCCCATTATTTTCTTACGGTATGAGTGCAGCCAAGGAAATATGAGACTAATTTTTCTGGAACTGCTCATGCCTTGTAGAAGGCACACTGAGAACGATAAGGGAAGAAACACTGCAGTAATTTTTTTTTTTTTTTACATAGGTGTTACTTAGTCCAAAGGAAAGTATCATTAGATTCCTTCATTCTCACACTGGAGCTTTCAATCAGAAGCTCTGTGGTTCTTTAAAAAGCAAGCTGCAAAAGCATAGGAAGCTTACACTACTTGGTACATAAACTTGTTTTCAAGCTTCTTCGTGCTCAAGTGTACAAATTGCTGGACTGCAATAGGTGCAAGTCCAGTCCTTCCTACATTTCAGAAGAATAATCTAGTCCTGATTGCAAGGGTCTTCTGCCTATTGAAGACCACACTCTGTTGAGGCCTGTCTTTTTGGAAGGTTTTCTCAACTCCCTGAAAGGCCTTTGGCAAGAATCTCTTGATTAAGTCCTCAGGCCTGGGCTACACAGGATGTCAGATGAGATGGTCTTAACAGTTCTGATGGTTTCAGTCTGGAGGAATGTTAGACCTAAGTCTTCTTGCAGAATATTGGCTTTGGGACAAAAAATCAAAAACCACGCTGTCCTTACTGCTCACTCTCCTTTGCACTTAAGCTTATCTCACTTTCAAAGAAGGTTTGATGCTTTGGGGAAAAAAATGTTCATCCTTAGTTTATTTGTGATGTAAATACACTTTGAAAATAGAAAAATTAAGACCTTATTTGGGGGGTTCTCTACCCAAAGTTAATGAGTGAAATGAATGCAAAGCTTCTCAGAACTCAATAGGGAATAGCTCCTGCATTAAACAAATACTGTGGATAACAGGGAACGTGCACGCTTAATGTGCTACAACAACAGGAGAGCTAGAGACTTACCCACATTTCATTGTAGAGTCTCCATCAGGATTAGAGAACTTTGTTCCTTTAATTAATACAAGGCAAAACTTTTACTCCATGGCTTCTCATCCTCTTCTGTCCTTTTACATTTCTTTTTAACATTAGTTCTTTAACAAATCCTTCTTTTCAGGGACCAAAAGCTGATATGTTCTGGGGAAATGCCAGCAAGATGTTAGAGATTGGCACAACTAGCTACTGTCATTCTATCAAGACAATAGGATTTGAGCGAAAGGGGTAGAGTTCTCCATGCAGAATTTAGCTGCTTAATCCTCTCTTGTGGGCTGGCACAAAATCAACAAAAGAAAGAAACCAAATTACCCAGCTCTGCTTTGGCAGATTTAGCCACTGTCAGCAGGCCAGAAGTTAATTCCCTCATATTCTTGTTTGCCACCAACTACGGCAGGCCTTGCTGAGCCAGCTTTCCTGTGTAAATCTGTCAGCTGAAATGATGCACAGCATGAAGAAGGAGAGAAAGGACATGCAAAGAGTGTGGTCCTTTTGCCAAATCAAGTCCCCAGAAGTCAGGGGCTGGCACTGGAACTGCCTCCTTGCCTTCATCCTGACATTTTTGACACAAGATGAGAAAGATTTACAGTTTCTTAAACCTCCATCACACACACACACATGCACACATACACACCCCCCCACACACCCACACACACCCTTCCTTGCCAATGAGTAGGGATTGCTGTTGCATTAAGTTCTGTGCGTGGGAGCCTGTTTCCCTTCTGGCACTCAGCACAAGCTTCCAGCTGCTTAGCATCTTTCTGAGACTCAACAGTGTGTAGGGTATGATATGTTAATAATGAGGACTACACAGTCATCAAGGCCAGTAAAATTGCACTGAGGGTAGGAAATGCATCATCAGTTTGCTCTGTCACAAATACTTACTGAGTAGTCACAGCGTATGGTGCCTTTTATTGCGTGCCCAAACTAAGCTCTTGGGTGGATAACGTGACACAGGGGAATCAGGCTGTTGTGTGTCATTCATTATTCTCCTCCTTCCCTAAAAATCTCTGCGAGATGAGGTAAGTTAGGTGCAAAATATTTAAAGTAATATGCAAAACAAATCACACAGCTTTTGTCTTCTCATTATGAGCCCCAATATGAGGATCGATTCATGAAAGTTTTTACTTAAGGATGTTTCTTTTAAAGCAAAGAAAATCTTGAAATTTGGAAAATTAGGAAGAGAAATACAGTCTCCTTAAAAGTGAAGTGAAGGAATACAGATTTTTTTTTTAAAGATAATGGTTTTCACGTGAAAATCACAAATGCCCAGGGATTTCACATGGTGTTTGTACAAAAATGGACATTTCCTTTAAGTACTTAATGAAACATGTTTGACAGAATGAGCAATCCGGCAAAAATGTAGATCTGTGTGTGAAATTGTCAGTTAAATTATGTGTTAATATTTCTGGTTGACTTTATTCTTGTACTGGAAACATTTTTCACTAATATTAGACTAGTATATGCTATGTATGATGTACTGTGATAACAGAGTATATCGCTAATGCAAGCAGTGTAATTTTGTGAATTGTTCTTAAGTTCTGATAATTTCTGTTTCAGATTATGTACGTGCAAAATGATTGTGCAATACAATTAGAAAAATCTTTTATTTTTTTTGCCTGTGTTGAGACAAATCTTTTGACCCTCATCACAAACATATTTATTGATTGTAATAATTGACAGGAACGGATAGATGAAGTATTGTTCTAATATCTGGATTCCTTTCTTGATATCAGCCAGCTACTTCTAACTATTATAGCATCACCTTATGCAAGTGCGAGACTTGGCAATTATGGCTACTGAACCTAAATATTAATGGGAGATTTCCTACTATTTATGTATGCCAAATCTTGACACAATCAATGGAGCAAACTTGCTGCAATTTCTGAAGTAAATGGACAGAAAACTAGTACAAAAACAGCCTCTCATCTATTTTATTTCTAGCTCTAACCCAAGACAGATGTGCATGTTACTAAAAAACACTATTGAAATGTTGAACAGAGAATTGCAAACATTCTCAAGCAGGTTAACCTGGGTAAAACTGGATGGCAGGATGCTACCTGGGAGAGACAAGTGCAAGATGACTTATTTACAGGGAAATAATCAACTGCATAAATACAGGTTAGAGAATATTTGATGGATGAGGTTCCAGTTCTGCAGAAAATAATGCAATTTATCACTCTTATGCCAAATTTTTTGTAATAGCCTTTCAGCACAAAAACTGGATTTTGGAGGCAGTTTAAATGGGAAAGAGGAGAGATCCAACTTTGGTCTCAGCTCTAAATGTAAGTATGTCATTGCAACACCTGACCCAGAAGTGAAATCCCTATGCACTTGCTCTGTAGTTAATGGAGAGAAATTGGCACTTCCACAATAGCAAATATCTTGATAAGATTTTGGAGATCTTTCCTAACTGTCTCAATAAAGTGCTTAAATTTGCATGGAATAGGTCCAGGTCTAAGCATCTATGGAAACTGAATTTTAGAAATCCTATGGCCTTGTTAGTTACCTAAGTGACTTAGGTGAATTTTTGAAATGTGCTTCTGAGCTCCCATGCAAGTATTCCATCTAAACTCCTGAAGTCCCACAGAGGACGCAGAGCAGGCATTCTCAAGACATTGGATGTGCTTACCTCATATCTATGACTGCAAAGAGGTTTCAGTGATGCAAGACGATAAACCAACTCATGAATTAAAATTTATAAGGTTGCAATTATACATTAGGGACATGGTTTAGTGGTGGTCTTGGCAGTTCCAAGTTAACACTTGGACTCAATGATCTTAGAGGTCTTTTCCAACTTGAATGACTCATTCTGTGATACGAATGCTGCAGTGCTTTACTTGCTGAGGTGTTATGCAGAGGTCACACGGCCTTACCCATTGCATAGATGGCACTTTTCTGTACTTGCAGATGTTGTATAATGCTGAGGTGCTTCTCAGGCATGTTTTCTGTATTTTCCTACATGACACAGATAACAGCTTGAGAGTTAGCTCAAACTGCAGTCAACACAAATCCATTCAACAGAGAAGATCATGATGGTTCCCTGAGCCTTTTATTTCTGGACATCTCATCAAGCTGGGACTCATATTTAACAAAGGCTTGGGGGAGGAGGGAATGGAAGGACGTTGTTTGTGAAAACAGTCTGGATGTTTTGTTGTAAGCTTGATGTAGATTAAGAAATGCTTCAGAGAAACAAAGCAAAAACTGTTCTGTCTGCAGAGAAGCCTTCCCTCTTTTTGTCTAGTCAATAGGAGGGTATGGATATAGATGAGAGCAAGTTTTGGCTCACATAGTTTGAAATCTATTTGAACTCTTAAAAAAATAAGTTTTAAAAAGGATTTCCTTCCTGTCAGCAAAACGCCACAGACATCAGAGGAAAAGAGTCAACCACATGTGTGTTTCTTTTTATGCTTCCTAATCAGATGTAACGATTGCTCACACTGTACAGATAGTTTCTTCAAGGATGTGCATTCCTGAGTCTTAGGACTCTGCCAAGTGTAAAAGCAAATAGAACGAGCCACACATGAGGTGATACATGCCCTTAGGCTTTCCTGACTGCAGCAGGACTGGGGGAATCTAACAGAGTCCCTCTTCCATCCTGGCTGTTGTAAAGTTCTCAAGAGAAACTACAGCTGGCCTAGGTCCAGTAATTATCCCTTTATTGGCCTGGTAAATTACTTTTCTGAGAGCCAGAAGAATAACAGCAGAAGGAAATGTGCTATAAATAGGTCTGCAGAAAGCCTAACAAAGGTGTCATAGTGCATGACTTATTCCACCATCCATGACGCCATTATCAACAGTGATTCTCCAGTCTGTTAGTGGGATAGAAGGGGAGAAATTAAAAAGTATATTAATAACCTGAAGTGCTGAGGAATTATCAAAAATTTTATATATTTTTTATATAATAAGCTTCTAACTAGAGTACATTTTTTCAAGGTCTGTCTGTAGTACAGATATCACAGCTTTTGCACGTGTAGCTGAGCTAGTTCAGGTGTTACCACAAAGTAGTAACAGCAATGCAAAACTGAGTAAAGATGAAGTGCCTAACTTTTCACCCCATTTTTCAAGTAATATTGCAGCTTTATGAAGCTCTGTCTCATTGTAGACAGATTGGTACCAAAAGTAAATCATTAAAACTTAATTAGGTATATCTACACAATCTGCATTATTATGTACACATGATCTGCATTATTATATACCCTACAGATCTGTATATCCTAATACTGTGCTGGTAGACAGCTGGTATCTTTGGTTTCTTAAGAAATCTGAAGAACTAAAATCACTACTGGACTGAGAGTCAGGAGAGATGGGATTTATTTGCAGTTTTTACTCATCTGTGATCTTGAATATACAATTTCCCTCTGCCTTTCCTCTTCTCTGCTGATTGTCTTTGAAGAGGGAAGGCTGGTGCAAACACAATGCCTATTAAAACTGGTATTAATTTTTGTGACTTCAAATCAGCTTTTACAGTTTAAGTCTTATTTCTGGCCAGTACTGTGCACATTGTTTCCCTGCTGTGCACACACATATACACACCCCATAAAATAGCATAAAGAAATTAATTCCATTCAGGCCTGCCATTAGTCATGACTTTTGTATTAGGAATCATGACTGTTTTCTTCAAAGTGAGGGGAAAAGGTTTTTTGTGATTATGTTACACTTTTTCTGCATTCTTTAGCTTTGAGTGGTGATGGGCAGACAAAATGACATCAATTGTCTGAAATAGAACAACTGAGCTTGTGACATCACTAAAATTTTTCTCTACTTTTGATTCTGAAGACATATGAAGACAGTAGTTCTCAAATATCAAATCCATTCTCACTTTAGGAGGATATTAAAGCTGTCTGTTGCAAATGTTCAACTCGGCAAACCCAGGTAAAGAAAAAAACTGCTACAATTTGTAGCTGTGAGGATATGACCAGGAGAATACATAGCTAAAGAAAATCTAGATTAGCAGCATGAACTATTTTTAAAGTGAAATGGGCTTTTTTTTTAAACCCAGAATTTTTAGGAGAGTATCAACTTCAGTACAGCCACATTTCACTGAACTATAATATTCCCCTACCTTTGAGCAGTGGATCCTATTTTGTCTTCATGTGTTGGTTGGCTTTATTGAGATTGTTTGATGTCACTGAAATATCAGTAGTTTAAATAAACACAATTAAAATAATTCCCAAAACTATGCTGCTTCACACTGCTCTGATTTCCAAAAGAGGAGACACTACACATTGGTGTCTGTCTAATACAGCCGGACCATCCTACTAAACAAAATGTACCCAGGGATGTTCTCAGCTGTGGAGGCCAGCTGGCAAAGAGCAGTCTGTGTACATAGCAGTAAATTCCACTAGCAACCAAACTGCCCATGGGGAACAGTTTCTGCCCATATTAAATCCCAGGAATTTTTGGGGAGAGTGCTAACTGACTGAGATAAAAAATTAGGACAGGGACCATTCTGACAATTTCCTAGTCTAGATCACTGAGTAGCAGTACCACAGAACATGCCTTGGCAGTGTTTAATTTATGAGTGTAGATGCAGCTCAGAAGGGATGCAACTTCTGTTTGTTTTCTTTGTAAAGAAAAGGAAACGGACTGGTTTTTTGGTGCAATTCATCCCATACTTTCAACTACAGTCATGTAAAACAGGTTGAATGAATCAAGCCCTGAAGGTGTCTACTCATTTTCATTGTCTGTAAAGTGAACCTAGAGAGACTTACTAAGATATAGAAGAGAAATCTAAAGCAATGAATCTCCCTCATATTATTAGAGCAACAACTTAGTGATGATGCACAGCCAGCAAACATCTTTACTTTTCCAACATATGAGGCTACCAACTTGGATAGCAGCTTCTTTCAGGCACAAAATCCAGATTGACTCCTAGTTTTCAGATATCAAAAGGCTTCTGTGTAAATCAGTTTTTGCTTATTTATGTGTGCAGTACAGGTTTTTCAGGAATCTGAAAGAAGCTGTTATTTTTGCAACTGTGGTATGAGATAATTAGACATACGGCAGTAAGAACTTATATGATGACGAATTTGAGAAGAAAGGTAGGAACATAAGATCAGAAGACCACTTTCATGACACTAAGACCAGTCCCCTCCAGTGCAGGCAAATCACAGACATTACAAAATCCCTTTCTAAATATTTATCTGTACGAGTAGATATTTGTTCCTGTGCTCTTGCTGAATGATTGAGTCAAATAACTTCCCTTCTCTGGTTCTTACAAAGTTTCTTCCAGTTTCCAGATTAAATTTATGCTTGAATATTCTGTCTTTACTTACTCTTGCACCAAGTTTGCCATTTATCTGAAATAATAATTTTCCTACCCTGCTGCTAGCCTCCATGACATCCTTGTGGAGAGAAATCATATCTTCTCTCAGTCTCTGTTTCAGTGAGCGATACCAGCGAAGGTCTTTGGGTCTATTACCTGTGTCTAGTCCACCTTCTGTGTCTCTTTCAGTTTAAATTAGCATTTTTGAATACAGCTTTCATAAAATGTACAGTTAAAATTTCTCTAATTCCTTGCAAAATTATTTAGCTTATTATTTATTTCAGCTGGAAATTAGCCATGAAATGCATCTGTTCTCATTTGTCTTTTCTAGAGAGACATCTTACTCAGTCTGGAGGTTATCCTGGTGCTTAATCTGTTTCTTTATTTGAACATAATGAAATCTTTGACTTTTTCTCACATCTGAGGTGTGATTGTTTCCATTCAGTTTCCATTAGATTGGGGCCTTGTTCATGTTCAACTTCTTCATGATTTTTGAGACCTGCGGAAAAAAATCATATTATTGCAAACAAAGCTTTATTATCTTTAGTCACATTATCATTCTGAGCAGCAGAAGTTTTGTTTCTTCTTCCTAAGATACTTTTACAGCTGAACAATTGTTTCAATAGTTGCAAGGTTTAACTGATCTTTTAAGTCAAATCACTTGTTTTTACTTATTTCTATGACATAAGGTTTTTTTGTATATTTGCTAATTTTTAAATTCTTTATGGTTCCTCTGCTTAATCCTCACATTCCTTTTGGGAGAAATGGTTTATCCATTTATCCATTTGTCCACTGACTGGTTGGGGTAAAACAGCAACATAACTTCTGACCCTTTAAGGTTATCTGACCTTCATGTTGTAGTTGCTGAGTTATGAAATTTAGTAGTAAATTTTATATAAATTCTAAGCTTTATTCTTGAGTATACCATTTTAAAACTGAAAATTTTAGTTGCTGTCTTTATTTTGTTTAACTGTTCATGTAATTTAAATTGAGTAAGTTCATGATGACTTCAGGAAAAGTTGTTTTCTACAACTATTTGGCTACTACTAATGGGAAGAGGATATAGTTTTTTCAAGGTTCCATTACTTTGGCAAAATTCTGTCTTAGCTTTTGTCACTATACTGTCATTAGTAGAATATGTTTTCTAACCTTTATCTGTGAAGTAATATAACATAATGACTTACTTCTTCCCAATATTTATCTTCCTGACAGTAATAAATCTGTTCCCTTTCAAATCCCACCTTGGGAGCCTGCAGCATAACTATGGTAACGAGAACCCTTCCTTGAGTCGAAGGAAAATCTGTCACACCTGAGATATTTTGACATAAACACTTAAGGTTCAGTGAACAAGCATATTTCTATAAAACTTTGTTTCATCAGGAATTTTTCTCACCAGTTCCACACACATTTCCCAGACAGATGATATAAACTTTAATCAAACACAGATTTTGCAAACGACAACCAGATAAATTACCAAGCAACTAAGGAACAAAGGCTTGCTCTTCCTTCTATAGAATGTCTCATGCTAATTCCAATGTTTTCTGCTTTTTCCATGCTGGCTCCTTTAAATTGCCTGAAGCAATTTGATAAAGGGGGAAACTATGTGGACCCCAACTATAAAAAGCCAGTATCGACCCATTTTCTATTTCGAGAGTTTCCACAGAAGGAAACCATATTAAAGTCTAGAAAATATAATAAAAGTTAATTTTACAACATAGGACTAGTGATAGTCAGACAGCAGTTTGACACATGCAAATTGATCTACAGTAGCAGGAGTGTACGTATACATGTACATAGGTACATCTGTACATGACTGACGGACAGTCAGGATTTAGGAACTTGAATAAAGCAATGGGCTAATCCATCAGTATTTTTCCACCTCCCAAAAAAAGAAGCCTACAAGCTGTGACATTGTGACATGGTTTGATATGAGATGATATAAGAAGCATAGAATCAGAGAAAGGTTTGGGTTGGAAGGGACATTTAGGGGCCATACAATCCAACTCCCCCCTGCAATGAGCAGGAACATCTTCAACTAGGTCGGGCTGCTCAGCGCCCTGAACAATTTGACCTTGAATTTTTCCTAGGATGGGGCCTCCATCCTGCCTCTCTGGGAAACCTGTACTAGTGTTTCACCACCTTCATTGTAGAAAATTTGTTATAGCTAGTGTGAAACAATCCTCTGTTAGTTTAAAATCATTACGCCTTGTTTTATTTCTACAGGACCTGCTACAAAGACTGTACACAGCCTGGCCTCACTGACTAGCTCTGTAAATGAGAGATCAAGACTAATCCCTGATCCCAAGACTCTGTGGTCCATTGTGTGTCTATACTGATTAGAAATAGCTCTTTCACATCCATAACACTTCTCTTAGTATCTCCTCTGGATCATGTGATTTACGTGATCTTTCTTACACTGAGATACAATTATAAATTTCTAGGTCAAAATGTACAAACTAGTGGGAAAGGTGTGGAGCAGCTGCCAAAATGCAGCTTAGGATCTGTGTTGTACTGGTTGGGGCGACATTCAAGGCATATAGGAAATGACCAAGATCACTTTGAGATTGCCAAGCCTACTGGGAAAATACTGAATGGCTCTTCAATAAAGCAAGACCAGGTTCAGGTTCATACATATTGCCTTGAGACCTTTATACTTCTGAAATCCTGTGCAAGCTTGGATCATTCAACACCAGAGCAAGCTAACAGCCAAAGAGTGCTGACTTCCAAGAGTCCAAGACTTGAGGCTGTGCACTGATATTGCTATTTAGCAAAGTAGTATGGCCCTGGGCCCTCTGCTAGCTCAGATCTTCCATTTCTACCTCTTACTCCCTTTCATTAAAAGTCTCAAACCACTTCATGGAGCAAACTTGCCCTACATCTTTAACAAAATGTAAGACAGCCTAACTGTCCACAGTCTAAAGAAACTGTTTCAGGGCTGGAACAAGGGTGTCAATTTGGGTACATTTTTGCTTAAACTGGTGAATCCAGACATAGTTCCAAGCCAGTGATGACATTCTGTCTGAGCTGAAATCACAGACCGTGCTGACACTTTCACAATGTCTTTTTATGCTTCTAAGTAGACAGTAATACATCCTTGTTGAATTTGACTGACAACTGGTGAACATCTTCTACAGCTGTATTCCACAGTTGCATGAGAAATAATGAAGATCATGGCATTTTGGAGAGATTCCTGAAGACTGAAAGAAAGCAAATGTCCCTCTTATCTTGTAGAAAGACCAAAAAAGTGTTTTTAGGACCAAGAGCAGATCAACCTTACCTCAGTCCATGGAGACAGGATAGAGAAAATAATCCTGAAAATAATTTCTAAACATATGAAGGGCTAGAATATGGTTGAAAGTAGTCACCACATATTTAAAAAGGGGTAATTTTGCTTCACCAAAATGATAGCTGTCTATGATAAAATGAGGAGAGAGCAGTGGCTGTTCATCTTAACTTCCAGAAGGCTTTTACTGTCTCCCACCACGTCCTCATTTACAAACGAATGAGATATGGACCAGAGAAATGGAAAGCAAGGCCAACAAAGTATTGTATCCCTCAGGTATTTCCTTGACAAGAAGGAAATTATAGGTTAAGACCTTAAGCAACCTAATGTGACTTCAAGTCTGGCCATTGCAGACTGAAAGACTTCTAGAAATTATTCTTTATTTACTATAATGCCAATACAGTGAAAGAATATAGGCAAAAATAAAGAATATAAGTTTCCCTCGTGTTTCACCAGTTGCAGTCCAACACAGACCATCACTGTGTGAAAAGTTCTGTACAATAATGATTATTTTGTGGTTTAAGAGTTGGAGAGTAAGTTTTTTTCCACATCTGCTTCAGGTGAGAGACTCAGCAAGACTGCTAGAAGTTGCACCATGTCGTTAGCCGATGGCCGGGGGTTGCTCACACTCCGGCTGGCTTCTTCAACAAACTGGCGGCAAAGAGACAGGAAAGGTCTATGCTTAGAATTCCACCGAGTAGGTTTATTCCAACTCCTCCAGTGAAGGGTCCAGAGGCAAAGACGTCTGAACAATGGAGTGTCTAGGTTTTTATACGGGGGCGGAGAGAACATCAGGGACCAATGGTCTGAGGGCACAGGGGCGGTACACAGGCGGGGCTGGGGTGAGGGAACCCATAGGGGAACTGAGGCAGGGGCAAAGGGACAGGGCCAATGCGAGTACAGGGAGGGAGGAGCTTTCTGGACCGGAGTCAGGAAAGGGGCAGAGAAACCCACAGACCAATTAGGGGAACAGAACTGGGGTACATCTGCATAGTCGAACAAAGCATCCTGGGAGAGGCTTCTTCTCTCACCATGACCTTGGGAGAACTCTCAAGGTCTGTCCCATTTAGTGGATTCTCTCATTCCAGGATTGGCAGGCTCACTGGCTCCCACAGCACCACATGAAAACTATGGCTTTTGCTATTTACATAGTAATATATTAGTGGAGTTCCCAAGTACAAACCTGATTATGATCTGAATTGTTCCCTTATTCATGCTTGGGACATGCTCAACAGGTCTTGTGCCTCTGCTAGGTGTGAACGTCCTGGGCACAGAACAGAAACCTTCAAATTCCAGTTATGTCTGTGATACTTTATGGAGTCTGATGAATTTGGTGGCAAAAACTATTGCTCTCCTTAATAATTTACATGCATTTTTAAGCAAATCTATCACCCCACGGGAGGATATGTGTGTGCATGTTTAAGACATTGCACAAATGTTTTTTGGAAGAGGAGGGCTATATTCCAATATTGTTTGCAAAACCATAAATCCAAAATAATAATTAATGGCTTTGTTGAATATATTTTGGGTAAAAGAAAGGAGAGTTGGAATTGAAATGCATGAGACCCTTCTATTTTTGGCCTAGATAAACTGACATTTTCTGAGTGCACAATTCATGAGCCATCATGGCCCAAGGACCATTCCCAAAACACAGTTCGGCCTTACAGTGGTAAAAATTGCTTAGTACTGCAGACATGGCAAAATAATTTCATTTGGCTTCTGGACACCTTGTTTTTTATTTCACTGTTCATTGCTGTTTGTTAACAGAGAGGTGGGCAGTGTTTCTCTCCCTGTAAGCTTCTGGTAACCTCTGAAAACCAAACCTCAAGTTTTGGTAAGATTCTTTGCTCTGGCTTTCCATAACTTTGAAAATATACCCCACTGGCCATTATAATAACTTTAGGAAAGAAATAATTTTTCCACAAACAATAAAGGTTTTCTCACTTTAGATCTGGCATTCACCTGAAATTAAATATGTCTTCAGTAGCTTCAGCTATTCTATGAATTGAGGATTTGGTGGGAAATAACAGAATAAAAAACAAACTGGAAATGTTTCTCCATAGCTCTGTTTTTGTGACATATGCTGTATACATATACATAGAATCATATTTTTCTATGGCCTTATATCTATGTTTTTATATCTACTGATAATACCTATCTTTTATGCTTACCAGGTTAAGTATCAGTCCTGGTAAGAGTTATCTATTTGGAACTTAGTTATCATATTGTTTATGCATATAATTCTCATTGTTTTCCATAGGCATCACATAACCCAAAACAACAGCATAATTACGTCCCTGGATTGACTCCACTTATTGTAATGAAATTATCCCAGATTTACACTGGCCTAACTCAGAGCAGAAGTTGACCTCACAGTCTTTATACAAGCGGTGTCTTAACCCAGTAAGATTTTGGTCAATCCCTTTAAAATATAAAAAATGCCCTTTATAATAAAAGTCATAAGACTTTAGAGCATGACCTTCAGCTTTAACAATTCAGAAGCTCCCAGGGTCCTTTCCCTCTTTAAAGAATGAGAATAAATTCTGACAGCTGAATAAATATAAAGGGTCTAGTGTAAGTCTGAGGAAACAGGTTTTCATTTTGTCACAGATGACTTTGGTTCACAGGTTCTCAGTGGAAAGTGAAATCAGCATCTACTTAACACAGGATTAGTTGTTGTTCAGAACAGCCTATGGTCAGAGAGAAATAACCCCTGCCCCACACTTACTACAGTACTAAACAGGTAGAGACAGAATAGAAAACTTTTTCATACCAATGCAATATGACAGATTCATCTTCTCCTACACTTACTCTTTTTCTCTTCACTAGGTTCTTCCACACACTATTACACCATTATACCTTCCCTTACCTGCCAAGTTAGCTCAGGTCCCTTGGCTGGTACAAGGTCACAAGACAGTTTCTGTGTCACTGATACCTGTTACTGATTTCTATGTAAATGTGACTTTTCTTATATTAGAGGGGGTTTGTGTTTGGTTGGTATTTGGTGTTTTGGCTTTGTTTGTTGTTTTGTTTTTTTTAATAGGGCGGTAAACATAGAAATAATTCTACAACTATTAACTTAGTCTTTTGTCAGTGTTTTAATATGTTTCTGATATTATTTTTTCTATTTAAATAGACCACTTTACATTACATTCAGGGAGTTGATATTTACGTTCACCATAAAGACAAAGTAGCTGACACATTCTGCAAAAAAAAAGTCTTTTTTTTTCTTATGGATGCATACGAGAGGGAAAGATGTGTTTGAAACCTTAATGCTGAAGGAGGCCCTTCCTTTTTTATGATTATTTTAATTTATAACAGCCATGTGCTACTACTCTTTTCTTCTCCCTGTCCATTTTAATAGAGAATAATGAGACAAACTTCCAGCTGAAGGTCTTAAAACTCATCAGGGCATTTGCTGCAGGAGTGTGTCACAGAACAGTGCATTTACTTTTTTTATTTTCTTCAGCACTTTTTTTGCCATCTGGCTTAGACATCACTCTGTTTATGTCCTCCTGACATCAGTGCCATTGTTCACCTAACTCTGTATGGGATTTTTAAGAACTTTATTTAGACCTGTGGTTTCTACTCCCATTTGGATATGTTTGGGTCCTGAGGTGCCTTGCGTGGCAGTGTCTAAACCTGGGCAGAGCTGCTACTGTAAAACAAGCTTTAACAACAGAGCTGTTGTAAGGCACAGTTCCACAGGCCCTCCCGTACAGTTTGCAGCTTCTGCAGTCACATACACAAACATGCGTCTTGAGGCATGCAGCCAAAAATCTACCTAATGTAGGCTGTAGTAAATAATTCAGAATGACTAATTTATTTCAGAAAAGAGCCATGATATGCCCATGAACAATATGAAATAGAGAGGGACAGAATTCACTGAATACATTATTTTCTACTGATTATTTGTTCAGCTCCAGCCAGCAAACATCATTCCTGATTTGCATTACGACAGAAAAATTAATATGAGTACAGTCACTCTTTCTTGTATCTTAAAGTCTTTAGACCATGAAAAATATCTAGGAATGTGTGTGTTCTTTCCCACAACAGATGCTAAATAACAGCTTGTAAGTAAAAAAAATGTTATCAAAGTCAGTGGTTCAAAAAATGCATGTGATTTTTTCCTTTGAACACATTTAATACATAACAGAAGATTAAAAATTATAGAGGAGGGTTAAGCTATATATCAATCACAACTTTGATTATGCAGCAAACAAAGGCTAGCAAATGTTGACTTGATACAAAACATTCCGATCTAATAATATCTCTCTGCCTCCAAAACTTCAAAAAGTATGACTTAAAGGCTATCAAGGGGCATATAATTCCTTCCACTGAACTCAGATAGTCCAGAGCAGCTTCTCAATCACCAGCAATGGTACAGTAAAGTAGGACAATTCAACTTGGCTGCAAGTCAACCAAGGGGCTTCCCAGTAGATCCATCCCCACACACAGCTGGAATATAGCTGAAGGAAGGATGAATGGCTAATGTTAATGAGATAAACAAACACAGTAATGGGAAAGAAATAATTGTTTACACATGTTGGAATGCTTGTATTATATCTTCAGCATCCACATATGGTATATTTGTGCCACAGGAAATAATCAGGTACATTTTACTAGCAGGCTGTGTGAATGCCCAGAATCACTAAGACCTCCGTGAAGTCCTTACTGATTTTTCCCATTTTTGCTCCTCACAATTCCAGCAACACAACACTGCCTCTCTCTTACTTTAGATTGTCTGGTGGGGCCATTGGGTGCAAACTGAGGTCAGGATGGGTCTCAGATTCAGTAGAGGGTCCAGCAAACCAACATCTGTCCTTTAATAGGTCCTCATTTGGTCCCTGCACTGGACTGAGCACAATAGCAAAAAATATGTTTCCCACAGGAAAAAAAGTATCCTAAACAGAAAGGAAGTGTCAAATTTATTGTGAAACTAAGAAAAATATTCTGTCTTATGGGTATATTTTTAAGCAAGTTTTCTCAAAAATAGGTCAATGAAAGCAAATTATCTATTTTTGCTTCTGTTTTTCTTTCCCATAACTTCTGAACACTCTGGACAGAGTCAATCAATCTGATAGACAAATAAAAATGCTCTTAAAGCATCTGGAAAACAGGGTCAAAAAGAGACCCAGAAGTCTCCTTCAGTGCTGTGATGGCAAAAGAAACAGCAACAGAACCTCATAATTCAGCAGACACCAGGTACCCAAATGCAAGTGTGCAGCCACTGTGAAATTCCAAGCAGAGCTTGCAATGAACAGTAAGTCACAAACCCCATAGGAGACCATGCTTCATTCAGCCAAGAAGACGAATTAGCTTACGGAGCTGTCCGTGTTTCATTGTTGGAGTTCATAATATAAGTGCAAAAATGTTCACAATCACATGCAGAATAGATTCTTTTATTTGTGTTTAAGACATCCTTAGTTTTAAGAGTGCAAATTATGAGCTATAATCAGTACAGCATCTTGAATTTTAATATTTTTTCTTTACTACTTTATGATCTCTTTCTTGTTGATTCCTAAGGTGTATATTTAGTAAATTATTGCTATTTCATAAGACATTCACTGAATTTTTTGTAGTGTACTTAACTCATGTTACAGTCTAAGTAGATTAACCACTAGACAATATGCCAACTGGAAATTATATTTAAAGACTTAAATATGCCCATGGAAGAGGATAATAAAGTAAATGTGTAGCTCCTATTTGCAAATTCTTTACAAATATAGCAAATCACAGTCAGAAAGACCAAAGTAAGCATGTCATAGGTATTTTATCAGTTCTGGTCCAGGATGTAGCACAGTGAAACGCAGCTCTGCAGCTCAGGACAAGAAGTCAGAATCAGTTGATGCAAAGGTTCTTCGCCTAAAATGTTGATAAAGTGCTTATTAAAATGTACATATACCATACAAACACAATCTTGCTGTTCCATACCAACCAGAATTCAAATTTCATTCAATAAATTAAGAATTAAGTATTGACAATCTTAAATTTCATGGAAAATTTCACCCAAAACAAGGATTATGGGATTTGGCTCCAGGTTATTTTTCTTTTTTTTTTTTAAAGAAGTGTTAGTTTAGAACAAAATCTATGTCGAATTGCTCTAAAGAGAGCTATATACTTGGATGCTGACAAAAAGAGGATTGAAGGTTATTTTCAAACTGTGATTCTCCCGAATTTTTGACAGGTAAATCAAGGAATTCAAATAAACTTCCCTGGAATGTACACGGATAGATTTGGGATTTTTTTTTTTAAAGAATGTTTTCAGTCATATAAATTTCAAAGTTCAATAACATAATAGCCATGACATGTAATTCTGAATTACTATGAAATTCTTTCATAATATTTAACAAATAGTTTCTCATAATTTCTGGCCAAGCTGGAGGTATGTTTGAAAAGAGTTTGATTAGAATGAGCTAAAAGGCATCTCACCACCACCCACTACTACTTTCTTAGCTACTATTGTTTTTTTATATGGGATTGCATCGTGTGAACCAGAAATCTGCAAGATGCCTAAAGTCACCACAGTGTCTTCCAGAGCACAATGGTTTACCTACTGCAACAAGTAATTAATCTTAGGCTCAAGATTTCCTGATGGGAGCCTATTGACCCCAGCACAATAGATGAAAGTATTTTATCCTGTGTGTTCCCCTACTGACCTCTTGTCACCTTTTTTCATGCACTGTCTGCTCTCATACCAAACCAAAGAATTCATCCTTCACTCTGATATTTGGAGTCTGCTTGACCCTCTCTTGCTCTGTGGAAGAAGATTTCTTGATTTTGTTTAAGAGGATCACTCAGTAAGAGAAACCTAGCAAAGTTTTACCATACACAGTGACAAACATGAATGAGCTTGGAAGTGTCAGGGATGCTGGGCTTTACTCACACCCCTGGTCCCACACAGTTTTTAATGGGAAGCTGCTCTCTGCACCTGCTGGGAGCACGGTTGGGGAACAATGAGGCACACTCAGGACTAACGAGGGGACCTGCGAAGGGACCTCAGTGCAGGTGCTCACAAATCACCATCGTGGTCCTTCTGGGATGGCAGCTGAAGCTTGGAAAATGAACCTTTGAGCTTTCTGGTACACAAAATACTCATAAGGGTAGATGGGAAAATGAGATGTTGAACCACTGCCCATCCTTCTGTATTAACTGCAGTATCCAAGTCACCTCTAAATCGCCCAGAGGCAGTTACACATGGACAGTTTTGGCCATGAGTCCACTCTTGGGGCTAATGTCCATAACAAGGTAAGAAAAGCTACATCTAGGCTAAGTATCTGAAGTGAACCAGATTTTTAGAGAGTGGCTCTTCAGTGTCTGTTTTCTCTGGGGTGTCTCAAACTGCAAAGCCAGGAAGGGAGGTACTAAAACTGGTTCCTCAGCACTGATAGAATATTTTGTCTCCCAGAGAGTTAGAAAAGTAGCTTACAGACCCCATCCAGACAGTGCAAGGAGTGTGTAAGTACTGCTGCTTTCAGCTCTTGGGACAACAGTGCAACAGCTTACATTGGCTCTTGCCAACTGAAAAAATTAAAGAGCTGTTTCAGACTTTCCTGTAGCAGCAATTACCCTCTGCTGAAAAAGCTGTGCTGTAAATCTTCAGGGTCCCCTGACACTCTCAGTGACAGCAGACCTCCAGCTGTTACCCACAAGACACTTTAAAGGCCATCTTGGATAAATATGTGAAAACTGTTCTAAACTCTTAGAGTAACTGTAGTTGCAGAGTGAATGTCCCCTCCCCCATTCCTACCCATCCAGCTCCCATCTACTGTAATTGCTTCACCCCCTTGCTCCTCTGTGCTTGTCACTGGGAATACTTTCCAATGCAACATATTCACTCCCCCACACAGGCTTGAAAGAGGGTGAAAAAGAAAACACTGACAAATGTTTCCCCTGCAGATAATCATATTGTCATTAGAGCTTTCAAACTATTCCAATGTCTTCTACATTCAATTAATAAATCACCTCGGGCCCAGATTCTCACTTCTCTAAATTAAAATAACATTCTTGTCATTAGCAGTTATCCTCTCATTTAGTCCAGCCACATCTCTGGATTACTTGGACTCAAATGAAGTTTGCTGCTGATTTGAGCAAGATGAGAAGTTAAAATCTGGATGTTTCCTCTCTTAAGTAGTCCCCTACTAGTAGTCTACCACACAAGAGTAATACAAGCAGGAGGCTGAAAACAATGTTCTCTGTAACGATGCAGATTGGGCAGTCTGTCTGAACAGCATAAAGTGCTGCAGTCTTGGTTTGAGGGGGACTTGCAGCCCTCTGCAAAAGGGCGATGACCAGAAGGTGACCTGCAGAAGATGCTGTGACCTCAAGCATCTGCCTAGGTCTGCTTGTTCTTTCTCAATTGGCAACATGGTGGGCAAGTGCGAAACTCTTGGTTGCACTCTGCTGTCAGCTCTGGAAAATATATGGGCAAGAGCAGATGAATGGGTAAGTCCAAGGAGCTTTAGGAAATAGAGACAGTGAAACATGGCTGTGAAGGAAGGTGAGGCATGTAAATATGGAAAATGGTTAGGCAGATATACACAGAAATGTTTAAACAAGTTATGTTTTTTGGAATATTTAAAGAACATGGAGAAGGGATGCTAAGCTCAGAGAAGCTGGAGAAGGTGTGGGCAGGGAGGAATGCTGAGGAGAGATGGCAGTTCGAGGGGGGAATATTTAGCTCGCTTCAGGGCCCATAACAGTTCTTCTAAGGCCCTATATGTTTGTGTACATGGATACACTCATATGTGTTCAGAAAAGATGTATAAAGTTTTATATTTCACATATTATCTTTTCCATACTTCAAAGGCAATGCCATGAATCACCTGTGCCCTCCTACCATAAATTTTCCCAGCAATGTCTTTTAAATGGAATTTTGTCCTTTGGTCTTTTTCTCCTTGGCTGAAAGGTCACCAATTTTTCTGGAGCAGACATTGATGATGGGGACTTAGATCTATTTTCTTTGAGTAACTTGTGTATCTACATAAGGTTCATAGGGTTTATTCACCCCAAAAAGTGGCAACAAATGCTATGAGGTGTTTGTATTAATTACCATCATGTAAGGCTCTGGCCTCTGTCTTAAGATATTGTGTTTCTGTAAAGCTCATGCAATACTAATTGTTTGGCAGAAAGTTGAAGTCTCTGACCCAGACCATGAGTTCTACAGGTGGAATTCTCTAAAGATGAGGTTATTCACAGAGATAGCAGGGGCCAGTGGGTGGGTGGTCTTATATGTCCTCTGGCATGATGCATTCAGCTTACCAGCAACACAAAGGAAACGTAGGAGTTCTCCTAAGAGAACAGAGCAGAGCATAGAATGATTTTATAGACACAGTTGTTCAGTGGCATCTTTGGGTCACCTAAGAGGAATTTCATCCTTAGTATTCACATATCACCAGTGTCTAACACAAAAACATTATTTCTTTACATCTCTAAATGATGTAACCTTACTCACTAGTGTAAGACAAAGGGGATTACTTAATATTTATAACATTATCTACTGTGCAGTGAGCACATACGATATTTTCCTTTCAAATGTTTTGTGCTGTTCTTTGCCCTTTTTTTTTTTAATCAATGTCAAGGGAATAGTGACACAATAAATATTCAGTGAGGTTAGATATAAACCTTGTTATATCCAAGGTACTTGATTCTGTCCAAATCATCTCATTCTTTCATGCTTTTTTTTCATGGGCCCCTTTTTCCTAATATGAATTGGACCAAATTGACTACTTGTCAAGATTTTGTGTCACTGTATGAAAGAGTACTAGGCCACATTTATTTACTATTTTTCTCGGGGAAGGGAAGAGAAAAGAGAAGAGGAGAGGAGAGGAGAGAGAAGAGGAGAGGAGAGAGAAGAGGAAAGAGAAGAGGAAAGTGAAAAGAAGAGACCTGCAAGGATCATCAAGTCCAACTACCCAGCCACTCTGGGGATGATCAAAAGTTAAAGCATGTTATTAAGGGCATTGTCCAAATGCCTTTTAAATACGGAGAGTCTTAGGGCACCAACCACCTCTCAAGGAAGCCTGTTCCAGTGTTTGTCCATCCTCTCAACAGAGAAATGCTCCCTAATGTCCAGTCTACACCTTCCCTGAAGCAGTTTCGAACCATCCTCATGCACCCTATTACTGGATATCAGAGAGCAGAGCTCAGCACCTCCCTCTCCATGTCCCCTTCTCAGGAAGCTGTCAGCCTCCTTTTCTCCAAAACAGACAACCCCAAAGTCCTTAACTGCTCCTAAGAGGAAAGGAAAAATTTATCTAATATCTGACGATGGAGGTTGCCAGTCTGCTGGGAAGAAATCTGTTCTGGTAGCACATGTCCTCAGTAACAGAAAGAATTTTAGGAAGAAGCTTCTCATACGGGAAAAGGCCAAGAAGGATTTTGACTTTTGGAGACAGGGAAATATAAGCTTATGATTAAAAATTTTGGATGGATACACAGAGAAAAATGGAAAAAAATATGAGCGCTTTATTCAATTCCTGTGTTTCTAATATTGAACATTTCAGTAGTAGCTGAAAGAAGACCTACATGAATCAGAATATTTATTATATATTTTTCTTTTATACTTAACACAGCTTTTCCTTAACTTTTTGACAAAACAAACTTAGTCTGATTCTGACCAAAACTGACCAAAAATGAGTAGTATGGATGTTGAAAATACTGTACTACTGACGCTGATGTGCTTTGATGGGAGTGAGATCAGACATTACAGGGAATTTTTTCAGATTTTTAAAGGTGTCTGGCATCATGACCTTGTCTGTCCAGACATATAACACTGTGGGAGGAGCTTTATGACCTGATATTAAAAAAAATCCTTCTAATATTAAAGCAAGATCAGATCTCACACATTTTTCAAGGAAACTTCTTTTCCTAAAATCCCTCAGAAAAAAAAAAAAAGCCAAACAAACAATACCACATTCAATGCAAATATAAAGAGATGAATTATTCTAATGTTCATCATCTCCCTTAGTGATTCTCAGGAATTATATTTTTTCATGAGAAAAATGCAGTTAAATGGTTTCTCAGTTCATATTAAAGATGAGTGGTGACTATTTGTGGTTTATAGATTTTGTGAGTCCAAGTGGCTGTCTGAGATTTATGTTTATTTTTTTCAAGAAATGAATTATCTTGATGTTGAGTTTTTAAATTTTTCATTGACTCAAAGTCATACCATTAGGTATGACCACCATTAGGCTCCTGGAAGTTGCTAATTTAAGTGATCAGAACAGACCAGAGAATTCTCCTGACTGCGACTCCACAAGTCATTGCTGGGAAGAAAGCAAATGGGAATCTCTTTCTAACCTTGAACAAGGATGAAAATGCTGGTTAATGGTGCTCAATACTAAGCATGTACTGCTCCCCAGGTCACTTCTCCAAAGTAGATGGTGGGGTTTTGTGGATTCCTGAATTTATGCAGTCTGTGTTGCTGCTGATGTCTACAAATAGTCTACTCAAAGCCAAGCAAAATATCTGTATGAATTTCTGATTTGGGAACTGATTTGATTTTCTATTCTTGTACCATATTCACTGACCAATCAATATTTTTTTCCAATTCTGAAATAGTTAATTGTGAAAATTTGCCATAGAAATCCATAATTGGGAAGTTGATAACTTGATAAGTTTTGAGTATTTATGCCTTGTCATTTAAATATCATGGTGTACTTAACTTTGCCATGTTAAACATTTCTTTAACCAGAAGTCACATGAATTTAACTATTCAATTTTCAGTGTTGCTATTTCGAGTAACCACAGCAGTGAAATAGGCCAAGCCTGCAACTGGTTGGTGTTTCTCAATCCCTGCTGCACTGGTGGAGCCTGATCAGCTGTAATCAATTATCTCTATGCATCTTTCCTCTCTCAGGGGTACCTTTTCCTCCTGTGATGTTTATTCTTTACTCAGGACAACAGCAGCTGTCTGTGAATGGATACTCAAACTTTGTATTTTATAATGCATGCCATTGCCCCAAAGTCTATTAATTGGCATCTTCATACTTTAGCTTAGTAACAGTTCATGATAGGAGAGGAGGGAGACAGGGTGAAGAACTGAGGCACTGGGAGCATCAGGCAGGGATATGAGACAGTTGCATCCAAGTTAATCTCGGTCACCAAAGTGCAGGAGAGTGTGATGCAAAGATATTCACATGGGCAACACATCACACAAGGCTTTCTAAGTAGGACGTCCCATCCCATCTAGGAGATGCTGATAAATTCTCTCAAAGCACTGCACTGAACACACTTACTGGCTCCAAATTTCAAGAATTTCTTTTTTATATTTTCATGGTGTATACTTAATTAGAGATGGAGAACACCCTGGAGAAAAGGAAGTTAATGGTATCCCTATACTACCCATGGTTAGCAATATTCAAGTTTTAGCCAAGTTGCAAGTTTTGGTTGTCAGTAGACTACACTAAATTTTTCTTCTCCCTACTGTAGTCACAGAAAAATTGAAATTACCTTGGCTTTTGTCTTTCATCTTCGCTAAGAATAAAAAAAGACATTATCTGCATTTATTCTATTTTGTCTTTTTTTACTTTGGATTTTCAGGGCTATGTGGAATATTCCAGGTGATATATTGCTATGACTTTTTAAAATGACATAACTCCAATTCTGTACTGGAAAAAGTCCCTTTACTAGGATGATTCATAACTATCACTTGTTTTCAACTCACAATGCAATCCTTATCAATCTGTAAGGTCAGATTGATCACAGCCAAAATTACATTTGGAGACACGTAAATTAGGAGCAGGGTCATAGTATTATCCTTAAATTAACAATGATGGGACTGATTCAGATGAAAGGTGGATGATATCCCTTATCTCTGAGCCTCATCTGAATGTCTGAAATTCAACAAACTGAATCTGAATTCACAGTTCACCCATTTTTGATTCAACAGTTTGAACCAGCACAACTCCTGCATTTTGCGCCAAATTTGTTACTCAAAATATTCAGTGAGGTCATTAAAACATTGCCAAGGATAATCATAGGGAGATTTTGTTGACAAGTCTTTCAGTATGAACTGTGGTTATATAGCCTTGAGAAGTTGCCTTAATTTTATTACATGCTTTTTGCATGTGACCAACACTGCAGGGCAATACTGATCTGGCACACTATTATGGGCTTCGCTGAAATTGTTTATTTAGAAGTTCTGTTTTCTCATAAACAACTATAAATTTGCATTACACCTAATATGAGAGTGTTTGCTTTTTTCAGGATCGGTCTACACTTTAGATATGCAAATGAATCTGTGACCCGTATCTTCTACTCATTTTAATTATATCATTTCAATAATAGAAGGTGTGAACAAAAGGCCTTTACATGTCTTTAGAAATCTCAGCACATATCTACCTGTCTTTAAAAGATGTAATCAGCCAGATAGTCTTTTTTAAGATTATTAACAATTATATTAAGTAACAATGATAACAGCAATCATAATAAGTCACAAGTAATAAAGGGATACACATGATCTTTGTGTCAAGAGGAATGTGAGGTCAATTCAATTGATGTCTGCAAAGACTCCTGGATCAGTCCAGATAATATAACAGAAGCATTATTTTTCGACAGCAACATTTTCTAATTGTTGATGATTTTTGAGATATAAAAGAGAATACTAATCTGCTTAAACTATCATTAATTTTTCAAAAAAAGAGTAGTGTTTTAAATTAATAAATCTGGCTTCTGTTAATATTGTATTAATTTAGGAACACAATAATCCTGAGGCTCTTTTATTCAAGAATGCCAGTTTCATAATTTAATGACAGAAATGAGAATAAGAATTGAAATATGTTGCTCATCACTACCATTAGGAAACAGAAGTACCTTTTCACATTTCTCCAGCATACTTGTCCCTTTGAGGATTTTCTCTCACAGAACTCAGAGTACAGTTAACCTCTCACAGTCAATAACTACACACTTGAATAAATCAAAATTAAGCCTAATTCATTTTTAACCCTACACTCAGCAAGAGTAATGATCAAGTATTTGTGACAAAACTGCAGAAGGGAGCTCGTACTTTAGGGGCCAAACATTGTCCATGTTGAAGAAAATGGAAAGCTGAGGTGACCTGATCTGCCTCTGCCCATTAGGGACTTTTTGATAGTCATTGTCTTCAAGAAAAATAATTGCTTCCCAAGAATGCTCAGCTAAATCATTTTATTAGTGTGAACTGGATTAAGGTTATAGGAAGGTCCCTCTTGCTTCTTACCCAATAATATCTGACCATGCATATCAAAGAGTGGAGGAGGCAAATTATTCATTATTTCAGCAGCATAATGAAAGCATAGGGAGGTTTAAAAGGACGCTATCTGCAGCAGGAAACTGTCAAAGAACGTGGGAACACAGCCCTCCTGCATTTTTGTTTCAGCTCCGTTGATCAGAAGATTGAAAGGCCTGCTCTACCTACAGGGGTCCTCTGTTCAGGCCCCACAGTGCAATTATAATCCGTCCTCACCTCCTTTAGAATGACAGCCCAAAAACAAAGCCCAGAGCTTTTGTACAGCTTAGCATTCCTAAGAAACACAAATCTTCATTTCTTTCTTTTCTTTTTTTTTTTTTTTAACTGTTAAGAATTAATTAAAATTGCTCTTATATAATATCAAGGCATAAAACAGCTTAAAATTATCTAATACTTTTTAAGGGCAGAATTTTTTCTACAGAAGGATCAATTGCTCACTGCCACAAGGTAGAGCAGCTCTGCTTTTGTCTTCCTGTTGCCTCCAGGAATAAGGAGTCCAATTGGCAGTATTTTGCATGAGGCTGTTTAATTTCATTTTTTTCTGTCATTATTTTTGTTGTTTATACATGTTAGTGACAGAAATTTGCAAGTAGTTGGATCCTCAATGGCTCTTGCAGTTAATCTTGCTGGATTTCTGCTTTTCAAAGGGTGTCTAAACAAAAGCTTTGCGCCTCCATAACTAACATGTATACTAGGTCACTGTAAAAGCACCAAATGGTAGGAAATGTGATGGCCTAAGTATATTAAGAGATGCAGGAGACATATGAAAAAGTAACTTTCTTTTTTTTTTTTTCCAGCAGCAGATTATTTTGGAGGCCAATTTTAAAACGACAGCTGCAAACTACAAAACCTACTAAACACATTGGCTCTTTAATGTTCCTTCAGCTGGCCCACCACATCATTGTGGTTATCTGAGGAATGCTGTAGATTGCAGGATTATAGCAGCTTGAAAATTTCTGTGTTTAACATAAAATGTTGAGTCTGCGTCGCTTTACCCCACGGAAACCAGCACCAAGCAGGCTAAAGTTAACTGTCAGGTTCCATTGCAGAGTGAGCACACAGAATGCCTTTGGCCAGCAAATCTCACATCATGTGCATGACCTTTAAATGCATATATTTGCAGAAGGTTAGACAAGATTGCAGGCTGCTTGAAAGCTTTACTGGGTGAGATCAATCTGGGATGCCACAGCGTAGTCTAGCTATGGATGTGAAAGTCTGCTTTGGAAATGCAAGAGCAGGTGATAACAGAAACCATGGTAATGGCATGAATTAATTTCACTATTCTCATCCCCTGATTCTTATCCAGGACAACCTAGAATTACTTTTAGGCTGATTTGGGGGATTTTTTTTAAATACCTTTAAATTGTGATACAGCTACAATGCCATGTCTGCATTCAGGACAAAGTTTCAAAGCATGGAAAAAAAATTGTGCTGAAATATGGCTTCCAAGAATACAAGTGTATTTATGGGTCAGGTTATAGCTCAACTGTTCTTATACTTACTGCTAAGTTCACGCTATTCTTGTTTCACTTAAAATTAACTTAAATTATTTGTTTCATTTAGCAGTTGCTTTATGATTTTTTTATTTAATTACTAAAGAAATTCTTAATCTGTGTTAAATTGAGTGGTTAAGGACTCTTTACAAGCATTTAAGAAGAATGCATTTTAGCAAAATCACGCTTAAAAAGAGAAATATTTTAGTATCCTTTTCAAGATTTATTTGTGGGGAGGTGTAAGGCAATGTAAATAGGAATCAGGATGCTCAATCATAAAACCAGTTCTTTTTGGTCTGTTATACATTGACTTCCTTTGTTTGAAAGGGACAAAGGCATATTATCTTATTCTTTTTCACATATGGTTTATTTCTTTGCCCTCTAAATGACACCAGTTGGATGGTTCATGTAAGATACCCAGGAGCCTCAGGACAGAAGGGAACCAAGCAGTGAACAGCCAGTGGGGACATATCAAAAGCCAAGTGCCAGGTCTGTCATTCATTACCTATGCTATTACCTTTGGAAGTACTATGGCACAGAAGATCACTTCTGGAGCTATAGATGCATTCAGGGATTTGGTGGAACATCTGTTCCTGACATATTTCTGCATCAGAACCTGTGAAAAAATCTGAAGTGATTCTCTGAACTGGCCAGTGGAGTCCCACCAGCAAGGCATTTACTGGGAAATGTTCAGAAAAATGACATTCTTCAGACATGTAGAAATCCTGCTCTTTGGGATGAAGCATTAACTATCTCTTGCTACATCCTAGCAACAGTATTTAGCAGGTAGGACTTTTTTGTTTCATTTTACTTTCAGTAATTCTACAAGTTTGTATGTCAGAATGGATGTAGTGCTTGACTGACCTTCAAATAAGTGGTGCAAACACATCCCTTTCTGGAATTCAAAACACCTCTTTGACAGCCTTTGATAATGTGCAGGACCAGTCAGATTCCAAAGGCATGCCTTAACACTAAGTGAAGGCTCAAATCAGATCAATCTATCTTGAGGAAGTATGACTCAAGGAGCTCCATCTTCCATGGGAATATCGAGGCCTACCTGGAAAGCCAGGAGTTTTAGCTGAATTTGGACTTCTTTATAACTTGCATATAATTCTGCAGAACTTCAGGTCAGAGATGGCTGAATGAGCCATGGTAATTGCAGGTTTATTTCCACAGTTGTTAATGAAATAATTGTGAAAGTTTTAGCCATTTCTAATCCAGATTCTACTAGAGTCTAATTAGTTAGAAAAACCTACTTACTGATAGAGTTTATGGGGAGAAAAGAGCCTGTGGACACTATTTGTTCCTGTTAGACCCAATAGAAATAATATTTTTTTTAATGGTTTCACTTTTGCTTTGGTTTGGGTTTTCTTTCTTTAATAGGAAATAGAACTAATGAGCTTTTAAGAAACTCTGAAACACCTAAAGGAGCTATGACAGATTTTTCAATTTGAGCAAATACACCACGGCCATAGTTCACAGTGTTTGTGGTTTTAGCCCTACCGTCATCAAAATATTGCCTAAAGAAGAATGTATCATCCTGAAAGGTCAGCTTGAGTCAGTGTTTTCAATGTCTTTAATAATTTTTTAATAGTGTTTTTCTACAATGTTTGTCAGGTCAGATGCTTACAGTTTTCCAGCAAACACTCTTAAATTGAACAAAAGCACCATATATATGAAGTTATCTTACATTTTGTTCCCTCCTTTAGTACATAGTCGTCTTTCAACTATAGTTTCTTCAGAACAGCTTTTCAGGTACAAAATCTCTCAAAATTTTAACTTTTAAACAGAATGATAATATCATCCTTTCACTGTAAACTGAAGGATTCACAAGAACAAAGCAGTAGCATTGACCCCCCCCCGAAGGAGCTGAAAGCTGAAAGCCAGAAGGAACATCCATCCATAATGGTCTAGAAGTGTCTGTCTCTGCTTCCTAATGCAAGGAGATTGCCTTGTGATGCATTTGAATAGAAATACATCATTAAGAGTTGGTGGACTGTCAGTAAGAAAGTAGGCATTTGGGTACTAAACAGAACTTCCTGAACTTTCTTTGTTCCCCAGCTGTTTCAGCTGTGAATCCCCCCTCTCCCCCCCCTTTTTTTTTTTTTTTTTTAATTAAACACATTCATATTAGAAAACTCCTTTGGTTTACAGTAGATTTCTTACTGAAATAAACCAAAAGGTGTTTGCTCTGTGCCACCACAAGACCAGATTCCCTGTATGTGAGTGTGTGTGTATTCTCCTGTTCTCAAAGAGAAAACTCAGTTTCTAATAATATTTAGGTTGTTCAGGCCAATCCCTGCTCAGCCAAGTCGGCCAATTGTTGCAGCTGCTATGACTGCCACACACATCCTCCCAGGAGTCCATAGCTCTAATGGTCTTCAGGCATCTAAAATCTGTTCTCTCTCTGAACTGTTCCTTGTATAATAGCAAAGTTACATTCTTACTCTGATCCTTTCCACTGTCCCTGTAGATATGAAAACTCAAGACACAGATCTGGCACTCTGCACCTTTCCTTTTTCTGACAGGATCAGAGCAAGACATGACTGGATTTTCTCCTCTAAGAGCTCAGGTATTGTAAATACCAAGAGGAGCATCCTTAATTTTTTTCCAAACATTTCTTGCAACTGAGAAGTCTTTCAGAAAGATTCAGAGACTCATGAAACTACCATCAGCTTGTGCAAATTGTTATGGCTCCAAGCACAGTTAGATATGGATAACATCTATTTTATTCATGTATTTTTGAGACATGAATGCCTCCAATTAATGCAAATGTTAATCCATTTATTTCCACCCACATACATTGGGGTGGGATGGTTGCATCCATATTCTGATTATTGTTTTTTACAGCCTACTGGAAAGTAAGCGATAGCACAATTTTTTTTCCATGCTTTGAAACTTTGTCCTGAATGCAGACATTTACCTGGACTGAACACCTTCCATATCTACTTGTCATCTGTGTCAAATCTCTTTCACCTGGGAAAATTATGATTTGAAATAATTTCTTTACCCATTTAAATATGAGTGCAAATGAATTTTTATTTGTCCATTAGCTAAAAGTTAATGATGACATCTGGACATGTTCTCATCATGAATCACTTTCAAGTGTGAATACCTTAATGAAAGAAGTGAGACAGATAATAATTAAATTAGGTTATGAATGTGTCTAAAAATGTACAAAGCAAACAATAAAAATTATTTCTTTATTTTCAGTTTATTTTATTTCAGGAGTCTGTTTTGGGCTTGTACCTCACGATTAGTTTTAAATCCAGAATAGAGACAAAAGATGTGCAAAACATGAGAAATGGGCAGTATTCACAAAGCTTTTTGGCAAAACTGCCATGATTAGAGTTTGTTCGTGTGAACCTAGAGCTAGGAACTAGGAGTTGAAATTCAGCTTTTTAGGCACAACCAATGTAAATTCATTTCCATGTCAAATGTGCCAGGTATGCTGAGAGTTTATTGAGGGTCACACTGAAGACCAAAATTTTCCATCAAACTTGCAAATGTTGGCCAGCCATGGCCAGGAAGTGCATTCTGGATGCAGAAGGTGCATTCTGGATGCATGTGCCCTGGCACATGCAGGGCCTGGCACATGTGACACAGCACCAGGCAGTTAAAACAAGGTCTCACACTCTGTCAGCGTGCTTACAAGTCACAGATCGTGATGTGCTTATGCCATGTGTCCTGGTGCCTGTCAGCTCTGGTGGAAACTTCTGCTTCAGCTTCCATGCTGTGGGATGGGTTCCTTTGTGGCTCTGAAAAGGTCCATGAGCTGCACAAGGACTAAAAATACGATTGTATTGTTACTGCTGTTTTCAAAAAAAATTACCTACTGATTTGAAAGGGAGAAAAATCTCACCAAAATTTAGCTTCCTTCTTCACATCTTCTGCAGAAGGTAAAGAGGCTTCTGAAACTTGGGTTAGTTGGGTTGGATTACAAGATCCTCATGGGTTATGCCAGCAAAAAATTCAGCTGCAGGTAATGTAAGGGAGGAAACTGCTTATGTTGATGAATAGTGCAAACATGCTGCTCTCTACCTTGTCATTACAGTAATATATTATATGGAGATAGTGCTGGAGGCAGTCACTCTAAAGCACCCCAGTCAGTGAAGCTGCAAAATATTACTGCTTTGTGAGAACACCCCAAGCCTTTCTGTTTAATTGCTACAGTCATGGAGTTAGTATCAAGCAATTGCAGTCATGTGGATGCTTTTAGTACCTTTTAGTACCTTTTTTTAAACATTTTCACAAAGGTAGTTTGTTGCTTAAGGCTTTTGCTTCAAATACGTATTTTTAGCTCCGACATGCTAGCACCTGCAGGGAGCATCAACAGTTTTTATTAAGCTTTAGCAAAGCTCTTCCCTCTGGCAAGAATTTCCCCTGCCTGTTGATGATTTTATGGACAGAGGAAACGACACATTTACTATTTGCAGCCTGTCAGAAGAAGGACAGTTGTAGCAACATCATGGTAAAATTTTGGAGATGGAATGAAAAAGAAAAATCAAGTTGAAAATGGCTATTAATTTTTTAAGTGGAGCTCATTCAGCACATTGAGAAGCAAAAGAGCTGATTCACTGTTTCTCAGTCCTTTTGAAGTTGTGTTGATATTTTCCATGCAAAATTAACTTAAAAGGCCTCTTCCAAGATATCTGTTTGAAATCATGCCTGGTCTTACTTTTCCCCATGCCAGCTGAATCAGATGTAAATGAAGATCTCCGCTTTGTAGCATCCAATTTCTATTGCTGTGCCAGCAGTAGATGTCGGCTTTCATGCCCATACTGACAGAAAGCAAAACTGGAGAAGAGTTACAGGAGCACAAACCACCAGATCTTCTAATTCCTTTGCAGAGAGGAATTTAGGCAGAGAAGATTTGTGGCCAGGGCCTTGGGGAAGCATTATAGGATGTCTTGTTCAGATCCATGAGGTAAAATCCCCTACTGTAACCTGTATGAAAGGCATCACAAAGGTTGCTGCACCCTCCCACTGCCATAGATATGTCATCAGTGCATACAGGAATGAGTCAAATACACTGTTTGAAAAATGCTTTTAAATGCTTTTTTTTTTTTTTAAACAGATAAACCTTATGAAAATATTTTCTTTAACACCAGTTTCCCTGGAGACATTCTGCTTTGAAATGATAAGGAAGATACTTCCAGTGCATGAGTTCTTGCCCTCACAGGCACTCTTTGGACAACCAGAGGAACTCTTTAAACTCCAGGGTAATATCCACAACAACACATGTCTTGTTATATCGTGCAGCTTAATCAACCATAAAATGATTCCAATTTGAATATGTTCTATTTTAATTAGCAATCATGTTGCTATCTGTGCTTACAAATAGAAGTCAGAATAGTCATGTTAACTTCTGTCATGCTGCTCTGCAGACTAATTTGAGCTATATTAAAGAATTTTGATTATTCAAAGTCAAAATAATTGTTTAGGTGTAAATATTATATCAGAGTATAGATTTCTGGTTTTGAGAGTATAAGTAGCAGAGGAAAAGGAGTAAAAGTAGGTGAAAGTCGAAAACAATAAAATATTTTAAACTTTTGTTGGTTTACTCTTCAAGTACACTGACAAATACAACAGAAGGATTATCTAACTTTATATCTGATTCTGCTCTGAGAATGAAGCTGGGCTGGACTTCCTCAACTCCCCTCCAGTAGGAATTGTCCCACTTTTATAGAAGCCAAAACCAAATAAAAGGCCAGAGAAATCCCAGTTCTTCAGTACAATTCTTCTGTCTGCATGTTAGCTATGACATAGCATGGAATTCCTCATTTCCATTACTGTTACCATAACTGAACAGTCAAATTTTTTTCATATTATATTTTGTACACCTAAGCAAAATACAATGTAATTTAAAATTCTTGATCTGTCACATTCCTGTTCAAGATGTTTCTTACACTGGAAGAGAGGGTGAACTTCAGTAAAGGCATGTATGGAAACTGTCTGTCCTCTACTGACTTTGCTTTTCCTTTAACAGAAGAGAAACTTCATTCATTACAACAATGTAGTATCACTCAAACCATCAAACTACAAAGGAAAACACTTGACATTTGATACCCCTGATTAAAATTGTAAGAATTTTCTTGCACAATTAACCTCATTTTCTTACCCAACATTCTGGAGTAAATGCAAGAAAAATGTTAATGTAGACACTGAGAAAATCATTCTATTTACCAGTCACATTGCTTTGATGGTTATGATACAAAAAGAGATTTTAAAAAAAGAGAGGAGAAAAAGGAGCCATTATTCCCCCACGTGCATTGTTGTAGTATCATAGGTTATCACAGCAGTAATGGAATCAAGTCAGCCATCTCCTCACTCGAGACTGCTGTAACGAATAAAGATAGAATTCCTTGCATTCTAATCGGGGAAAAAAATCTTGGGCTATCTTTGGAAAAAAATATTTTTAGGGTATGGAAGACAGGTGCTTCTTCAACTCCTCTTTGCCTTCAAGCAGAAGGCTGGGAAAGTCAGAGCAGCCAGGCATCAGACTGCATGGGGGGAACATGGTGGGTCAGCCAACACTGGGATTTTCGCTCAACAATAAACACAGATAGAGTAGTAGGACATAGGATCACTGCATTCAGGCAACACTGTCAAATAACAGCCTCTACAGAAGAATCATCTGGATTTACAAGATCACATTCATCTTTCTTTTATATGCTTAAATCAGGGTACAGGATCGAGAGCTGGTATCTCACTGTGCCTTCAGCTTCCCCTGTCTATTTCAGAACTCCACAGTTCACTGCTCCTTCCCTGCAGTGCAGAGTGAGGCTCTTGCCATGTAAACCAAAGGAGGTCCACTCCATTTTTGGAATTCCACTGGTAAAACTATTTATCCACACAACCTATCTCTATTGTGCCTTGAGATTAGCTCCATATAATTTGATATTATGCCTTTTTATAGAGGATGACTCCCAGAGGAAAATCTCACACTTTCATGAAAAAGAAGGTATTGCAAATAAATATCATGCCTAAACAAGTAGTGGAATTAGCTATTTAAATTCTGAAAGTACTAACAATCAAAGTAAAAGTAAAGATACATACCTCCAAAACCAAAATTTTCTTATCCAGCAATACCCATGTGGCAGAACTATTGCCTATCTAATGCACCACGAGTATGCTGCGCACTGCATACTACTAGTGTGTATGTGTAGACACTGTGAAATCAGGAATTCTTCCCAAGCTTGTCAAACAGCTAAAAGCTTATTTCCAGTGATGCAGCACCTGATGAAATCATTCTCCAAATTGATGATTGCACAAGAGGGAAGATTTGAGACCTGACCAATCACCATGTTGAACACTCAGGTGATCCATTTCTTGCTACACAGACCCAAGTGACTGCCAGGCTGTTCCTATCAATAGGGTGGACAAAAAGAGGCCAGATATGATAAATGGGACAAAACAAGATTGTACACTGGAGATCAGAGGCATCTGTAGCACCTTCTCACACAGCTGCCCTGTCATGTGGACTGCTAAATTTCTGGTTTCTCAGTAGTTTGCATGGAAAGTGATCACCATCCAGCTCCTGTGGTCTATCCTTTAGAATTCAGCAGCCAGTAAGTAGAAAGAAAGAACAGAAAATACAAGAAAAGGGAACAAATATAAGGAGCGTGGTAGAAAGGGAGCAGGTTGGCAGGCTGTATGCTAGAACCTTCACATCACACTATAACCTGGGGAGTTCCAGAAAGTGTAAGGACTATGTGTGCTCAAAAGCTACTGTTCAGTTCCCTCAGCTTTAGGTCATCACATCTAGTCAACTATTAACAACAGCAGCAGTCATATCATAAATACATACTGCTTAGCCTTTGAAATAGTTACCTTTTGTTCTTGTTGCTACTGGGAGACTTGTCTAAAGACCAAAAAAGGACCTTCTGATTTCCTAAGTGTATTGCCAGGCACAGCTCATTTGTCCAGATTTCAGCCTTTCCTTTATTTTTAATGCTTTCATGATGTTTGCCAGTGGACATTTTAGAGACTAGTTATGTCCCCTCTGCACCTTCTTCTGGCTAAGCCTGTCAAATCAAGCTGTTCCAAAACAACAAATTCTCCCTTCTTACTGATTATCTCAATAACACACCTCCGCAAGCACAGCTGATTCATACATTTTAGGAAGAAACGTCCTTTTGCTGTAGCTATTCTGTGCTGTTCCAGCTGCTCTTGAGTTGTAGCCTCTGACTTCCTCATTGACAGCTTCATGAACGGGTGTGGTACTGGAGGCCAAAGATACTTCTGTCTTGTCCCTGATAAAACCTTATGTTTGCCTGGAATGAGAAGTAGCCAAGGAAACTGAATGATCTCTTTTTTTTTTTTTTTTTTGGGCCCATTCAGCACTTTCATCAAGCCCTGAAGAAAGCTTTTCAGTAAAGGGTCCCTAGTCCATAAGGGCAGCAGGGGTTTCTGTACTAGATTAATACTTGGTAATATCCTAAGCTGCTTGATCTTTTCTTGACACTTTAGGGAAGCAGATGAGGTAGACCAGTTTTTTTCTTTTGCCCTCTATTACCATAATGATTTCACCAGAAAGTAAAGGCAGTGCTTCTTGCTCCTCTCCCTTTGAGATGTGAATGTGGCAACACCCCCAGAATGCTCCTAACCTGCTGCTTCTCACCCTAACCTGAAGCATGTGTTTGTATCATAGTAACACATAAGTCATCACAGAGACTGTGTTCCAGCCCCTTTTTCCACCTTGGCTATGACACAACTAGTAATGTGATTCTGGGACTACAGATTCCTCACACATGGGAAAGTAGCTCAGTGATTCACAGAGTAATATTAATAGTCATGAATCAAAATACGTGACTGTCTCTCAATACAAATAAATTGTACCTTCTCGCTTCTGCACCATCCTTTCCCACCATCCAGAATCAACCTGACTGCTGTGCTCTTAGGAATCCAAAATGCTTTTTATTTCCACATCATTTTGCCTTCTAATTTGTTGTAAGGTGTTCCAGAAGGTAACTATTTTTGATGACTGTGAAGAATTCAACACTCAATGTACCTTCCTTTCTTATAATTTGCAAAAAAAAATTGCATTGATTTGAACCTTTTGCAAAATACAGGCTTTTTAAAAGGCACGCTGTCTGCAAATCTGGCATGCTAATTTCCCATGTGTGATTGGTTCAACATGCATCTACTCAATGGCAAATAAAACCCAAGGTTTGCAGAAAAGAATTTCTGAGTAAGTTTATTAGGTTAAAAACTGTTTTGTTTTGGTGTGCCACTGTTGTTGTTTTTTCTTGGTCCCACATGGAGAGCAAACATGGCCTGGAAGAGTGTTATGTCAAGTACCTCCCATCATGCTTTGTCGCTGCTCAGTGAACTGGAGTCTAAAAAAAGTAATTCCTCATTTTCATCTTGACTAGGATTCCCCTTTTCTTTGCTGTGAAGCTGCACTAATCCTTCATTCAGCGCAACCCACACCCTCTGGTTCCACTCGGAGTTCTCCCTTTCTAACATCATTGTATTCTTTATCTGGGCCTTCTTCTTCCAATAGTACTCCTTGAAAGCTCTTTCACAGACAAGAAAGGACCAGCTCCATAATGGCCAAGTTGGCCCTTTTCTTTTCTCTCTCTTTTTTTTAAGCTTCCGACTGAGCTTTGCTATTTAATCTTCTTGAGGCGTTCAAGATGTCACTTGCCTCTGATGACTATAGACAAAAGGGAAATCCATCCAACTTGAATGCAGTGTATACTTGAATACATAGGGTTGCTTTGAAGAGAGTTTCTTGAAGTCTCTGTGTTTCATTGGCTGTCCTGGTGGCCTTCGTGCAGGTCTTTATGTGAAATCATATGCCCTTTCACAGATTACATTTCTTGGAAAGTTACCTGAATGTATTCACCCCTAAATGTTATCAGGTGAGATTTAATCAAAACAGATTTTTTTTTCAATCAGGTGTTTTTAATAAGCTAATGAGAATTCCTTCCTCACCAAAAGTATAGATGAACACTTGACGTTTTGTGGATGATTTGACTTCTGGGTTTGCACATATTTTACAGGTGGCAATTTTATATTCTCCCTTCTTGCTGCTGCAAGCTGAAAAAAGGGAAAATAAACAGAGGGCAGGGTGCAGCAACCACTTGCTCCAGGCCCTCCATTCCCTGTTGGAGCACTAAAAAGTTAACATTTGCCTCTCTGTAATGCATTACATCAAGATTGAATTTACACTTCCTGTGTTTTAGGAAATCTGAAACATTAATACAAGGCATTTTAGTAACTGTTATGGACAGTATAGGTAAAATGCATTTACTTATACTAATAAATGTTCTATATTATTTATATTCTTTAGAGGATCCTGGTTTTCCTGAAGTGCTGAATGCCCCAAGACAAGTAACTCTTTAGCTGCTGGTTACCTATGAATATTTATACAGACTGACAACAGGCTGATGGTGTGAAGGATGTGGATGAACAGGTATTTGTCCATAGAGGTTATCAGTCACTATAGATTCCACAGTCTTTGTATAGATTCAGTTTAATGAATTTATTTTTATGTCTCATCTATAGCTAAAATTCTAGAAAAACAACAAAACTGGTGACATTCATTGCAGTGTGGATGGAAGTGCAAGTGCCTTTATTAAATGGAATTACAGAGTAGGAATTTCTACATTAAAATATGAATCTACCAATTCCTAGCATTGGTCGGGAGAAGAAAATTCACAGTCTTTGTAGAGATATATACAACTTTTCATTTCCCATATCAATCATGAGAACAAGTTGAAGTTCAGATAATGGCCAGTTCCATTTACCCTAATTGTGAAGGACTTAGCCTGACTGTTTGCATTACAGACTGTGGCCACTGGGTTCTCAGTAGGGGTTTTCGGCCTACTCCATCCCGTAACAAACCCATGTTCATGCGTCGATTCAGATCCATCACCCTGAGATAAACTGTGAATATTGCCCTTTGTCCTGCACTGCATTCTTTCATGCATTGTGTAGTGACTATTTAAGGATTTAAAGGCTCATTTGCACAATTCTTTTGTCAGCAGCCTGGGTGCAGAATAGAAAAGTGATGGCTTCTCTGTCTGGGTTATGCCCTGAAGCTCTTGTGAGAGGAATCTACATACATAAGTTTTTCTTACACATGCAGAATGTCAACACTAAAAAAAAAAAATGACCTGTCTGTTTCTGCAGCTTAAAAGGTTATGGGTTAATATAAGATGTGATTTGTTTTCCTCTTTTGTGGCATTTAAAAAAAAATCAACACTTGAAAACAAACAGTAAAGGAAGACAGAAACATTGGGTATTTAAAAATTCAGCTGATTAGGGTTGCTGGAATTTGCAAAATAAATCTCCTTCTCTGAAGAAGATTGATAACATTAATAATTTAGATGCTCTCTATTGCCCAGGAAATGTAGGAGAAGATAATATTTCAAAGGTCCATCTCATCTGCCCATTATGCATGTTTGTTTTGTTAATACATGTTTATTTAAACAAAAAACCCCTCAAAATTACAGTCATTTTTTGTATAATATATATATATGTGTGTGTGTGTGTGTGCATGAGTGTATAAATGCACATCCATTTATTTATTTATTTTAGGAAAAGACCTTGTTATTCTTCCCCTCACAGCAAGGCTGGAACCACAAAAATGGTTAACATTTGGGAAAATCACCTCCTTGCACTCTAACTGAGAACTCAGAAGGCTCTGCTTACTCCATCTGAACCATTTACCTGCCTTATTTATTATATCGATGATTTTTATTTGACAGAGATGGATGTGTCATTATGTTAATGAAATTTGCAGTAATTTCTCTCAAACAAGCAGGATTTGAAAGCAGATAGCAAAGTCATATTTTAGCAAAGTCAAGCTGCTTAGCTAGTACACCTGAATTGTGGAGGAATAGCATTGCCCTTTTCCATACAGCATTTTTCATTAACGTTTATGACTCAGAGTGCTTAGGAATCGGCTGCACTTCTTTTTCAAAGTTTTCTAAATAAATTGTTTTGTAACATTTCTCCTATCATTTGGTCTGAATAAAATGTGTGACGCAAGTGGCTCATGCAGTTGCTAAAAACCTTGAAACATGCAAGACTGTGGCCTTCAGAGTAAATCTGGTTGATATTTTTAGACTGTTATAGCCACAACAATATGATTATAAAAAATAAATATCCTTTAGGCTGTACTATTTATCTATTTTCCACCTACAAATTATTAACATTAGACTGCATACTGAATTCTGCCCAGACTGGTTTTAATTGGACTTGATCTAATTTTAGTCAAACTCCAGCTGTTGTTTAAAAATAATATGCTGGGGTATTCCAGTTTTTATATCAGTCATCCATACCCTCTGTTCTGCAAACATGATGAATTTTTATCATCCAAATGTTAGCTTTTCCCAGAATTATTAAACCATTTTCTAACCTGTGTGGTCAAAGTCTCTAAAGATACCATATTCATCAAATTTCTCCTTAAAGCTTCTCTTTGCTAGGTTCCAGGCATCACCTGGTAACAAATGGAGGTAAGTGCTATGGTCCAAATTATGTTATTAGTGACAACAGTTGGTTTAATCAACCTACAACTGAGGCTTATAACCAGTGTAACTCTTGCTAAAGATGCTGACTATTATGGTGACCATGACTTTCCCCTGTCTCTTTGTCTACCTGCATGATTTTGGTTCATGTTTCACCTTGTGTTACAGATTACAGGTTGTGCGGCACAAGATCAGCTACCAGTTCCATAGGATCTCAAGGACTAGGAATCCTTGTCCTGGAAAAGATGTGTTAACTGCCTCAACAACCAGTTTTAAATCCACTTCCAGTGAAACATCTGCCTGTTTGATCTTAATATAGACACTGTTGGGTTGTTTTGGTTTTTTTTGAACCAGTAAAGACAAGAATGTAAATGCTTTGAAAACTAAGAATTAATAATTTGTAAGTATTTTTATATGGAACATATGAAAACTACATTTATAATGTAGTAAGATTTTTTTCTCCTGCTGTTTGCTAAGCTTTAAGTAGAATGTTGAGAAATAAAAAGCAGAGAAATCTTGAACGGGACAGTTCTGATAGGATTGCAGATCCTTAGGAGTCATGTAGATCATGGTCTCTCTATATCCGAAGATTTGTCTGTTGCCCTTAAGCGCAATGTCAACTGCTGGTCTGCCCTCCAGGGAATTCCGTGAACTTTTATGCTATGATATATGTCTCGTTTAAGCATTTGTATTACTCTTCTTTTTTTATTACATTCCTTAGCCTGAAGATATGCAAAATCACGTGAATCCCAGTGTAATGTGCTCTCTGTGAAAGACTGATGTCACTGACATGAGATAGCCTTTGAACTCTGGCTCAGGGTCCTGGCTGAGAGAAATGGCTGTCCCACAGAGCATTCTAAATATTGCCCCAGTTTCAGAATAATGGGGCCTGAGCTCTGTCTTGATCCCACTACTTCAGTTGAATGCAAATGACCAGTTGAAAATCTTTGTCTCCAATATGTATTGATAGTTCACACAACATAGAAAAGATTCTGGTGTCCAGAAGAGTGATAAACATTAATTCCTAATTGCAGCAGAAATGGTGAATGGTTCCACGCGATACTGTAATTCCCCCTCCCACTGCCCATATTTCTCCGCCGTCCCTTCCTCGGAGTCCTGCCCATACCCCCGGGATCTCTCTATTGGTTCCAGTACCCCAACTCCGCCCAGGCACCGCCCCGGGACCCTGAGGAAAGCCAGGGCCCCTGCCCTGCCCGCTCTCTGGGCTGGGCTTCTCCCTGTCGCTCGGGGGCCGCCGTCTCCCCTTCCCTCTCTCCCTCTTCTCTTCCCTCTCTCCCTCTTCCCTTCCTTCTCTCCCTCTCCCCTTCCCCCTCTCCCCCTGCCTGCCGGGACCGGCCCGTCCCCGTGTAAATAAAGGTCCCTCTGAAGGCACCACGCCAGAGGGCCTTCTCTCTGCTTTCCATCCCCGTGTTGCGGGCGGCAGCTGGCCGGAGCTAAAGCCCGGGGCCGCCGAAAAGGCTGCAGGAAGGGCGGCACGGCTGCCCTCCCCGACATCAGATCCCGGAGCTCGGTTGCGGACGTGCCAAAACACCGCAAGAAACAACCTCCGCAACAGTTCCAGACTCTGTCAGCTCCTGAACTGTGCATAGGTCTGGGAGAGCGCTCACTGGCTGTCAAGGTCCGATATCATGACGTGGGTGATGGAGTTCCAGAGGCTTGGATCTGGTGCATTTACCTGCGGTAGCATGGCCACAGCCTGAGACCATCTTCCAGGCTGGAAAAGAAGTGGTCAGGTGAAGGAGAATGAAGTCTAAGAATTCGTTACGATGCTATCATATTGCTGATGGGAGCGGGGAGCCAAGCAATGGATGGACATAATGTAATACAAAGAGCAGCAAAGACAGCAAAATAAACCAAGGTTACTTCTATTCTCCCCTGATTGCTTTTGGCATCTCCCCACCACACATGCCATTTTTTTGATCACCTGTCAAGAGTGCATAACTGCACAGGGACTCTTGGACCACTTCTGAACAAACTACATTTTGTGCTCCTGTGCCCCCCTCCCACTGTCATCTGAAATGTTCACCTGATGTGGATCCCTGTCCCTCACACAGAGTGCTCAGACCACCTTCTCAAAAAGTTCATGCATATTCCATGGGGATGCCTGTTGCTAATAGGTGCTTTGGTATGGCCAGCCTGTTTTAGAGCCAGGGACTGTTTCATATCCGTGTGAATCCTGGCCATGCCACACCCACTGGCCACAACTGTGCCTGAGTTATTTTATTTTTCAGCTCACACACAGTCTAGGTGTCAGATTCAAGGCTGTGAATTCCCACAGCTATGAATTTTAGTGAATCCCTTTACAGCTCTTGCCCTCACTGTCTAATCCCATTGACTTTGATAGGAGTTATGCATTTAGACACTTCCACAAAGGGGTCTTAGTGGGATTTTTTAGATGTTTATATATAAACATATATGGTTTTAAGAAAAAGGACGGTAACCTGTAAATCTTTGGTCTACAGCTGTGGTTTAATTTGTCTTCAAAACTACAGTGTTGGTGACACTAGAAATTATGTCAGCATAAAACATAGAAAACATTATCCACGTTCGTTTACTTCATTATTCTTTTACAGTGATGCCTTTAGTGTAAAAGAAGTTAACTAGAGGAATTAATGTTCATAAATATGTATTTTGAGGGCATTATTTAATTTGTTTTGTTTTTTCATTTTATCTCTTCCTCCTTGCCCTTTTAAATTTTGTTTTATTTTTATTCTCACTTTGGCACTTTTAACTGATAATATAACAATATTTGCATTTAATAATTTGCATAATATAATTGTAACTAACTTTAAAATAAATGAAAGCTTGCAGATTACAAAACTGCAGAGCTCAGCAATACTTAAGTATACACAGAGAAGAATTATGCTGATAAGGCAGTCTGCCTTGTTAATAAGTGGAGTATAATCTGGTTCCTTAAGCCACAAAACAAAGCTAATTAAGACAGAAGAATTTGAACACAAATTGAAAGCGATCTTTTTTTTCTCCCCAGCTGTAAAGAGTTATTCTCTAAAAGTGGCATATATAATACAGTGTATCTTGGATTTATTCCAAGAAGAATTGTGAGCCAGTGCAGAAGGCCATGCTGGGATTAACAAATACATAAAAGAATTTGCACCAGGAGTACAGCTGGAAATAAACAGTGTAAGATGACCTAACATTTAATTTATGTTTACAAGAGGAAGAGCAATATACTCAAATTTTAAATGGAAGATGTCTAACTCTGTTCTGCTTGAAACTGCAAGAATTTGAGAGGCAACTGAAAAAATTATATTTTGTCCTCATTGCACAAGACTCTTTTGTGAGCATAATTAAGTTCTGCAGCCCTGATTTTAAATTTTAAACTTCCCTATGATATGAAGGGTATTTCTAACCTGGAGAAATGATGTTCTATGTTTCTTTCTTTGAAGTACAAAAATCTATCTTTCCTTCCCTTCTTGCCTCAGCCTTCGCACTTAGTATGCCTCTAGTCATCTCCTGCCACTGACACCTAAACTTGGGGCCTGTTCAGTTCTGTGCTATGCTTTGCCTCATTTTTCCTGAACTACCCTGTAGGTCTCTCCTTCCTACACACCACCACGTGCCCTCTCTGTGTTCCTGGATGCCGGATTTTCTAGGAACATCCCTCCCATTAAGCATTTTCCTAGACAGTCCCTTTGTTCCTTCTCGAGCACCCTTACTGCCACTTCTCCACTTCTGCCACTTACTCACTCTCAGCTCTGTCCCTTCATAGTCACCTACCCTCTAGCATGGCATCTTCCCATAGTTCAGGAAAGACTAGTATTTTCCTAAGAAAGTCTTGGGACTGGTAAGCCTACCTTGTCTTGGCACCACTGCAAAACAGTGAATCCTCTTGCCAAAGTAACACTGATCTCCAAACTTCCACAAGGTAGAGGAAATTCATGTTCCTTTCAGTGAGGAAGCACATGAAGAAAATTCAGCATTTGGACCTAATTTGTTGGCTTTCAACCATCTCTGTACTAATTTATATAGATGTACCCAGGAAGTTTGAAGAATGAACGCCCTGGGCAATTTCAGTGGAGATTACTGTAAATCTTCATTGCTACAGTTATTCTGGGGACAGACAGAAGTTGTGGCTAGCTTGGCATCACTTTGCATTACCACAGAAGTGAATTTTAAAATGAATAAAGGGAGTCAGCACAGCCACAGATAATTGACTGTGGTACAACAGCAGAATAAATAATGCTTAAGAAGAGGGCCTTCATTGGGCAGGATGCTCCTAAGACACAACAAATCTTCATCCTTTATTCTGTAGCTTGCTAAATGAATTAACAAAGACACAGAGTGACCTGAACTTTAAAAGCATTTGCCTTCAATTCTGAGAGAGCAGTTTTTCCTCTTGCATCACAGATTTACAAGGGAAAGGAGAGTGTGAGTTTTAGCTGCTGCTTCAAACTGTACAATAAGGAAAGCAACATGTGGAGAACCTTTGTTCTTCTGTACCACTTAAGCATAACTCAGAGTAATAAGAAATTAAGAGTCAAGGTTTGACTTCTCATGCTTTTTCCATGGTTGTATGTCTGTATGCTTTAATATCATCAGCTTTTGTCAATGTAAAATCAGCTAGTTCAAAATCTGAAACATATATATTTATCTCATTCCTGATCTTTCAGTCACAGAGGCCAACTATTAATGGCAGTGGAGAAAAAGTTCTCCATCATCATCTTGACCCCTAAACCTACTCCTCTCCAAAACAGAGATTCCTTTATTCATTGTCTCTAAAAGTTACTGTGAGAGTGCTGATATGTAGTATGAAATCTTTTAATGGTAGTGGTTATGACATGACAAAAGGGTAATTTTGGAAGAAATCTTAAATTGCAGTGAATATCTGAACTCACGTTCCACTTATTTGATGTTCTGTCCAGCCAAACACCACTACCACGTGTTTTCAAAAAGGAAACTCAAGAGAAAGATTAATATTATTGGCAGGAATTTTGTTTTTAATTAAAGATATACATTCAGATATAACTGAAAAATGTGTGCCATCAATCAGTGCCTGTTTGCTTCTCCTGTCTCACTACTGGCAAGTTTAAAAGCAAAATCTTACATGTTTTCTAACAACAAATCCACAACCTTGCCTCTTCCCAAAAATTTATATGGAATGTGCAGTTCAAACAACAAAAAGGAGCTGTCTGAAATATTTTATCTTAAAATGTTACTGCTGTTTGAAAGATATTTTTAAACTCCTGTCCTCTCCAAAGACCTTATGGGGATTTTTTCAGACTTTCACAACATATTATTTCAAGTCACCTTTTGAAGACAGAAAAGGCACGTGTTCTTGGAAATACACAGTCTAGCAAAAGAATGCTGGACTGCATTAATAAATAGTATGTAGGACAGGAGTAACCCCAGGGGCCAGTTTGCAGCGAGCGTGTGCTGCCTTGGAACCCGAGAGCAGTAGCAGAGCTGCAGCTGAACAGAGGTCTTGTCAGAGCCACAGAGTAAATCCCTGGAGTAGGCTGGCTGTGGCTGACTTGAATTTGTTGATTTACATTCTCTGAGACAATGTGTGGTTTCTTCTAATAATTACATGACCAGTTCTCCTAACTATTCATCATCTTTAGCATATGCTATTATGAGCCGTTTCTAAATGAGTCTTAAACATAAACATAATACTTTGTTTATTTTCCTCTTTCATATATGATCCAAAAATAGACACTTGAAAGCACCCACAGCTTCCCTTGTTTTAAAGGCAATTTCTTTCCAAATTGATTAAATTAGTTCCGTGAAAAAGGCCCAAGATTAAAAAAAAAGTTGGAAAATACCACTCTAGATTACCATTTGTGTACACCTTGGGGAGCTGCCATGGGAAATGTTTACATAATTTACTTGAGCCCCAGTTGAGAAGAAACATCCTTAGCAATGAATATCATGATCTTGTTAGACTGTGCCTGAAGTCTGGAAATACTTGTAAAAATCAGTACAAAAGATAATAGGGCTAAATTAATCTTTGACATAGGTTTAAGAACATTAAATAAATGGACCAACCAAAGGAAAATAAACTATGGATCTGATACAAATTTTCTTCAACTTTTCTGGCAGCAGAATGCAGGTAGCATAAAACCACATCTCTTATCCTTAGTCATGTGATAAAATAACATTATATCAAGAATAATTACCCAGATAAGGACTGAAGTACACTGCTTGAATAGTAAGAATTAATTCGAAAAATTGAAAAGCAGAATATTTAAGACTTGTAAAATAAATTATTGTTTAGTAATGCCATAGGGAAAATGATAATAAAACGCATGGGAAAAAAAATTAGACATGAAAAATGAGGTAATCTGCTGCTATATTAGTTTCCAAATATTTTTACTTAACATTTTCATCAGTGTAAAGAGTTTTTTCCATAGAGGTGTAAGCCAAAAAAATTGACACACTAGGAGGATCTTGGCTGTGCCAATTTCTCTAATGTAGAGATGTCAGCAGGGCGGTGATAGTTTATATTGTTCTTGCTTCGATACTGCCTTTGATTTTGTGAGAACTGCTGAGTGAAGCTGACACTGGGAGAGCCTGCCAAGCCAAGTCAATGTGTTTCTGCTCAGTACTCAAGCAGAACAATCAGGAAGTTCTTTCTCTCTGGCCTCTTCAGACCAGCATGAATGTGGAGTAGCTGTAGTACCACTGTCTCCTGCACTCGGAAGGTGAGAATACCAAAAGGGATGCACTTCAGATGACATGAGGAAAATGAAAACACCATGGGAATACCACTGCAGAATATTAGGTTTAACTTACCTAACATCAGGACTCCTTCAAGTATGGGGGACATTTCAGAAGGAAGACAAAGAAGCATCTTTGTGGTTGGTAGGTTTCAAAGGACACTTGATAAAATCATTCATGTCTTGGTGATGAAGACAAATATGGAAGTGAAAGCATACTGAGGTGTGAACCCTTAGGTTTAGTCAGAGGATACCAACATCCCCTAGCTCCCCTATGGTTTCACCAGTGGTCAGTTAGGAAGCTACTAGACAAAAAGACAATTCAGTAGTGCCATCCAGTTTTTGAAAATTCCCTCCCCACACACCTGTGAACAAAACATACAAGTCAGAGCTCTTCTGGACTTTCCCAGCTGTGTTGGGATTACTGATGGAATGTCATCTTGTTTCCTTCTTTTCCTCACTCTGTCCTGTTTCTATAAGAACAGATCGTTCTCCATCATGCTGCAAGCCACTGTATGCAAACTCAGTTGTTCTAATGAAGGATTTTGCAACTTCTTTGTGGCCTAAGACAAGACAGAGGGGCAGAATCTCACATGCCAGCTCTGCTAAACTCATTACCCTTCTATTCCATCCCTGTAGTTTGGGAAACCCTCATGATGCCTGGTTTCATGAGATCTTCCAGCCTTGGCTGACAGTCCCGCCTAGGTTGTGTTTCCCTGAGCAGTTCTCAAGTGAATAATATGAACTTCTCTGTCTGAAGGCAAGTTCTGATCCCTTTTATCAACAGTGCAGCACCAATTCCCTTTGGTGACTATTGCCTCTTCAGAGCACTTCGGTCAGCTTTGTTCTGGAAATATGTAGTTCACTTCTTTGTGCTTTATGAATATGGCAATTTGATTTTGTATTAAATGACCTGAAACTGAACTACAAACACAGAGATTCATATTTTGCTGCTGAGCAGTGTGACTTCAAGTGATCATGTTAACTTACAACTTATTCTGTTGCTGTTAGTCTTAGCTGTTTGACCCATTTCTTCTGCTCTGTGTTTCTGTCATGATTGCTTCTCTTTTTGTTGGTTTATGCTCCTCCTGAAATGCATTTTAAAAGCTCTTCTATTTGCTGTGTTTCTCTGATTTCATAAGTATAATAATATGAATAAAAAGTGGGACTGTACAACTTACTGCATCTTTTAAAGCTAATTAAAAAAAAACCAAATTCCAAACAAACAAACAAAAATGCAAACAAACAAACAAAAAACCCCAAGAAACCCAAACCAAACAGAGAAAAAGGACATTTCAATGCAAACAAACAAACAAAAAAAACCAAGAAAACCCAAACCAAACAGAAAAAAAGGACATTTCAATGAAAAGAAATTGTAATAGAATGAGCATTTTTACAGTATGCATTTTGGTTCATATACTGGGAAAAAACAGACTAACTAACAAGCACTTACTAAGACTACAGCAAGTTTAGCCTTGAAATTTTTGAAGTAAATAGCCTCCTAGTATTTGGACTTTCACATATATTTTACAGCTAAATTATAGTGACAGTCCATTTCAGCACTTCTATCCCTGTTCCCTATGCTCTAATAAGAAACAATTTGTTTATCTTTATGGGTAAGTGTTTGCAGTCATTTAGTCCATAACACTGACTATCCCTCTTTTTAGGCATTATTGAAATCCAAACTAAGCAGCCCAGTCAAAATGATGAGTTAACGAAGTCTTACAGGGTGTAGACAAGCTGTTATGTGCTGGAAAAGCGACTGTTCACACAGGCTTTAAGTACACTTGTGTTATGGTATCTTGTAGCAGTAAGCTAATGGTTCTTGTAGCTGTTTATTAAAGTGGCTACCGTGCAGGGACTACTGAGAAAACAAAAATAAACAACATTTAAAAAAATACACACGGCTTAGAACCATAGGCGGGTTTTTGTCAGTGTTACCTAGTCACCTGCTTCCAAAATTAATGCTTTTCAAAATTAATCTCTCCCCTCAGGGGAGAAATTGATTCTCCCATGCTAGTTTCTCCTTGTTAATAAATTCACAGTGGAGGCTATTGGATTAACTACAGTGGCAGGAGGAACTGCAGGAGCAGGTTCTGCCCCAGAGAAAGTTGTGGAACCGTGTCAGCAGGACTGTCTCTTGTCAGTTAAGCAAAAATTTAAAAAAAATAAATAAAAACCCCAGCAAAGTACAGGGGTTTTACGGAGCCACTGAAACATGGGTCTACAAAAGACCTTCTCACAGTCCAGAGCTTTTAATTTCTAGTCAGACGTGAAGGTCTGCTAACAGTTTTGAAGGGACCTGTGGGAGGTAACTAAGATCAGCTCCTGTATACTCTACGTCAGTAAAGCCTGTGATATTTCTGTGTCTCCAGTGGAATGTTCTAGGAGCCCACAAATAAAAAATAGTTTAAAATTTCTAGTTTCAGCCCAACATTCTGAATTATGTCAGGTATCTGTCCCATCATTCACAGATGTTTGTCTAACCTGTTCTTTCAAAGCCTTCACAGGACAGGATTCTGCAAAAAGTTTTGAAAAATGTTGTAGACAAACATCTGTTATTCATGATAACTATGTGGTTTTTGAGAAAAAAAAATAAACCATACTTACATAAAATATCCCATTCAAAGCTGTTAATTCCCTCCAAATCTACAGTAACTGAAAGGAAATGGAAGCACTGTCTGACCTGGAAGGCAGCAAAGTGAACATGTAAAAGTCTACATGCCTGCAATGTTCTCAAGCATATGGAAACATGTTAATTATAATGAACATTTCATAGGAGAGTTTTCCACTGGTCTTGGGAAAAAAGCCTGGTGCAAAGCAGATGTTGAGGCATGTCTACATACAAAGTGAGGGCTGCAGCTAGTTGCAGAATTACAGCACCCCTGTATTTATCCCAGATCCTGGGATAAATATTTTCCTGGGGTGACATAACTGTTGGAACCCAAGCTAACTTGTTTAAAGAGGATACGGTATCTATTCAGCTCCAACTTTTCATTGCCCAGGTGCTCTGTAGTTTGGTGGTCAGCTTCATTCTTTTAGAATGTGGAGGTTTCAAGACTTTTTGCAGATTAGTTCAGACAGAAAGCAGAATTTTGCCTCCACTTTCTCCTACCCCAAGGCAAATTGCTCAATTGTTGAACTCTCTGAGACAATCTCTTCTTGTTTTCTATACTGGAATAGAAATAAATACTAGGCATTTTTCAGACATATAATTTTTATTTTCCAGCCAGTTCTACTAAAAGATGATACCTCCCATATTCCTTTGGTCTGAATCCTTGTACCTTTATGAATTCTGCAGCCATATGTCTCTGGCCCAGGTACAGAGCAACTGAGTCTAGTCTTAACACACTTAAACTCCAGTGAAAATAAGATCACATTTTATGGATTTGTACAACTCAGTGGATCATTCCGATCCTAAATTCACATGCATAATACTTAGAAATTGATCCTGTTCTCCAAGCTAGTAACTTTGGCACTATTTTCTGTTTTCTACTTCTCTTTACTTTGTCATTACTTACATGCTGGTCCAAAACACTCTTTGTCAGAGAAAGAAAAATGTCCAGGGAGCAGATAATGTAAACATATTTGCCTATTGTACAGCAAAGCAGAAGTACATAGACCAGTCAGTTAATGTATGTGTAGTTCTTTGAAGATTTAACATTGAAGTGTTATTTAAGTATTTTCAGCAAATAACCATAAAATGTTCTCATTTTTTCACCTACTAAAGAATTTGTCTGTGTTGTAGACCTTCTTCCAACAACTGGCTTGTTTTAGTAGATAAATCTCTAGAGAAGAAACTTCAATTATTCACATGTGAACATCCATATATAAATACTGGTGGACTCCTAAAACTATTCAAGATACTTAACACATTTTTCATGAGACTAAGAATCCTGCAGCTGCTATGACACAAACTACATGTTGAATGAATAGCTCTTCATTATCTACAACATACTTTCTAGTTTTTATTTTTGTTACTCATTTTTTTTTTGTATGCTTTTCATTTTCATGATGGCTCAAATAGTGAACATAGATCATGTATTAAATGAAATCTTTCAAGCATATTTCAATCTTGTGACATGAAAGGCCTATGAAATATTTGGTATAAACTGGAAAGAGCATATGATTGTACAAAGTGATTTCATAAGAAGTGGATTGGGCTAATTTCCATAATTGGAATGGGCATAAACAGATCACATGTAAAAAGACAGTTCTGAAGAGTGTGATATAAACACCTTCTTTTCAAATCAATGCAGTTTATTCAATGAGGTTTATTCAATTAGCAACTCTGAACAAGCTGCGTTTTGAGCAAGTTTCATGTGACAAATGACTGGTAGACCTTTCTGACTTACAAATCCAGGTCTATAATTTTCTAAGAACATTCCCCAGTTTGCTTTCTGTAACCCAGCCCTTCAAATTTGGTGGATATTAATTGCTGTTTCTTTGAAGTGAAAGTTTAAAAAGAGCCTATTGCTTCTTGTCAGGCCCTTTTTTTTCTCTTAAATAATGCTTATTTTATCTTTTATTCACCTTACTCCTTAGACAACAGCAGCTTGTCATTGTATTTGTGTTGGTTAAGTAAAGTATCTTGGATTTCAATTATTAAACAAACTCATTTTTAGCATATAAAAGTCACAATAACATGAAAGCTTCCATTTAAGTATATATCATACATAGATGATAGATAAAATAGATAGATAGATAGATAGATAGATAGATAAGGTGTGCGAAGCAATCATTATTGTGATTTCATTGTGATGTGTTTAATAGGCAGTGCTTCAGAAGGTTTTTCTTTTACCTAAGGAATTAACCAGCCATTATGCTTTGTTATTGTCACAATTTGCTGAAGAAAAGAAAAACTTTTGCATCTTTTTCTCTTCCCCCTATATGCAGCACCAATTAACAAAATCCAGGTGGCCTCCATCGTGCATTCTGGACGAGTGCAGAAATTACTTGTTTAGCCTGTTCTGATTGAGCTGTAATACATTCATATATTCTAGAGCTCATTTATTCAAGAACAAACTTTAGATTGTTCTGAATTTGTGGGAAGTGTCAAGTGTTTGAAAGAACTTTGTTTGTATTGTGCTTTGGTGTTTCGGTTTGGTTAGATGTACAGGCAATATGAGTATGGTTTGATCCTTTTTCTCTTGTCCTATAAATGCTTGATATTTCCTCTGAATTGCAAGCAATCCCTTTTCCAGAGAAGAGCCTCAGATGCATATAAATTATAGCGGCAGTTCTTTGCTGCTTACTAAAGTCTTTGGGTGGCACACTCTGCATGTAAACATGCCAGCCTTCACTAAGTTGTTCCAATAATTCTGAGCCGCTTTTTTTACCTTCAACTTTCGAATTCCACTTGCAATTATAATTCAGTTTATTTTATAACAGTTGATTGGAATCACAGAATAATAGAATGGTTTGGTTAGAAGGGACCTTAAAGACCATGTGCTTCCAACCCCTCCACCATGGACAGGGATACCTTTCACTAGACCAGGCTGCTGAAAGCCACATCCAGCCTGGCCTTGAACAACTCCAGGGATGGAGTGTCCAGGACTTTCATGGGAATCACGTTCCAGTGCCTCACCAGCCTCACTGTAAATAATACCTTCCATATATATACTCTAAATTTCTCTCTGTTTAAAGCCATCTTTATCCTTAGCTCACTACCCAGGAGAGAGAGGCAACACCAACATTCCACACAGGGTTCACAGGAATAACTTCATTACGTTTGAAGTACTGATATGCCTATTTTATATACTTATTTCAGATGTTATTAACCTCGCAGCATTTTGCATGCTTTACAGGGACTCATTTGGACATTGTGATTGAAACACAAGGATTGGAGGGTCATTTAGAGATAATATGCATAGCATGAGAAAAATACTGGCCTAATGCAGCGACAGGTAACACTGCTCCCAAGAGATATTTGTCTGAGCAGTTCTTTAAAGCTATTACAGCTTCTGATAAATTATGTTTCAGTGCTTAAAAATCCCTGCCTAAAGAAAGCTCTTTCCAAACTAGATCTTCATTGCTGCATTTTTATCTATTTACAACAGATATAGTGAAAAATATCCAACCATTTTGCTACTTACTATCTTTAACTTAATAAAAGTTTTTCAATCTTCATTTCTTTATACTAAATAATTGCAGTCTTTTCAGATTTTCCTCATAGGTGATGTTTTTGCCAGCTTCACTCTTTTCCTCTGGACTCTTCAGCTTGTCCACACCTCCCTTGAAAAGCACTTGACATTAGGTATAGATTAGACATCAGGCAGGAACTCTTTGCTGTGAGGGTGGTGAGATACTGGAACGGGTTGCCTGGAGAAGCTGTAGATGCCACATCCCTAGAAGTGTTCAAGGCCAGGTTGGATGGGGCTCTGAGCAGCCTGGTGTGGTGAGAGCTGTCCCTGTCCATGGCAGGAGGGGTGGAACAGGATGCTCTTTATGGTCCCTTTGAACCCAAGCTTTTTTATGATTCTGTGATGCCATGTCTCATGTCTAATGTGCTGGAGCTGTGGCACTGAAGTGTCTTGTGGGTGGAGAAGTTGTGCAGCAAAGCACAGCAGTGAGAATAGCGAGCTAATGCTGTTGTACCCCACTGCTTTTCCAAAATGCACCCTGCATCACCCCAGAGAGTATCTGCTCTCGAGAGGGTTGACACCCCTCTATTAAGGGGCCAGAGAGAAGAAGTTCATCTCATTTGTGTGCATGGAGAAAGGAACTGGACACAAATCTCCCACATCCAGTGTCAGTGTTCTGACCATCAGTTACAGACTAAAGACAGAACTTGTCCTGTTTTTTGCAGTCTGGCTCAGATGGCAGGCTCTCAGAGCAACCTCAGCATCTTCAGGGTGCCCACCATAGCAGGACCAGTGAGCATAAAGAGAAAAAACTTACCCATGAGACAGATAGAGGATTAACTTACCTGTGAATTCTGATAAGCTTTAAGTTCAACCATGACACAAAACTGTTAAAAAATCTTTCAAACAGATGGAAATAGAGATGCGGGTGCCTAGGGACTGCAAATGACTAAAAGTCATCCTCTGTGTAGGTTACATAGCACAATGCCATATTGATATACCTGTATTTTCATTGTATAAAATGGTATATTATAGGCATTAAAATAAGAAATTCATTATTTTAACTCTGAGAATCAGACCTATCACACTCAAATCTGTTTCTCATAAAGAAAAAGATAAAAATGTCTGCAGAAGATGGAGACTTGGAAGCCCATGATTTAAATATCATTAAAGCATTTCACAAGGCAGTCTACAAATGCAGCTCCCTTCAATGAATGTTGATGGTTAAAATAAAGTCATTTTCATTATGGAATTGCTGGGTAACCTTATTGCAAGTTCACAATTGATGTTCATATTACAAATTCAGGCCAAGTTATAGATGCTGTTAAAGAGCAGATCAGCCAACATTAAATTACGGTAGTTCCAGGGCATAGCTTTCCTATAATGTTGACCTAACCTGACTGAGGTGCACAGGTAACTCTGTCAGCTCCTGTAAGGTTTTTAGTATGTTATAGGCTTGAATAAAAACCACCCATGAGGAAATGAATTCTGCATTTGATACAAAAGCTCAAACTGTAGGCTCTGGGGTGTTACAAGAGTTATGGGCTACAGCACAGGCAATTCTGTTCAGAGCCCGATTTTTCTACCCCTCCTGGTTTATTTAGGACCACATCCTGAGATTCATTCACCTGACAAAGGAAAACAGGGAATTAATTAATTCTTCACGTAAATCTAGTTTTGTCAACAGCCAAGATCAGTTTGGGTCAAGTTTTTGACAACGCTGGCAGTCCCATCATGCAACACCAGAAGTCCATTTCAGGCTGCACAAGGGCTAAAGGCAAAGTCTACCAGAGTTTGATTTTGAAAAGGTTCAAAGGTTTTTCTAAAATATGCTGCTTTTTGATAAGTTATTTACGTTGGTGTTGCTGCATCAAACCACAATGTCTCTTAAACTCTTAGGGTAAAACCATGGTTAAGCAGCATCTTACCTATAACCCTCAGTCTGGTACTTCACCACTGACGGTGCTCAGCAGCACTGGGAACTGCCAGATTACCAAGGAGGTCCCTCATCATTAAGCTGCAGAGGTTGCTCTTGACTGACTCCCTTCACACCCACTCCCTCTGCCAGCTGGAAGAAATGCTCTGATAGGAATAATTTAGCCAAAGGATGGCTTGTAAAAGGTCACTAATGGGAAAGAGTGGTTTTTAACTTAATGTTCTTAAAATAACATAGATTATTAATTATCATGGAGTCATAAGCTTTACTCAAAAGAGAAATGATTGGTTCAAAAAAAGAAGTCACTGCAAGATTACCATGGAATTTATAATGACAGAATGTTATCTAGTATTACAAAGGGACCACAGACCTCACTACCAAGGCCTTTGGGAGGTTTCATTTTCAGTCTGCTCCTTCTCAAAAGAGAACCAGTCTGCTAATATTGCTGAGCTTCTCTGGCAAATGTGTTCATCAAATAAATAATTTACATTATAAAGGCATAGGACAATAGATGCACAAAAGCCATCAAAGCCAATGTTTTAATATAGTCTTTCCATTTAAAAAGTGGAGACAATGAGAATGGCAGTTTTTGCCCTCTCAAAGCCTGTGTTAATTCCTATGCAAACATCCAAAACTACCTGTGACAGCAGAAGTGCTCTGGAATACAATGACCCTGTGAACCGTGCATAAGGAAAAGATGTATTTAGAATAAAGTTATAATCAGTTCACAGGGACATTGCTGTTAGCTGCCAACCAAAACAGCATTCACCCTGGCTGTCCTGGTATTCTCATCTATGAGCCAATACGAAACCAAATGCTCAGTGAGCTGAATGATTAATTTGTACTGTAATTCACAGTCACCGCATGATACTATTTTGTATATATTATTTCAGAGAAGGAAGGAGGGATGTCACTGAAGTTATGAATGTTCTTAACTGCATAAGTTCATTCATCCCCTCTTTCATCATTTGCACTAGATGTGGCTTTGTTGCAAGACAGATGCTGAATAAATGTCTAGACCCAGACAGATCTATGCACAAGTGTTCCCTGGCCTTTGTTCTGAACCTGTAAGAAGAGTGTCTTGCTGAGGCATATTCAGGACCAGATTTTGTAATGTTTTAGTCTCTCTAGAATTAGAAGAACTACTATGTGGCCTCATTGCAATACCAGTACTAACTGGATGAGAGTTATTCTCAACTTCCAAACCAGGACTAGGCAAATTTCAAATCCCTTTGTACAACACATCCTGGTTTTCAGTGTACCAGATTACCACTTTCAAAGCCTTTCAGAACTATTAGCCAGCATGTTCATTGCTTTTTTCCTCTATCAGATCACACATCATCCACTACTTCCTCCTTCCTCCTGTGGATGTCAGCCAGAATTGCCTGTCAGATTTGTTCTCCAATAAGCCTCACACTTATTTGTCTGTCTGTTCATAGAATAGCTCACTTAAAGAAAATAATAAAGTAATATCATCTTTTTATAGCATCTTTTTATAACAACATATTTCTTTAACAGTGTAGTAGCTAGACTTCCTGCACAGGGTGGAGAAACAGGCTTTTTTGAGGTTTTTCTGTCAGAAAAGCATATTTCGCATTTCAAGAGGCAGCTCTAAAGGGAAAAATAGAACCAGATTCCCTTCTGCCTGTATTTTAGTCTGTGACTTTTTAAATATTTGCTGTTTGATTTCCCAGCTCCAGGAGGAAAGATGGAATGGAGCAGGAGTACGTCCTTGGTCAGACGTTGAAGAGCATTTGGTAAGGGCAGTCTCTTGAATGATGAGCCCAAAGCTCCCAAATCTGAAGATAACAAAGATCCTAACAGTCACATTTTCAGGATTATGTTGTAATCAGCAGGCTATTGCAAAATATAGATAATGCCATGACCTTTCTGTAGCTTACTGGGCAGGTAAAACAGTGGATTCTTTTCATAAAACCAGGGATTCGCAAATGCTGGAAGGAGAGAGGCCAATCTCCAAGAGCAGGCTGACTCAGTAGCAGTTGTTCTGTGAGTGTGTACCTTTAACTAGAATGCTAAGGCTGAAAGGAATAAATTATAGCAAATTTAAACAACCAGGAAAAGCTGCTGAACAACCTACCAGGGGAAACCTTCAGTGTGTTGAATGTCCGCAGGGTGGATGTCTGTACCTGTGCTAGTCATCAGGTCCTTTTTTAAGAAAAGATTGATCTTACCTAGTTTGAACATCTATTCTAGGTAATGGATTGAAACTTAGAAGTGTCTATTTCTCTCAGTTTATGAAAAAAAAGACTAGAAAATTAGGTGAGAGGTAAATATCTACCTAAAGACGAATAAATAAATAAATTCAGAATAACAGAGAGTATGCTGTACCACTGTCTAAAAGTTTGTAGGAATTTTTGTGAAGTTTATTAGCTCCAACCAGGAGCTGTCACTGGTACAGAAAGTGCTGAAGTACTATTATGCAGTAGATGCTTGGTGGCCCATTCTGACCTCATCATTTTTGAATTTACGAGTCAATAATTAAAAAAAAAAAAAGTAGTTCAGACAATTGGTATAGCAGCACAATGACAAGTGTCAGACAGAAAAAGATTAGATGTTGATGCCAGGCTGATGTCTGATGGTTGCAGACTGTAGTAATCAGTGTGGTTTTGCTATGTACTACATCTTTCCGATAGTTAAGCAGATGATTTTTTTTTTCCAATGTCTTAATTTTGGCACCCTTCTCCAAGTTAAACCTTTAAGTAGTAATAATAATAGTGACAACAACAACAACAATAATATCATCAGTTCTCTTTCTCCATGCCTTGTTGCCATTAAAAATACATGCACCTACAAAACTTTTATAATCATTGTTACTGTTAGTAATATCAACTAAATTTTGTAGTAATTCTTACATTGAAGTGGGTGGGGGTGTTTGTTTGATTTTATCATTGCAGGAATGAGAGACGAAAAACTAAGAATCTCCTTCTGATGTAAAAAACTGTGTAATGCTGACTGATAAGACAGTTTAGCACTGAACATTGAGGTATTTTTGTGTCACTGCAAGGCAGCTGTAAGAGCTCCATTTATTGTTGTCTAGAAACTGCTGTTAAGTTCCACACATGGGAGCTGCTGCAAAACACCTGCTCTGCTTGAGGAAATGTCTGCTAAAATTTTTCAGGAGTGAGATCTATCATCCTTATTTACAGTTAGGAGGTGGTTGTTTTTCCTTCTTTGAAAAGCTTTACAACAACCCTGGAGCATGGTAGAAGCATAAGAACAATTTAAGGCATATTCATAGAAATACACCCACATCACTGTGGGTATGATAATGCAGGTTGGAAGGGACCTCAGAGGTCTTTAGTCCAACCTCCTGCTCAAAGCAGGGTCAGCAACGAGGTCAGACCAGGTTGCTTAGGCTTTAATTTATTTATTGGATTGGTTATTAGGTTTCCTGGCTTGAGGAAGAATTCTGGAGAAATATGGGGTTTTTTTCACATGTCTTTTTGAACTTTTATCCACAGTCTGTCTGTCAGCTGCTGAGGTGTACTGAAATTTCTCCTTTGCCTGCAGGCATAGTAATAACTTCAGCAGTGAATTATTGAAAATATTTTCTGTTTCTATTACGTTCACTGTTTATTATATCAGAGTCAGTTAGTATTAATAAAAAGAATAATAGCAATAATAACAATACTGAGAAACAATATATAAAATATTAATAAAAATATTTGAAAAACAGGAGGGTATACTTATTCCTTGTGGTATTTTTAGAGGATTCTAAATGCAGACCAGGAAACTCGGGTGGTAATTTTTTGTTCCAATTTGTAAAAAGCCAGTTGAAATGAAAAAAGAATTTTTAAAAAAGTAGAAACCACTAACAATAATCCTATGTTGAAAATATTGCTTAGAATATACAGTTCAAAGGGTGTCATACCTATAATGGTAAAAGTGGCACTTGTAATCCTTGTTGTTAAAATCGTTCTTACACCCCATGGGGTTACCATGAGAGAAAGGATCATACTAGGCACATCATGTCTTCATATTAGTAGAAATAGATTTTTATAACTGCACAAAGGAACTAGTGCTGCTTAGCCTTTTTTAATAATTATAATTAATTTTCATCTAAAGGGACATGATTTTACCCAAAATGTCCTCTTTTTCTTAGCTTAACGTAAGGCTACATGCCTTGATTAAGAGTGCTGGATATAGCTGAAGTGTATTTATGGCATCTAATATAGAAAGACCCTGCCATTTGCATATTTATTCAAGCATTTCATGAATTAAACATTGTGCAGTACAAACATCCCCATTTTACTGTATTCTTATAGTTCATCACTAATAAGCTAAGACTTACAGTGCATTGTGTATCATTAAAGTGATATTGGAAGGGAAGAGGGAAATGTAATCTTGACCTTTTCACATTCCTTCAAACCACAGGTAAATCAAACTCCTTATTCTAAATAGCTGCCAAACCAGTTTTTCCATTTACACTAAATTTTCCTTAGAAGTGTAAGTGTTTTATATCATTTGTTAAGTTAAAATGCACCAGAAAAAACAGTGTTCTGGTGTAGCTACAAGTGCTGGTTTTATTCATCTCAGACTCTCGAAATTGAGATTCTCTTGTGTAACTTCATAGAATATAAGAGACTTTCACTGAATCATTTTGTGTATTCTGTATCCAGGATGATTTGTTGATTTGAAAAAGTAAAACTTGTCAGGTATCTCTTCTCAAACTCCAGTAAATATGGTGAGGAGGCTCTTGTGCAGAAATCTTGTGGATGGTGCAGTGTAGACACTGTCAGGGCAGCACTATTGCTTTTACTCCTTTTTCAGTCTGAATTTGCTTTTTAAAAGGTGATTCCTATGAATATAACCCAATGTAGGTCAGATATCAAATATAAGGAATAAACTGGTTTGACGAATGAATGAAGACAATTTTATAAAGGTTGGCAATATTTAGCATATGTTATCATTCAGTGCTGTTGTTCAATTTAAGCAAAAAAAGGGCTTTAAATGTATGACACTAGTTTAGTAAAAAAAAATACATTTAAGATCAGAAATGTCCAGAACATTAGTCTTTGCAATATGACAATTGGTTTTAAGTGCTGTCCATATATACAGTCTTTTTGGTAGAATAAGAATAGTAATTCTTAAATTGTATTTGAATGGGAAATTGCAACACAAGTGGGATGAAAAACAATTACAGATTCTCGTTAATTGAAGTTCTAAAAATGAATTAAGCAAATAAACCTCAAAAGGCTTTTTAAGCTCTTTCCAAGGTTTCTCTACAGCTTTTAATGAGCATTTTTGAATTACTATATCTGCATTAAAGGCAGAACTTTAAAATAATTCAGCATATATATTGACATACTAACAAGATAAATAATTAGTTTTCTTTAGCATAGAAAAATAAAATACTTTCTTGGGATCCTAATTCAAGGTTATATATTTTACACTGTATGTAGTAGAAAAGCTGAATAAATACATAAAATCAAACTTAGGAAGTTATGTTTAATAATCAGCTTGGAAATATCAGCAATAAAGATCAGAAGCACTACAGTTTTAACCAAACTATTCCAAAAATGTAGGCAATGAAACAAAACCTTTCATGAAGTCTTGTCAATCTCAGCAAATATGTTCGAACAAAAAGTAAATTATAGAGAATAAAAGTATGTTCATGTATAGATACAAGTATTCTTTCTCTGTATGTTCAGAATGTCATACTTTCCCTTTTTGTTTGATATAATTGACAAAATTTATGTTGATGGAATTTCAGAATTTGAGAAAACTCCAGACCAAAGCAGAAGTTGTTTTACATGGTCATGAACATTTCTGTTCATTGCTCTGGGTCCTAAACAAATGTGAAAAGTATTTCCTAATAATTCCAACATATTTTAGTAATTGACAGAGAACTGATAATAAATTTTCTATGGCTGAATATGTCAGAGATTCAACAGGGTATGTAACAATGTAATGGATTAATAATTTATTTCATAAGCTATTTACCTAAGATCGTTTGATTAAAGCTCACCGGAAGCTTTAATTAATTAAGTAGCTGTAACAGCGCATGGGTAAGATGGACAAGGACATCAGGTTGCTCCATGTTCCTACTATAACATGTAGAGGAAAGTTTATTAGAATTGGGAATATAATGGAATAGAGCATCTTCAGTGAGACCTGACCTTAGCAAAGCCTCAGCAAGGTGTTCAGGGCAGCCCCTGCCAGGCTGCAGGGGAGCCTGGGTCCCAGGTGGCAGCAGGAACAGAGGAAAGTCCCCAGAGAAAGCAGTAGCTTTAAAAGGAGAAGAGTAAGATTTGAGTGTGAAAAAGCTGGAAACTCTTTTTTGTTGTGTATCTATACGCACTTCCAGACCTGTGGGAAGTTACCATGCATGTATGTATACCTATGCTTGAGTTCTTTGAAACAGTGTACAACAAATATACTGAGGAAAAGGGCAGTATTTCCACTGAAATGACTCACAGAGAATAATTATGCATCCTAATGAATTCCAATTTCTCTTCTTTTACTCAATCCAGAAAGTATTTTGTCACCTAAAGAACTAAACAAATGTGAACAGCCCTGAAATTCTGGAGGACAGAAAGGCAGCACCACTTGAACCCACTGCAATAACATTGAGGATGTTAGAAGTAAACAGAAACATGTTTTCTTGCTTTTATTCCCATGTTTGATTCTCACCATGTAAACAAGAACATGGTGATGAGTAAATAACTTGTCTCAAGTTTCTGTCATAAACCTTAATTTCTTGAATTAGAATATTCTCATTCCTTCCTAAGTAGTGCAGTCTTCTAGACAGGTATGATACATACATACAGTTTTTTTCTGGTAATGTTTGTCAACATTATATTAAGGAGAATAATGTGCAAACAGCTCTGTACAATACATAGTCTCAGTAATATCTGACATGAAACATTCCCAGTTACAAGCCATGTATTTTTTACCTTGCCCTTATATTATGGCTGTAGCAGTCATACAGCAAAGGCATAAACCAACATGAAATATTTACTGGCACTATTTTTTTTAATATATATTTTGTGTAAATCCTAGTTCTGCCTGGAAGAGCTTCATCAGGAGCCAAAAATCAAATGCACAGCAGCCACTATGAAGTGCTCTATATATGTCTGTGTCTCTTAGAATAAAAATTATTTTCATTCTTATTGAAGCACTTTCTTAAAGAGTTGTCAGTTGGCAATAGATTTGGTCCTCTGACTTCTGTTTCTTTAGTAATTAGCAATTGCATACAGAGCAGTTCATGGGAAAGTCCTTCCAAAGTAGTCAGTTAGATTCTACAGAAATTTCCTTATTCCTACATACATAATTTTACTTTAAGGATAATCTTCCAACTAGAGTATTGCATTATTTCCAAAATCAGAAAAAATATATTTAGTTAGAGGGAAGCAGATGAAGTCTTCGGGAACTTCATGAGGTCATCAGCAGCACAAGTAAATCAAAATTAACACCTTTTAATTAGCTATCATACTGTCCCATAGGAAAGACCACTGCAACCCCACAGAGAGAAAAAAAAAAAGCATAATTTGACAAGTTTTCTGCCTTCTTCTCTGTGGTGTTAAAAGCACAAAATCACACCCATCCTTGTAGTGGTAAACCAGTAAGAATGGCCTCCACAGAAATGTAATTGTTATTTTAATTCTACATTTACAAGACAATAAAATGCCAAGTCAGCATTGGCCATTCCCTTTTTTGATCATTACCTGTCAGCTTTTTGTGGCTTTATCACACGGCCTCCAGTTTCATTAAAAACAAAACAAAACAAAACAAAGACAGCCAACAACAAAAAGCCCAAAACAATGCACATGCAACAACAAGCCTACACATCAACAGCTAAAGGGAAGTCATTCATCCCATAATTGCCCTGGCCTCAAACAAGCCATGAAGTAGTGCACACAATAAAGGCAATCTGTCCTCTTTTAAAGGAAAGTTCAAACAGCTGCCTTGAGTTTTCTATTGCATATTCAAAGTGATAATGTATGAAATTATTAACTTCTGCACTGGGGTTTATGGCATTAAGAGCCCCCCATCAAGCAAACAAACTGACGATGTGGCTGGTTTTAAGGATTGCTTTGTTAGAGACTTCTGGGTCAATTGGGCTTTCAAAAAGAGCTGGGATACTTGAAACATTTCGGAAGCTAACTTAATTGAAGACGGATGGTGTCTGACATCAGAAATGCCCGTTTTCCTTTCTTTGCATATCCTTCCCCATGTCGATTTGTAAGGATACCTAAGGGTTATATGCCAAGCTGCCCAGGGGAGAGATTTTTTGGTTGTTTGACAGCTAGCGTAGCTCAGCTATAAGCCAGTGAGCTGCACAATTCATCAGTTTGATCCAAAGCTTGTGAGAGTTAAAGGGGGCACTTCTTTTGACTTTATTACTTTGGGTCAGAACCACTGCAAGTGTCACTACAGCCATACCTTGAACCCCCCCAAAGGAGCATGGATTAGGCTAAGACTGCTCAGCTTCTGGTTTATTTAACAAAATGTTTTCTGCAATTCTCCCTTCCTTTCTAAAATAAACATCAGTGGTTACTGTATTTTCTGTGCTTCTCTTGCCCCCTGCCAGCTACCATGCAAATGTTATCTTATTGCTCAGAGGTGTTGCACTCTTCTTTGCTCCTCCTCCACCTTCACAGCTCTTTTCCTGAAGAATTTGAAATCATTAAAGGGAAAATAAAAGGTTTTCTTTTCCCAAATCAAAGTTCACTGGATTTTCCTGTCATCCTTTCCTCTGTGTGATACGAACTAGACCTTTCTACTGGGATTTCTGACTACCCAACATCTGTGCAAGGCTTCATGTAGCAAATGTTTCATTCCACTTTTAGTAAACAGAAGGAGTTTCCTTTATCACTGCCATTTTTCATCTTTGATTTATGCAAAGGCTGGAAGCTGATAAAGGATCATAGAATCATAGAATATCCTGAGTCAGAAGGGACCCACAAGCATCATCGAGTTTATCAGCTCAATTGACCCAGTAAGGACAGTGTCATCCTGGGGACCAAAATCTGAGTGAACAGTCCAGCTCTAGTCCCACAAAGGGCCATAAATTTCTGGCACAATTTATGAAATCCACAGTTCAGAATAAAGTGTGATTGTGGAGGAGCCTTAAGTAACTTACAGGGAGACTGCACCACCTCAGCCTGGGGCTCACCAAGAACCAAGCAGGGAGCTGCCTAAGATAACCAGTATGAAATCCTCAGGTTAAAAATGGGCATCTTAAGCCCCACTCCTTTGGGGGCACTCATGTGTTCCCCAGTTTCCACTTTTATTGTAATCTCACCTGTGTTTGAATGTCTAAGGTGCTCTGTTTTCCACTTGTGAGGCATCCTCTCTCCTAACTCTGAAACAGAATAATTTGAAACTTTTAATTCCATATGGTAACTGAAGCCCTACACTTCACTGACCCATGAATGACATCCAATGGCAATTAAGCTGGTCTTGCCTGTAGTTCCCTGAATACCTCACATCACTTCCCATTAGAATCATAGAGTCATTTAGGTTAAGTTCAACTCACACACCTCAAAAAAATTCTTGAAGCATTACTTCAAGAAAATTAGAGAATCTACTTTATTCCATTATTATTATCAATGGCATTCTGAAAGAATACACAAATTATTTGCCACATGCAGGTAGCCTGCATATTTAAACAAACATATGCTAAGACTCTAACCTCTGGGGCAGAATGTCTCCTTGATGCTAACACTCGCTTATTCTGGTACAACAGCTGGAGGAATCTCTTGGCAGTAGTTTAATATAAGCATTACTTAAAGTATATTTGATAGAGAAATAACCCACTTAAATGGTTTAATAAAGATTTTATTGATGAATAAACTTTTACATTCTCCTTTGCTGGCCTGACTCCTCTTCAGTGAATAGCTGAAAACAATGCATTATTCTGGTTGACATAACAGGCAGCACGAAATCTGTTCCTGGGAGATTTAAATGACAGGAACTTAAGGGCAGCTCAGTAATTTTAAGGCATGTTGCTTCTAACAGTGACTTACACTCGCAGTGATATAACGCCCAATGTGTGGCAGAAGCTACAGAAGAAGCAAAAGTCCTGTCCACGCTGTTGGGTCCTTGTGCCTGGGGTTGCACTGCTTCAGCCTGACAAGTGAAAACTCACCCTGCTCCGGACTTGGAGCCATCTGAGCGAGTACTACTCACAGAATGAGCTTAATTGTCTGTGTGAAACAGGCAGGGACATTTGCAGATGTAAATTGAACACTGCTGAAGGTAGCAGTAGAGTTGTAACGTTCTATAAATTACTTTCGCTGGCCTGGCTCAGCAGCCCTCACAGAGCTTTCAGCTTGATTCAACAGGGCTCTAAGCAACCAGAGAAGAAAATTTCTTTTAAAGAAATTTAATGCAGCAGAACTGATTAACTGGGGAACAGCCTACAAACAGGCAGCTGAGAGAATGTTCTCGGCAAGCCAAATAGCCCTGTTATGTTGGTTTTATTAATTAACATCTGGCTTCCTGCCTCTAAATCGGGTCCCCTTCTTTGCTGCTTTATTGCCATGTTTTCACCACTTTTACTCTGAAATGTACCCCGAGAATGTGAGATTAAATCCTTTGGCTGTTCTGCTTCTGAAACACAAGTCAATCCCCTCTAAATAGCATACAGCAACACAGCTCTAGTGGTCTCAGCAAACCTCATTTTCTTGTGGGGACTTGGTAAAGAATGGCAAAAAGGAAGAGACAAAGTCCTGCACCAAAGAGAGAAAAATAATTAGTGAAGTAGACAGGGTGTATAGGAGACAGCTTTTAACTGAAGAAACACTCTCCATCATTAGGAGAGCTTGGGTAGGCATACCAGAGCAGCATTATCTCTGTGGGCTCGTCCTAAACTGGAAAATAAGCTACGTATTATGGTTGTGGTTTTGAGAAAAAAACGAGACCAAACTTTCACACAAGTCGCAAAGCAATGCTGGCCACTGCGAGCTGCTCCTCCAGTGTCTGAATGCTACAGTCCAGCCTGCAAAAGTACAGGTTTTGGTCTACTCAAAAAAAGCAGAGGTCTTAAAAGAGATAAACTACTTAATACAAACTTTTTAGTTTATGGTTTTCAGAACACATAGCAGAAACCATAAACGCAATTGAAGGCAACAACTTAATCTGAACAGATTAGAAAATTCTGCATTTTACAGTTGCTAGTCTCTTTTAGACTGTGTTTCCTACACACTGATATTTTTTAGTACCCATCTTGGCTAGTGGCCATGTATTTTATTTGATAATTACATTACAACTATTATAAAACAGGGCTTATTTTTAAATTTTAATTTATAATCTTGTATTTCTTTGTCTGCTTTTCTGCCACTAGTTTGTCAGGGATGTGTGTGTTTGTTGGGTCCTGGAGAATAATTCTTTGGGAGTGACTCTGTTATATTGTATTCAGTTCCTCATAATCTGCTGCCTCTTTGGGAATTTTTATTAACCCTTAGGCTATCTTTAATTTCACAAAATGCTCTGGTGTTTTGCTCTTCTCATAGTTTCTGGTCTCTCACCACATATTCTGTCACCCAAAAAACTGCGAAATTAGTGACCATCTTGCCAACAAATGGCATCTTTATTTCAAAAGAGATTTTCTTAACATGTGCAATTGCATCAAGTGATAGAACATGATTGTCAATAGGTTCACATAACTTGTCCCCAAGTGACATGTTTACTTACTTACTGCTGAGCCACCAGTTCATCGGCTGTAAGATTAGTAGAGATTTACAGAAAGAAAAATATATCCTGTTAATGCTTCACAAGTTAAGTTTTGTAGTTCAGTGTTACTAAATCAACTGTTTTTACAGTATTAACACACAAGTTGAAGCAGATTATTAAGTGTCAGGAGGCTGATTTTTTTCAGTGTGTAACAGCATACTGTGCTGATTTCTTCACATACAAGGGTTTAAAACTCTGCTTTGGTAAGACCTGAGCTGATCCCACTTTTTAAAGAAGTCTGTGCATACGTCATGGTTTTAGTCCACTTACTGCATTGCCTAAAGTGGCAGCTGATGTCATCTGATGAAAAGAGTGCTTCTGGGTCATGTGCTCAAGGCTGTGCTTCGCCTTCGTGAGCAGAGCTCTAACTGTGATAATCTCCTGCTGTAACAGATAAGAAATCTGTTATTGGCAACTGCACATGAATCAAGGGCCAGCACAGGTTCTCACTTCAACTGGTAGAAATTTTCTAGTGATTTTATTGTGCATTAAATATAATTAAGAGGACAATAGTTAAATATTCTTATGAATGGAGCTCCAGCATTTTTGGCTCACAGAATCCAAAGTGAAAGAATTATCCCATCTATCTTTGGGCATCTTAATGTTATGTTTATAATCTAAGTTAGTCTTTGTTTCCCCCACAGTCAGTGGGAAGAGGCGGGTAATGCAGATGAGCCCATTTCCTACACGGTTTGACAAGAGAGCACCAGCTTATATCGGCTGCACAAGATTTGGACTGCTGAAGTTGACAATGAATTTCATCTAGTGTTATGGATTTCTAGGAAATGAATGAGATAATGAAATGCATTTCTGAGGGATGTCTTACTTCTCTGTTATTTTCTTTCCTGCTGACTTCCTTCATAACAATAAAACCTACACATTTTCAGATGGCCCTACATTTTCTGTAGCAGGTCTCTGTGTGGGAGGTCTATGCCAGACAGTACTCCACGCAGCCTCTAAAATTACTCTTCTTCTAATTGATATTTGCTGAAAGAAGGCTTGTGCTTCCAGTAATCTTCCATGAGTAACTATTAATTACGTTTCATAGCCAGACTGAGGTTTGATTTGCATGGTAAGCATGTTGGGGGAGCCATATACATTAGCCTGTAAAGACAATGAACCTTCCTGGGTTGTCTAAGAAACAATTTCCGATTCGTCAAACGAGTGTTGCCTCTACAGCTGCTGCATAATGCAAACTACAAGCATTAATTTCATTTTAAGTAAATAAAGCATTTTATGCCATTCCAGAGTTCAGTGAAACTGGTGGTAAACCCATTTTGACTTCATTGGTGGTCAGGCAAAGTTTTAAAAGTACATTGCAAGTTTTAAAGTGAAAGGAAGTTATTCTGTGGTTTTTGGTCAGTATTTTCTTTCAAAATCACTTCATGGATGTTATTGTTGCTGAATTTGGAGGAGTATTCAGAGTTCTCTGAATTTCTAAGAGATTCTGAGATACTTTGTCTTTTAAGACATATCTATCATCAAAGAGAAACTGTTACCAAATTTTATTTTCTTAGGCACAACTACTGAAAAAGTATGCCTACTTATTAGTTGATGAAAGCAATTTTCTTTGATTTTCCAAAAGATATTACAATGAGATTCAATAATTTTCAGGAAGTTAGAAATTATTCTCCACTCCTTTAAGAAGGGGGATTTGAAGCATTCAACATTGCTGCCTGCAGCAAGATCTTCATGCAGCACAGGTATTTTGAAGGGCTAGATCTCCTTATGTAAATAAGGTAAAAAATGTTGATTTTCTATTTGTTCATACAAGTCAAGAAAAATAACCCAATTTGAAATATTATTTAGTACTTTGCGTACACAGGACCTCCACAGGGCAGTGCTGGCTGGAGGTCTTGTAACTAAGCATGTGCTCATACTAGACATAAAGTGGGATAATAAATAAGCTTACTGAATTTAGTTCATTCTGTGTGCTCAGATAAAATGCTCTCGACATCAGCACATTGTAGAAATAGACCCAGAACTGGGAAAATAAATGTTCTTCATATTTAATTACCTTCTTAGATTTGTCCCAGCTCTTTCACAGCTGTGATAGGTTGCCAGTTTTGGTACACTTCCAAAGACTTCCATGCCCCCTGAAGTCACCCAAGTCCTTAAATACCCAGATATGAGCAGCTGCACAAGGAGGAATCCAACAGCTGTTCAGCTGCTCTGTCCTGCCAGCTGCAAGCCAACACCAGTGAGAAAAGGTGCTGGACTGGAGGAGCTGGACTGGAGGAGCTGATCCCAGAGGGCACAATGGCTTCCTGCCCCATCAGCCAGCACAGGGTTCACCTGGCTACGGTCGCTCAGGGGACTGAGCACTGAGCAGGGCCGGGAGGGCATCCCTCCCTACCTGTGGGATACCAGCCATTAAGCCACTTTCTTTTTCTTCTCCTACCCTTTGTCTTTAATACATCTTAGATCACGAGCTTTCCAGGGTAAAGCTTTCCTCTTATTATGTGCCCAATGTGCTGCTCATCTCTGCAGTACAACTCAAACCTGAAATTTGTACATCTCCTTGGGAAGGTGAAAGGTCTAACTTCTTCCACTTTGAAAAATCTCTCCTGGGATCATCCAGCAATGATCCACCTTAATTCATAGATTTTTGATGTATCACTCAGCTTCTTTCCTGTCCCCAAGGGAAAATGCCTCATGTTCATCAAAAAGCTATATATTTCTAGAATATAAGAATTATGTTTTTTGGATTTGTGTGGGGTTTTTTTATTTTATTTATTTTTTACTAAAATTCATGTTCTCTTGGGGGGTGGGAGAACAGGGGATTTTCTTATTTTTTTGCTATTTCTCTTTCCATATTTTGAGGTAATAAAAATATTCCCTAGTTTCAACATTTAATTTTTTCCTTCGTTACTACATACAGAAAATATACAGAGGCTGTTGCTTTCCTCAGAGAGAGACTCAGGCTCTCAACAAACACTGTCAGACATTACTGAACATAGCTCCCATTCTGCAAAGAGCTCCCGAGAACAGCATGTGATTAAAGATTTAACAGAACCAGGAATGCTGAAGAATAGCTATGTCCCTCACCATTCACGTGATGTAGCACGTGTCCCACTGTTGGAAAATATTAACTCCATACAATAAATAAATACCCTGGAATTCATTCTTGTGCTCTGTTCTTCTAAGTAAGTTTCTTGTTCCTTAAAAATTAGCATTTTCCTTTCATTTAAAGGGAGAAAATGGAACTATATTTTGTTAATATCATAAAATGGAATATTCACCAAAGAAGTGAGAACAAATGGTCAAGGAAAAAAAAAATCAATCTTTTCTTTCTAGGGAAAGGGCAAAATTAGTTGTGCAGAATGGAGTTTATTTTGAGAGAGGGAAAGCAGAAGAGTGTGGTGGTTTCTTGATGTGGGTTGACCTGATGCTTGAGAAAATAAACCTCTTGCAAATAAATATCCCTTTCCCTCTACTCCTTATAGCACCTTCCAGCACCTAATGGGGGGCTACAAAAAGAACTGGAGAGTGACTTTTCACAAGGACGTGGAGTGATAGAACCAGGGGGAATGGCTTTAAGCTGAAAGAGTGCAGGTTGAGACTGGATAATAGGAAGGAATTTTTACCATGAGGGTGGGGAGGCACTGGAACAGGTTGCCCAGAGAAGCTCTGGATACCCCATCCCTGGAAGTGTTCAATACCAGGCTGGATGGGGCTCTGAGGAACCTGATCTGGTGGAAGGTGTCCCTGCCCATGGCAGGGGGGTTGGAACTAAATGATCTTTAAGGTGCCTTCCAACCCAAGTCATCTCATGATTCTACTTTTTGATAACTCTTATCTAAGGGACAGGTTGAATGGCAACAAAGTTGTCATTCAGAGTCTTGTTACCCACTGTGTCCAAATGTGAAAGTCAGAAACTGCAGCAAGCAAAAACTGTGCTGTTAAGCAATGCATTTTTCTTTTATCCTGGAATGAACAAAAATGAAGTGTTTGGAACTGGAGGTCATCTACATCAGTGGGGTGATCCAGGGTGTATTTTAAATAAGGAAATGAGAGGAGTGTTTAGCACAACTGGTTACTGCTTCTTAGCACAGTCCAGGCCATCTACCACCTACCCAGAGACCCCACTTTAATTCTGGCATAAAACACAGTAAATTAAAATCCTGTCCTTGAAAAACATTAAGAACATGAATATGAATATTTGTCAATGAATCAGTAGCCTTTCTGGTAGTTCATTAAATAATCATAACTCCCTTCTACCACCAGTCAATTCACAGCTTTGATCCTGTAGATCCCTGCCAGCAATGAGCTAAAGTTTGCATCTCTTCTACAAGGCTGCTCTTGAATCAGGACAGAAAAATGTGACCTAGATTTAAAAACCTGAGATCTCTTTCAAAATACAGTTGTTCAGGACCCAATGCAGTACTATAAAACACATATCAAACCAGTTAGCGAGATGAGTAGCCTTTCAAGAGCTAGATAAGACAAATCTCTTTACAGGAACCCCTCTGTTGACATTTAGATCACTGACAGCACAGGGAGCTCATCACTGCTTCAAAGGGTAGGGAATCTGCCCCCGAATTTTTCAAATATTTCCACACTCACCTTGTTAATTTCATAAATATGGCTCAAAGGAAATTATTCTTTCTATATGAAAAGTATGCTCATTTTTTAAATCAGCATATTCCAGCAAAACTGCAAAGATCAAAATATAACAGTGAGTTTGAGGAAGAATGAAAAGGATACCCACTACTGTGCCCTGCAGAAAAACAGGAGGCTTTTGGCTTAGAAAGAGGAATTTAAAAATTCATTGTACTGGAAGTGATACAGTGGGTTAATTCACTGCCCTTTGGAGACCTGAAATGTATTTGTGCAGTGATTGTGCTTTTCCAAATCCCCAACCCACCACCACCCATCTTGGCAGGGAGGGGAACAGCTGCAGCACTGCAGGTCAGGGGAACCAGTATTGGCAGAGGCTGAGCGGGGGAAGCCTGTCCAGCACCTGCCTGCGTCGTGCCTGGCTTGAGCCTGTGCTATCACTTTCTGACTTTGTTAAAATCCTTCAAATCCACCACGTTCACAAATCTTTCTGCAAGATAACTGTTGCCAATAGGAGATTGCATCTGCCTTCAGGCCTACAGTTTTTCCCTCCACACGTATTTCCAATTTTGTAAGAGCAGTGGAGGGAATAGAAATGCAGATTGTTGTGTAATTTAAGTGGTAGAAAATGCTTTAAAACATTACATTCATTGTTCAAGTATTTAAGAACTGAATTAACATGAACTGCATCAATAAACAAGATCATGCAAATAGTCTCATCAAAACCAAAATCCATTTAATTCAACTTGGACCATTAAGGAATTTCAATTACAAAGGAATATTTACATGGGATCTGAATGATCATAGAGTCATAGAAGAGCTAGGGTTGCAAGGGACCTTAAAGATCATCTAATTCCAACTCTCCCACCTTCCCTTAGATCAGGCTGCCCAGGCCCCCATCCAGCCTGACCCTGAACACTTCCAGGGGTGTGGCATCCACAGTCTCCCTGGGCAGCCTGTTGCAGTGCCTCATCACACTGAGTAAAGAATTTCCTCCTAATATCTAATATAAATCTCTCCTCTTTTAGTTTAAAATGATTTATCCTTGTCCCACCACTATCTGCCCATGTAAAAAGTCTCTCTCCATCTTCTTTATTAGCCCCCTTAAAAGCATGCAAAGCATACTGAAAAGCCACAATAAGGTCTCTCCAAATCTTCCTCTTCCCCAGGCTGAACAACCCCAGCTCTCTCAGCCTGTCTTTGTAGGAGAGGTGCTCCCGCCCTCTGGCCCCCTCTGGACTCACTCCAGCAGGTCCACGTCTTTCTTGTGCTGAAGGCTCCAGATTTTCAGGCCTGATCAGCCAAAGCTAGGCAGCCCTCTGTGTTACTGTCACTAAAACACGAGACTCCAAGACTACATGTCAGAGGAGGTGAAGTGACTCCCTCTTACTGTCCAAAACTGTTTCACCTGCTCAGCATATGTGTCTTTACAAGGGAACTGGGCTGCTCACCTTCACTTCTGTGTAACAAAGGGAGAATGCATGTGATTAACTTTAAAGATTCCAGTAGATTTGTTCATAAACTGTGCAAAAAAGCATTTGATTGCATGCTTTTCTAAAGAGGATACAAAGTCAGTGCAATACTTCTTCTACAGATGTTATGGGGTGATCTGCACCCTCCATTAAAATCACCTCCTTACTGGTGTGTGACTGCGCTGGTTCTACTAATTCACCAGATACCTGAACCTATTGGTTTAAGATGTGCAAAATTAACAGAAAAATGCAGTTAAGTACCTCTATTCTCATTATCCTGTGGGCCAAAGGTATGTTACTTAGTCACTAAAAAGACATTATCAACCAGTCAACACAATATTCTCATTCATAAGTTCTCTTTTTATACAAGACTTCATTCATATATGAAGCATTTATTTAGGAAACAGAAGACAGGATTGGCAACAAGGTCTGGGAGGAGATGATAAAATATTTGGCTGCTAACAGTTGTGTGTACAATTTGACAGCCATAATCCTTTCTCATGGCTTATGAGAGCAGTGTTCAGGGAGTACCTGATTTAGATCTTCTCAGCTAAAGATGATGCTGAATATAGGGGTTTACTTTCTGGGTACGTATGTTAGATACTCAGCTATTGCACACAAGAAATTAATTAATTCCAAAGCAGAAAAAATTGACTTTGTATGGTAAAAAAAATAGGTGATAAAAGAGTTGTCTTGAGCATGACAACATTTTCATATGTTCAACATGTGTAATGGAAATTTTATATTAATTTTACATAGGTGAAACTTACCTATATGAAACTTACATATTGCAGCAAGAAGCAGTTAAAATGGTCAAATGGCTGTGTTCATTCCATAACATTTTTTACAAGCTATAGCCCACAACTGCTGGAGTTGTATGTGCCACTTTTCTCAGCTGCACTCAAAAGAGTAAAGCAATCATTTTGCAGTTTGTTTATTAGGCCCACTGTTTCTGGGCAAAACCAGAACTTTGCAAATGGTAGTTTCATACTCATACCATTCATTTCTCTGTGCAATAATACATATATTTAATGGAGAGAAGGTTGCTATCATTTGGCTGGTGCAGCCAGTACTTCTGTGCACTTTACAAGATAAATATTGTTTCTTTTCCCTCTTTAGAGCAGATTCTAATAACTTTACTCATATATACCAGTATAATAGTATATTACTTATAAGTCACTCCAGTGAAGTCTATATAATTGCTTTTAAAGTGTTATTCACTGAAAATGGATCAACATTTTATTCTTTGTTTAGATCTTACAAACCACTAAAATTTCAGCCCACAATACTTATATAATACTTATATAATATAGTATCACTATATTTTTTGTGTCATAACCACCAAGTTTCACTGAAGTAAATTAAAGATTTTTTTATCAACATCAAATGGATTGGGGTCATATGCTTTGCAAACTTAGTCATAGTCTGGTGTCTTCGAAAGTACTCAGCTTTCTTCCTAATCCTGCTCCAAATTATGTCGAAGCAAAAAATCCCAGTAATTTCAAAGGAAACACATATAATTAATATGAAGTGCTTTTGAAAACCTTATATATAGTTAATGTTTCAACTTTAGCACCTGAACTACATCTCACTACATATATTCACAGGGAATATATATTGAGATCAGAGGTGTTTCTGTTAATGATCTTTCAACTGCTCTTTGATACAAATATTAATATAAAGAAGTAGGAAGAAGAGTAGAATAGCCTTGCTGCATTTGTTTGAAAGAAGGCATAAAACAAGAAAAGTGATATTCTGCTCCTGTTTAAATCAGTAGTACAATATCTGCTGACTTCAGCAACTCCTGGATTTCCTCCTAAATGTATTTCAAGTTACTTAAAAGCTTCAGAGCATTCCTTCAATGGAGTAGCTTGAAAAAAGACTAAAGTCCTATTTGGATATTAATAGATGACTGTTGCACAAATATCATATGTCAGGAAAAATGTAGCAAAAACATATACAAGCTTGAAAGCATATTTTCCTGAAAACATGTTGGGAGCATATTTCTGACAGCTAATTAAAGCTTTTCCATTCTATCAGTCATGTTTGTGTGAGGTCCAATGAAACCTGAAATGAAATGCATTATGAAGGCTATGCTTTAACAGTCAAATTCATTTTTCTCGGTATATCCAGAAATTAAAATCTTGGTATCATTGGACTCCAGTGGAAATTTTACACTTGAATTATTCAAGTTTCTTTATTTCTAAAGCCATAGAATTATAAACAGGATATTCTGGGAAAACCCTAGATGCCCTTAGGCAAGCAGATTTTGACCATATTACACTTTATCTGAGCTGAATCTCATTTACAGATCAAAATGTCATCCCAACTCTCATCCAAAGCAATTTCTTCCTTACACAAAGCAGATTATTTCTGGAAAGACTGTTGTTGCACAAACACTCCAATGCTCTTACTTCTAAGTTTATGCAGGAGTTTTCTGTCTGAGGGCAGTTCCATTCATGCATCATACCCCATGGAGAATTAGAGGGAAGAACCATCCTCTCATGAAACCCTAGGTGCTGTCTTTCTGCAGGTATATGGAATTAAGCTGATCAGTACCTGAGTCTGCACCCTGACAGGAACAACTGTTTCATTTGACAGCATGGTCTATAGCCATGGTCCCTTCTCTGTAGACCACTTATGTTTTTTTCATAAAATCTCCACTCTTCAAGGCTCTCCATGCTTCATTCACTTTTGGTGGAGCTGCAAGATGCGGAAAACTTTCAGGCCTTGGCATTTGTTTCTGTTCGCAAACAGTTACAGAACAGGTCCATGTAAGTAACTAGAGAATGAGAGTGTGTCCTGCAAATACAACGTGGTTGCATCAGCAAGAAGGAGAAAGGCAAGGAGAAATATTCCAGTAAAGAAGTTAATTGAATTCAACAGCAGGTGAATCAACATGCAAGCCTCCGGGACCAACACGGAAACAAAGATTGCTTTAAAATGTAGTACACCAGCCATGTCCTTTTATTTCAGTTTAGAAACTGTGGGATTAAATGGACACCTGTGGGGCTATAAGAAATCATCCTTACTTTTGATTCATGTGCTGGAGTTAAACCTGATGTGTGCAGAGTATCACTCACTCAGTGAAACAGAGTATGAACTGTTCTCACGAGTCTTTGTAGGTGGCATGCAATTATTCAAGAATGCATAGAAGAATTCATAATGGGATGAAAAATAGAAGCAAAGAATATCCTTACAAATTGCTCTAGGAAGAGATTTAAAATTAAATATAATTAACTTATTTTGTGCTGCAGCTAGAATACGGTAGTTTTGATCAGACAAGTTAAAGAATAAGCCCAGGAAGAAAAATTTTCCTTTAGAAAAAAATTGTTTAGGTCAACAGAACTTGTATTTGTGTGGCAAAAAAATCACCTATGTTAAATTTTACTGTAACCACTAAATTTAATTTATCTCTGTTTATTGCCATATTCCTCAAATAATAGCATCAAATATCACTTATTCAATGTGATATACTATGATGCATTGTAACAACAGTAATGACTTGGATCAATTAAATGTTTATTAAAACTGGGTGTTAGCCAGTGATACCAGAGATGGCTTCCCTTTTTATGAATTGACACACAGATCTCATCGGAGAACAGAGGCTCTTCTGTATGTGGCTGGAAGGAAAAAAGGAAAACAGTAGTGGTACAGAGTCTTCTCTTGATCAGTGTCTAAATCAACGACAACTCTTGCATGACTACTAATTCTTGCATCAACTGACAGTGCATGTTCACTAAATCCATACATGTGATAAGATTCTTTCAGAGCATATGAAAGAATACACCTATTAGCCTTTTCTTCCTGACAGTTCGCTGACAGATGTACCATTTGGATTAAAATATTTCTTTTAATTGCAAGAAAGAAGAAGAGGTAGCAGTGCTTGAGCTAGTCATGCCACAGGACCACCATAAAATGACTTCTATTGGTTAATGTCATTTACAAACTGCAAAAGTAACATTAGTAAGTGGAAGCACTTGATGCTAAGGGAATTAACCATACAATAAAGGAACTTTATGGACAGATCATTAATCTCTGACTGCAAAGAGTTAGACTTGATTTTATGCCAAATATTTGACTCTAAAGGCCTTGCCAAATGGCAAAAGCTAAATTATAGAAGAAATACATATTAAAATAAGACCATTTAAATTTTACATCTACTGTGAGAATAGGCAAACACCATCACATTTTTAACATAATCTCAAAATTCAATTCCTAATCCAATAAAAACATCTAATAAAAATTGGCATAAAGTTGTAATAAAATTAATTAATGAGTTGTGTACCACATTATGTTTTCATTTCCAACTTGTTAAAACAGCAGGTTTCACCACTCATTCTCATGTGCTACATTTCTCTCACTTTCCTTAGTGTTTGTGTGTGGGCACAAGAGTAGCTGAAAAATATACCTATTCTGCTAATAACACCACCTGACAATCACAAAATATTTCATCACGGTGTTTTGAGGAGAAGGAAGAGCAATATTTTTGCACACTAAATGGGGTGAGAGGCAGATGGCTCTTTTCAGGCCATCTACTGTAGCTGTTTAAAATGGCATCAATATTCCTAGGACATTAAATTTTGACAGAAGATGGAACAGGTCTCTGCCTGGCCCTAGTTCCATGCACAGTAAAAACGGGGAGGAGTGGTTTTGTTTCCCAAGAGAAGTTGTCTGCAGTGACTGACCCATGGACCTTGGCATCCCTTGGAAGATATCTGTGCAGAGGCCCTGTGAGCAGCCCAGGCTCCACCCTGTACAGAAGCCAGGCCAGGGCAGAAAGCTGCCTCACGGGGCAATCTGCCTAAATTGTCCATGCCTAAACTCATGAGATAACAAAGCTGGGAGTCATCTCTCATCCTGGGAGGTACAGTCACCTGCATCCATACAACTGAGCTGCTTCATCACCTACAGCTATGTCCAAGATGTGCTTGAGTCCCTGGGCTTTGCTATGCCCCAGACCATGTCTGGCAGCTATTTGAGAGCACTATTGGGCACAGGGTGAAAGCATGAGAACCATGAGCATGCCACAGGCCAGCAGTGCCTGGTCCCACATGCTTCCACGCTGGTTATTCAAGTGTAGCAAGACACAATCTGTAAGTCTTCAGCTTGCCAAGAGGGTGGGAAGCGATTGCACTCAAGGATCCAGCAAGAATTACTCCCCATTTGCCTGTCTGAGGGTGCCAAATGATGGATGGCATTAGCACACTGACCCTTATGCCAGGCTATGTGCACACAGCAGCGCTTCAGAATCCAGAGAATGGCAAAGCAAGTCAACCAGCTAACAGGAAGAGTGTGGTGTTGTTAAAGCAGGTGCAAGAGGAAATCACCAGTTCTGCTTCTTGTATATTGCTTTGGCCAATACTGAAAGTGTTGCAGAGAACAATTCTTTAACACCAGTAAATTGGAGATTATTAGGTGGCAGGTATGGGACTCACAATGACTGGCACTTACAACTCAGTGAATTCACTTACAACTTAGTGAATTCAAAAAAAGGAACTCATCTCAGTGTAATTAGATTATTTACAGGTGGTTGCTTTCATTTTATTGCAAATAGCTGGTATGTTTAATATTTACTTACAGGAACTGCTACACTAAAACAGTTACATATTTCTGACAAGGAAAAAAAGTTCAATTTCCACAAAGTGTGCATTACAGAAAAACATCTAATAGGGATATTTCTTTACACCAGATGCTTAACAGGAACCTACATTAAAAAAGAAATAAATATTATATAATTTTAATGTCCATTTCTCAAAGCACTTTATAATACTCTTGTAGGAATCATATTTATTTGTCTTTTTCTGGTAAGAAACAGACACTTAACGAATGTCAATTTGACTTTTGGTACCTGTGATAAACTGTCTGTATTTATCTTTTCTTCTTTTCCAATGATAGCACAAACTCCATTGTCCTATAGGCTAATACAGTAAAGGAGACAGCTTCTATGGCAAGCTTCTCTTTTAAGGAAAGACGTTTGGTCCTGGGACACAGATGGGGTCTGACAAAGCTGTAATTGGAACCTATGTGATTCTTGCTTAATGAAAAATTCCTGATAGATTCTGATGACTTATTTGTGCTTACTATAATCACTTGGGTTAGCCTGCCCTGTATTTGGATGCAGCAAATCAAAGTTTTGTACTTTGGGACATTTCTTTGTGTTAAACTAATGTGTTTAGGGACCTGGGGATACATTCAGCTGCCAGCACACAACCATGCAGTGCCACAGGGCACCTGAGAGGTACAGCACTGGGACCCTTTGCATTCCACTGGAAACACAGGTGAGATGCCATGGGCTGTACTGATGGCTCCTCCTCAGCTGTGTGTGAGTCCTGCAGTGAGAGGTCTCAGTCTCAAACCCAGTTCCAGCCTGACTGCTTTACCATGTTAAATAAAAATCAGTCCAACACTGTGCTGGGTTGAGACCTTGCATCAAAACTCAAGACGGGGTCAGCAGCTTGGTCCCAGCTTGCTCAAGGTGTATAGGAGACTTGGAAAAGCACAAGCATGGCACTGGAAGTTCCCCAGTTGCTTCATGCCATTTGCCTTTAAAGATCCCAAAGGTTTTAGAAATTATGAGCAGGATCTTAAATGTGCAGGCTCTACACTGATACACAGACATTTTGGGCTGAATGCTTCCTCCAGAAGCCATAAAGATGTACAGTGTCTCTAAGGAGAGGTCTGCTGGTAGGGTAACCCTTTATCAGGATGGAGCTGTCTACATGTGGATGTGTGAGTGTGAAAGAAAGAACTGGCATCTCTTCATTAACAGTTGGGTGATAAAGTGCAGTTTTCTACAAGGCTTTCGGTGAGGAAACAGGGCCAGTTGAAGGAATCGTGCTCACGTGCCTGAGGGACTTGGTAAGCAGTGTTAAAACAAAATGAATTTCTAGCTCAAAAATACTATTACCTGGGGAAGTCACACCCTGAGGTTAGAAATCAGGATTTTTAAATTTCTGGTGTTTGAGCCTGCAGTGAGGATTTACTGGGATTGTGTTATCAAGATTTCCCTGATTTCCCTGAAACCATGAAAATGAGAAGCATGCAGAGAGACAGACAGACAGAGAGAAAGGGAGAGAGAAACAGTAGATTTTTCCTTGTTTGACTTTGGGAGCTACAGCCTGAAGTACTGAATGCAGTAAGATGCAGCCGTGGAAAATGGAAATGAGGAAGGGGAATGAAGGCAGGAGGGGAGCATAAAACTGAAAAAAACAGCTGAAAGCTTTAGGGAGAGGGATAAGAGAAATAAAGCCATGAAGGATCAAGTATAAAATAGAAGGGAAGTCCCTCAGGGTTAATCCAGAAGCACAAAGTAGCCTTGCTATGTTATTAAATACCAAGTTTTGTATAAGTATCACTTAAACCATCTCTTTAATGGGATGTGGCAGCTGCAAGCCAGGGCACAGTGACACTTAACGAACAGCTGAGGAGAGAAAGGACATAATACTTTCTACAGGACGAACTTTATGAGTTCCTGATGTAATGAACTAAGTCAGAATCTGGCTAGGATTTTGTAGTTAAGCCTTTCAGTCTTGTAAAAAAAATTCTACTAGTTATTTAACAACCCCAATATTAATTTTGCATTTAACCTGGGAAAAATCCTGTGCCCTCTGCCAGCAGACTGCTCTAGAACCAACTTGGACCTAGGTTCAGTAACATCTCCAAGGAAAAAAAAAGCCAGTAACATTGTTTCTTCCTGCTGTCTTTTACTTTTATTAGTATTGTTCCAAGTAGAACTGATCTCAGGGAATGCTACCAACTCTGCAAGGCATGTCAGGGGGGCATGCAACAGTGGTACATCTCCCAGAAAAGTCTGCCTAAGAGCAAATATGACAAATTCTTCTGCTCTCAGACCTTTGAACTTGTGCAAACCAAAACAGTCTGGGAATGGGTTTCCATGCTGTTGACCTTGTGCTTAAATTGTTGGTTTTCATCTGGCTTAGGATGAAAGTTCACATTATTTCCCTCAGGAATAGACAGCAGTACTTGCACTCAGTTAGATTTCTCACAATTTACTCAGTTTGTCTTAATGGTATTTATGAGGAAACTGGGAGGAAATACTATGAAAAATAGATATTTTTATTTAAGTAAACACTGGTGACTACTGCGGCTGTAAATGCTGTGACTACTGTGATGACTATTGACATTTGGTCAAGAGGCAACTTAATTCCAGATTTTACCCTCAGTTAAAATTGCTATTTAAGGACTTTTCCTATTTTAAAAATGGCCATAATGAAACTCAATTTGTTCAATTAAAGGATGCAGATTTCACATGTAGATTTAGATCAGTTTAAAACACATAAAGCAACACTGGCTTGCATCCATTCTAGGATGTTTCTTTCATCCCACAGATGAATTTTTGGTTAGACACAGTAATGGTCATGCATCAGCATCTCTGAATATTTTTTCCAATATTTCAGTTGACACAAACACAGGATGTTATACCCTGTAGAGCTATTCCACTGCATTCCTACCATACTTTTGGTCAAAAGCTTTTAAATTTTAGCTATCTTTACCCTAAATAATTTAGTTTCTTTTTAGGGATCAGAAGTGAAACCAGGGTTCAATTCTGAACAATTTGAAATTACCAGTAGGAAAAATATCTCCATTTCCTAGCCAAACCTTGCTGGACCACTCACACAAATAAATTCTGTGCCACAGTACCCCACTGCAACCACTACAGATAACATAACAATATTTAATGAAATAAACTGCAAAGAATAAATTTGAATGGCTTTTCAGAGGATTGTAACATCAGATTTGGACCACTGCTATATCTGGTGGATGACCTCATCTTACATTCTGTACACTTAAGGTACCTAAACTCAACTCTAGGTTTCTAAATTAAGTCATTGTCCTACTGAGGCCAAGTATGATGCTCTTGACTAAAGTATAAAGGCCAGAAGGGCATCCAGTACTGATCTGAAAACACCTTCAAGTAGATTTTTTCCACAGTTCATCACTCAAATATTCACATTTAGCTATCCTGTGTTTAGCTCCCAACCAGAATTTCTTTAGTACCACTATTTTCTCTGAAGAATAAATTTATGCAGAGCCCTCTCACTGGTATGTGAAAAAGGGTGAGATCCACAAGGTTGGTTAATGGTGTTACTCAAAGCTTTAAAGTAGGGAGGTCAGCAATCCATGTAACTCAGCAGCACAGAGATCACTTTGCCTGTGGCTCAGGTGCTTGTCTGTAGACCTGCACGGGTGTCAAGGATCCCAGCGGTGCTGTGCTTTCATGGAGTGCTTTAAATGACACTATGACTACACTATTATCAGTGGTAAATGGCAGCTTAAAGCCAGGCTACCTGTATAAGCTGAACACATGTCAATGTTGATTCTGTGACAAGTATTTTTTTCCCACCCACAAAGATTTTTTGTGATTTTTTTTTTAATTAAAAAACCCCACATTGAGATAGACACCAAAATTAGACTTTATTCATTTGTAATACATTGTTTTGCATTTCCCTGAACATTCCCAGGACCACCCTGGAGTCACTTTCCGTTTAGAATTTGCGATGGTTTAAAAAATAAAACTGAATTAGTCAAAAGAGGAAACAATCCAAGTATAGTTTTATTTATCTCTCAAGTCATACAAAAGAAATTTAGTTTTATTCATCACACCAGTAGAAATGTGTTTCGTAGCTTTATAAAAGAACAGAAAAAAGACTCAGCTAATGGCTTTAAACTAAAAGAGAGTAGGTTGAGATTAGATATTAGGAAGAAGTTCTTTACTGTGAGGGTGGTGAGGCACTGGCACAGGTTGCCCAGAGAAGCTGTGGATGCCCCATCCCTGGAAGTGCTCAAGGCCAGGCAGGATGGGGCATTGAGCGGCCTGGTCTAGTGGAATGTGTCCCTGCCCATGGCAGGAGGGTTGAATGAGATGATCTTTAAGATCCCTTCCAACCCAAGGAGGGAACCTCAAAGGTGACTCTCCGAGTCTATGATCCAGTGAGATTTTATGGATACTGCAAGCATCAAACTGGAAGGACTCTGCCCAAAGAAACATTATTTATATAACAAATGGAGATGCTATAACCCACAGTTCCATGACTGCTATAGTGCGTCTCATTTTCCATGATCTTTTTGACCTTTATTCACAAATAAATGCAAACAGGATTCCACATCTAGAAACACCTTACAAGCAACCACACCTTGCTGAGAAGTTTCTGTACTGAAAAGATACAGAGATACCTTTTAAAATTCCCTTATTCCTCTGTCTTATTGAAAAATGATGTCCAAACTCAGAGTGCGGTACACAGAAGAGTATGTTTTTAGACAAGTTTGGTAACAGAGGGGAAATGATTAACAGAGATTAATCTTTTAAATTAACTTTTAAAACCTTTTACTATCTAGTTCTGTGAAAATTCCTTCTGGTCCATTGATGTCCAGTGTTATATAAGACTGTGTCAATTGACATTTTCTTCATACAGCAGAGGGTCAAATGTGTTTTTACAACTCATACAAATGTTATTGTGCTATAACTTCATCTATTCCAAAAGACTCAGCTCTGAGATACACAAGCACCAATAAGAAAGCAAACAGACTCATTTTCTGGAGATTAGTTGACTTTGGTTTCTATTCATTGTGCATTTCTACTCATTATATTTGTATCCCTGCTCCCTATGACAAATCCCAAGAATTCAAACAAATATTTTAGAATTTTAAACAAATTTATTTTGACAAGGTGACTTTTAAAGTTCCCTTTGAACCCATGATTCTATGATTTTCTTTATTAATGGAAGCAGAGATTATCAGAAACTATCAGAATGCATCAGCAGCTTTCAGGTACTTATCTGTCTTTTTCAGTGGGTATTCTGTTAGTTTTCTATTTTCACAGGCTTCCTAACATTTGAAGTAAATATTTCAGTTAAATGTTAAGACGGCTCTCAACTACTATTGATTTCTTTTTTTATTACTACTTGACGTCCAGAAAATGAGAAACATGGGCAAAAGTGGAAGAGACAGCATGGACAAACCCTGAATCCTTCTTTTTTTAAATTTTATAGCTTGCCTGGCTGCATAATAACATTCTGGACATTGTGAGAATTTAAATGTGCCTCAAAGATGAAAATTTTAAGGCATGAGATCATTCATGGATAAAAGTGCATTATAACACAAACATGTTTTCCTGACAAATATTTTTATAAGACAATTAACAGCCCTTCCCTTCACAGTTCCTTTTGAAAATAAGCAGACACTGATTCACTTCCAAGCTGCTGATGAAAAAATAAGGACCCAGAGGAAAACAAAGCAGACAGGGACAATACTGTTGATATAAATGAATGAATACATTCCATTGACAATTCAGTTTGTCAGTGAGACTCTAAATAGCCAAAAAATCCAGACTTCCAGGGAACGTAAGTTTCCTGCTGAACTCTGGCATGTGATAGAGAATGAAGATTAATATCTCAAAATATTTTTCAAAAGCCAAAATTACTATAATTTTTTGGTTCATAAATTGTAGAGGGACTTTTTTTAAACATTACCTTTTTGATAATCTCTACATGAAATAGATTAAAATTATGAAAAATATTGTTGCATAATGTTACATTTTAGAAGCGCAAAACAAAATGCAAAAATAAAATGCACTGCATTTTATTTTAAGCTATTAAGTAGCCTTCCTTAAATCAAACACAAAATTGAACATCATCATTAACTTTGATTTAAAATAAAATGCCTGTAAAGTTGTTTATGCTAATCTATAAATTAATAGGACAGTAGTTTGAAGTGATTCCATTAGAAGCACATATTGACATAATCACTGGAAACATTTTTATTTTGACAGAACAGCACTTCACCTCAAAGAGTGTTGACTAACTCTTATGCTAAGAAAACAGGCTAATGTTGGGTTGTGCATCATGGCAACTCATAAATTCATGAGAAATATCATTTTATACACACTGCAGACAGCTTAGGACTCTGCTCTGCCTTTGGAAGTGACTCACTGTGACACACACACAGACACATCTGGTATTTATAGTTTCTTTTGTCCCAGCTTTGGTTGCCTTTGCTCTCATGTCAAGTCATAAAGATCCTAGGGCAATATAGAATTTCCTGAAAATAGTTTAATTGTTCACTGACATTATCTTGAGTGAAATCTAATTTAAAATGAAGACTTTGCCAGTCTTGCCAACTTGTGAAACATGCAACACTACATTTATCACTGAGTAAGAGAGTATCCGTCATGGCATTTAATCCATTCAACATGAAACAAAAGGGCGATATTCTTCATTTCCAGCTTTAACCATATAAAAGTTAGATGTCTCAGTCTAAGCTATCGACCTTAAACTGCCTCGCTGGTCAGTAGAGAAATAGCCATTTCACATGACAATTCATCTGACCTTTCTAAGGTACACATTTTAAGATGAGATGAACAGTCCTCCAGGGAATTAAGATGAGATAAACTGCCATCTAGGAATTTGATATCTATATCTAACTTAATCACTGGAGGCTTCCTCTGCAGTCAATAGAGAGAAATAGGCTTCCTCACATGACCTTCATCGTCCCCAAGGCATCTAACCTCCTGAAATATGCCTCAGCCAGGCTGCAGAGCTGGGGAGTCTGGCAGCAGAATAAAATCACGGTATCCCTGCGTGCAGCATAACTTTGTAACCCGTCTGTCAGAGTGCAGCCCCACATCACTCATTTCAAACTGCTTAGGGCTGACACCTTACTCTGTAATTGCACCAGGGCGTCTCAGTACCTGCCCATGCTGCTCCAAATGCTCACACTCACACTGCAGCGGTGATACAACAAAGGAGCATTAAAAACACTCAGTAAGTCAGGAGCTAGGAAACATCCCATCTGTTTTTGTAGTGGATTAAAACTTAATGCTACAGTGGTGTAGTTCTGAATTAATCACATCAACTTCAGTGCAGTTATTGTGGCCTGGAGCCAGTAGGAGAGCACAAAAGCAGTGTTTGTGAGGCTTTCTTCAGCTTATGGCAGCTGTTTAGCTCATCTTTGATCACACTTACTTTTTTTGCAGTTAAGCTTTTTGGTCACACTATCTTTGCAGAGATAGCTGTTCCGAACAATACCCGTGTTCGCATGCCAGCAAAGGTATTTGTGCATGTGGATTAGCTGGTTTTTGCTTGTCATGCACTTATTCGCCTTTGTGTTGTTTTTGTTTTGTTTACAAAAAGATATTCAGCTACTCAAGGAACATAAGCAGCAGCATATGACACAGCTGAGCAGCTGTACACGAGAGTTAACATTGGTGCAAATGTTCCGCTGTGGGGATAGGAAGAGCTGTGCCATCCTAGGTCAAGACAAGGCTGGTGGCTAATATAATACAACAATGAGCAGCAGATGCTCTCAGGAAAGACTAGCAGGACAGGGCATGCCTTTGGCAATGCATCCCTAGAATACACATCCAGTTTTCAGTGGCTCAAAGACTTCCTGAGCTGGTGTGAATGTCTTTGCATTTAACAGCCCTGAAAGGATTTGCTTCTGTGTGAATTTACTACTTTTTGTAATCCATGTAAACTTTGACTATTGCAAGCATCCAACAGCACAAAGTTTCCCACCTTGATTAAACTCTGCATGAAGGATCCTCTCCCTATTTTCAGTTGCCAGTTTTTAGTTTTATTTGATACTGCCTGGGTTTTATGGCCAAAGAGATACAGAATGATTGTTCCTTATTAACCTTCTCCAGCTCCTACACGATTTTGCAGACCTGCATCACGTTCCCTCTCATTCATCTGTTCACAAGGCTGAGTGCCAGTCAACTGAGTCATTTCTCATTTCCAGACATTCCATATCATTGATCACTTTTGCTGTTCTTTTTGTACCCTTTCCTGTTTTACTCAAGTGCTTGTAGGCAAAACATGAACCCAGAGAAATAAAGGCTTATCAGGGTAAAGGATGAATAATACAGTATCTATTTGTAAGAAGTGCATATTTTAGGGATATACAATGAGAAAAAAATAGAAGCCTAACTGATTTTTTTCTTCCTAGGTGAAGGTAGTAGCAGCAATTTAAACAGATAGATACACTGGAACATTTTTAACAAATATCTTCATCTTATTTGGTTAGAATCTGTATAAGAAGATCTCTCATAGGTGATAATAAGACACTTCCGTAGAAATTTAAGAAATTTTTACAAAACCAGTATGAATTTTAATTCTCTCCAAATCACATTTCAGTAATAAGGCTACCTCAGATCTTTTTTGATGCTCTTCTGTAGAAGTTCCAGAATGTAAGGAAATAAAATGCTATGCAAATATTTGAAAAGGACAGCAAAACTGTTGTCATGATAAGCTGTCAGGCTGACATTGAACTCAGGAAAACAGGCATTGAGTCTCACCTGATACAGGACTAGGCAAAAAGCTAAATGAAGGAAATATAACTGATGTCAATCTAGAAAACTACAGAAAATAACTTCTGTCAAAGATTATATTTTTGTGGGATTTGGGCCTATTGATGAATAAAAATGTATTAACCTTGTTTTCCCTTTTAGACTTTCAACTTTAAATTCTCTTACATTTAATTAGATGACATTAAATTAGTGTGGTACATTAAAAACAGGACATGCACCCCTGGATTAGAAAGAGAAAACAGGTATCCCTTTAAAATATATTTTATAAAATCAGACCATTTGTATAGGATTGTTCTTGACTCTGTTTTAGCAAATGATTTATTAAAAAATTGTAATAAAGATTACTAAGATCTTTATTACAAAATAATCAGAGTTAAACTTTGTAAGTGATCACTGTGACAGTAATCAGTCATGAGGAGCTCAGGTTCATTGTACACAGCTTGGAGGACTGCATGCAAATTTTATTTTAACTTGATCAAGTGTGAATGGTAATGTTGATCAAAGCTCCCATGTGTCAGTGTTTTTAGGGGGGATAATACAATCTTTCCATGTAGAAAGCATCTTGAATTGCTGTTCAAAGTTCATATTATCTCAGCATTTGACCTTCATGCAACTGCTCCTGTAGTATTTTGTTTAGTTCTTGTGTCATTGTTTCAAAGGTTTTCGAAGGACCGAAGTGATTCAAAGAAGAACCACTGAAAGAACTTTCCTTGCACCAAAAGATTCCAGAAACTCAGTGTGAGAGGGAAGGTGAAGTTTATAAGGGCACAAAGTAACACTTTGATTGTGATTTCTTAGGTCGAAGACATAAAATACAGTGGCTGAAAGCTGAAGCTAAAAAAATCTAATGCTAGAAATTAAGAACAAACTTTTTAACAGTGAGCCAATGAAACAACTAACAAGTGCTTTCAATCAAGACCAAACATTTTTCAAAGCATTTCCTACTCAGTTTCAAACAGAAAATATTTATTTCAAGCTAGATGATTGCAAAGGTCCCTGTGACTTCCTAGTGTACACCTCTGTGGATCTAAGTGCATTCTAAAGACTAAATCTGAAAACAAACAAACACAAAATAAGCAATGTTTGAATACTTTAAAATACTATGCTGTTCACAGAGTCTAGAACTACTTCAGAAATAACTCAGAAACAGAAAAAGGAATAATCATTCTTTAATAATTCATTCTTTAACAATTCATTTTAGACTACTGTGAATGTACTTTTTTCCATTTTTTTTGAGTCACTGGAAGCTTAATAATGCCCATTGACTGTAAGTAAGAGTTCAGTAAAATAAGAAAAACAGAAAACGCTCAGTGACTTTCTGAAGTTATTTTTACATGATTTCTGGCATTTTCATTTGAGTGTCATGTGATTTTTCCTAATCATTGTCAAAGCAAAACTGTCCAGGTACAGATAACATACAGGAATCTAAAGATGTTTCCTGTCTCTTTTGAAGTTGAGTCTTTATACTCACTTGAAAAGTTTTGTATTTGAAACTATCTGCTGATTGCTTACTAGAAAGATATTGTAGATGAGTTAGAGGGTTTCTAATGCAGAAATATTATTGTCTCTATTTTTCTGTTCAGGCAATTTTTCATTAGCACTGTCATGGTTTAAATAAGACCCATCTCCATTTGGTAAAAATGAACAAACGATGTTTTTCCAAACTTTAGATAAACGGCAATCCTTACATAATGGTGGGCATTTCCTCTTTGGAGCTCACCATTGAATCAGGACATTCAAACAAACTCACTGCTAAGCTCTTCCCTGGGGCCAGGCTCAGTGTGTCCAAAGCTGTGCTTATTCCATGTGCTTTGGTCAGCAGATATGCAATCTCAGACAATAGCTTCTTTCAGCAAACAATGCCCAGTATTAAGAATGTCATCAGATATAATGGCTGTGAGTGGGACAATTCTGCTTTCTTATGAAAGCGTTCATAATGGAGCGGTCACTTGTGTGCGTGTGTGTCTGTGTGT
>VXBT01006642.1:0-63222 GCA_013400235.1 Oriolus oriolus
GTGCACATCTGTGTGTGTCTGTGCTCCTCTGTCCATGTGTGCACACACGGGTGTGCGTGTCCCCACTCCCGTGCCCCGGTGTGTCTGGCAGCGCTGCCCCATGTCCTACCTTCCATGATGGAGATGTGGACGGCTCTCCGCCGGGTGCGGGGCACGCTGCTCAGCCGGGGGCCGTGCGTGATGGACGGGCAGCTCCGGCTCGGCACCAGCCCGGCCCTGGGGACAGGAGCGGGGACAGGATCAGAGCCAGGGCAGAGCCAGCGCCCCGGGCACATGGCAGTGCTCTGGCCACGCTCCCACCCCAGGCACCCACCCCTTGGGAGCTGCTGCCGGGCTCTTACCGGTGAATCTCGGGGGGCTCCCTCTTGATCTTGGCGCTGGACTCCATCACCTCCTTGGCAACGCGGCCGCTGCAGGTGGGTCAAGACCAGCAGAGGTGAGGACAAGAGCACAGCCCTGGCAGCCACCTGGTCACACCGTGCACAGCCTGGCCCCTCCCCACACAGCTCTCCAGGGGGCTCTCCCCGCAGCTCCAGGGGAAAGCAGAAATGTTTGTTGGGAAGGGGGGTGATGGAGAAGCTCGGAAAGGCTGGGCTCACACCTCTGCCACCATATTTTGCTGCTTCTTCTGGCGTGGGATGCTGGACACCAGGGGGTCACCTCCCCTCAGCCAAGATGGACACAACACAGGCATCCAGGTCTTCCCACGCCAGCGAGGAGGGTGCCAGCACTGTGCACCTCAATGCTGGGGACACACTGGGGTGTCTCATCCTGCAGATACGAGGTCCCAGGTCCAGGCTCTCGCTCTGGCAACTCAGTGCAGGAATTTGGGGATAGTGGTGATTTGTTTCACGCCTTGCTGTTCTCAACCCCCAAATCCCCCATCCTCTCCGATCCTCCACTCCTGTCCCTCCAAAACTTCAGTGAGGCTGGGGACGGGGGTGGCATCTGTCACATGGAGACAGTGGCAGAGGTGGCCTGGGGGGGGTCAGTGCTGCAGTGGGGGATCTCTGGAAGACCCTGAGATGTTCCTGGGCTGCCGCAGCCCCAGATGCTCCCCAGAGCATCTCCAAAGGAGCATCCAGTGCTACACCCAGCAGCTGCTCCTGCTGTCAGTACTTACCTGTATCGGAACCGGCTGCCCTTGAAGAACAGGTTGCTGCTGGACACGGTCCGCACCTGGCTCGACTTCTCCAACCTGCAACAGCACCAGGAGCGCTGTGAGAGTCCCGCACTGCTGGCCAAGCGCTGGCAGCCAACGGCAGCGAGGCCAGGTGACAGGAGCAGGGCCCTGGAGATGTGGAATGTCACCAGGAATGACAGGTTGGCAGCAGTGGGTGGCACTGGCCAGCAGGACACGAGCACCTGCAGCCATCTCTGTCAGCACAGCTCATCCCTGCCGGCAGCGGGAGCGTGTCCAGGAAGGACCCATTGCCAAGGAGTCAGGAGGGGGCTCAGGCCACAGCTCCCACTGGGACCCCAGGGCCAGCAGTGGCACCCACGTGCAGGGACTGACGCTCTCCAGGGGGCTGAAAGCCCACCATGGCCTGGGAATTGCAGGGTGACAGACTCGGCCCCTCCTGGGCAGATGGGCACTCGCCAGGGTGGATGAAGCTGCCCAGAGGGACCATCCCATCTCCTCCCCATCCTACAGGAGCTGATCCCTCACCCCGGGAGTGCCCAGCAGCACCTCAGCCCAGCCCGCAGTCCACCCGCCGGGTGCACAACCCAGCGGTGATTCACTGCCACGATTAATCACAGAGAGATTTGTAAAGCTATATTGCAATTTCATTTCGTGTTCATGTAATGAGGAGTGAAACCTGCTGATTGCAGCTGCTGATTGCAGAATTCCCGGTGGGAATGCATCGCATGCTCTGTCTCGCAGCCTGCTGATTAAAATAAAACTCATTACAAAGCACAAAGCAGGCTGGGTTAAGTATGGCATGAACAGGATGGTGCTGCTTGCCATTCCAGGCTTCATCCCAAATAATTAGTTATAATTTCCTGATGGAAGTTTGCTGAGGAAGGATGAGCACAGAGGGGCTGGAAAAGGAGGGGCCCCGTAGGGCAGAGACCCCCATCCAGGGGCACCGTTGCTTTTGGTGGCTGGTGGCTCTGCCAGGGCCACTGGGACGAGGTGCCACATGGCCAGTGACCGACCCCGGTGCCTGCATGGAGCCCACAGGTGGGCACCAACCCATGGGGGCTGCAGGACACCCCACAAACCAGCACTTACTTGTAGAAAGCCTGGTTCTCAATCCCACACTTCCAGAGGTGTTTGCAGGCTTCTGGTGTCGGGGCAAAATAGGTGAGAACAATTTTCTTCTCCTAAAGGAGAAAGACAGGGAGTCAAGGGGGAGAACAGGGAGTGGTGCTCATCCCACAGACAAAGAATGGAGTAGACAGAGCTGGAGAGTGGCACTGGCCTTAGGGAACAGCAGAAACACAGGGATTTTTTTTTAATTTCCTGCTAATGGCTCCTGTGAGAGCCAATTCCACCCAGAGGTGTTCTGGCTGACTTGGAGGAATGAAGGCAATGAATAATCACCTTGGGAATAACCCGGAGGGAAGGCATGGCCAGGAGCTGTGGGCGGTCCTGGCAGAGGCCCTGCTGTGGCCTGGCCTGGGGCTAAGGAGGGCTGTGGGGCCCAATGCCCAGATCGGAGCACCAGCAGGAGCAGGGAGGTGACCCCAGCACTGCCAGGGAGCTGCAGCTGCTGTCACCGTCCCCATGTCCCTGCCCTGCAAGGCCAGGGTGATGCTGCTGCCACGTTCCTGGAGAACCCGCTGAAGGAATGACCATGCTGTGCCCAGGAAGTCCCAAGGGAAGGGGAAGCACTCACCTCCTTCTGACTTACATACAGGTAGAAAGTCTTCCCTTCGAATTTCATCTTGGTCACCTCGTTCCTGGAGGGACAAGGACAGGTGGGAGGTGTGCAGAGCCCGCCGCAGCCCAGAGCCCACCCAGCCCAGCCAGCTCCCAGCACTGCGCTGGTCAGAGCCGGTGGCTGGAATGGCAGCGGCGCAGCTTCCAGACCCTGTTTTCCATCCCAGGAAGTGCCACAGGGAGGTGAGAGCAGCCCTGGCTCAGAGACCCGTAGCTGGAATGGGGGACAACCTGGAGTGAAGCTGAGGGTCAGCAGGGCCTCGTCCCATGGACACCGGCTGGTGGCAATGCCAGCTGCCAGGGACACACCGGCCAAAACTGGACATCCTGCAGTGACCCAGGAACAGCTGAGAAAGGCTCACAGCGGCTGGGGGGATTTGGGGTGTGGCCAACACGGGGACCATGAAGTTTAATGGGGACAAATGTAGAGCATAACGAGCCTGGGGCAGCAGAGCTCTGGGTGCACTGAGCCCTGTCCAGTGCCCACATACCCGGCCACCCCTCGGACACCCCGGGGGTACCCACGGAGCGACGGGCACCCGCAGCGGGAACTCACCACTTGATGAAGTGAACTCTCTTGTTTCCCTGCAGAACGACGAAGCCGAAGGGAGTGAAGGCCAGGAACGCCGCGTTCCCGGACACGTCCTGCAAGGCAACAGCGAGGGCTGGAGCAGCTGCTGCCCCTCAGCACAGCTGGGACGGCGCCTGCCCCGCAGCCCCAGGGGCACTGCACCACCCTGCGTGCCAGCGCTGCCAGCAGGACCTTACAGTTATCTGTTATCAGCTGTCTTAAATGTCATATCCACACATGCAGAATTTATGCTAGTAATATAATACCATGTTGTAATTGTTGCAATGAATGTATATTTATATAGCATATATTGTAACTATACTACTCCATGTAACTATATATAGTTATTATATAGATATACACTCTTTATTTAGTATGTACCATAACTATAATATATATAGTTTTAATATGGTTATTTATTATATTATCGTAGAATCATAGACTATCCTAAGTCGGAAGGCACCCACAAGGATCACTGACATCCAAGTCCTAAATATATATATATTATATATAGCAATTAACCCAGAACATGATAACCCCCAGCTGTACTTCCCTCTCTCGAAGCCCTGCCCAGCCAGTGCCCTGGGCGGCACTGAGCCAGTCCAAACCCACTAATTAGTGTCAGCACTTTAACCCAGTCCCAAGGACTGCACTGCACACAGGGAAAACCAGGGACAGGCTGAACTGTAAAAACGTGAAACAGCTGTGGGTCAGCAGTAATGGCTGGATTCGTCCTGGGGATTTTTTGGCCAGCAGATACCCAGAGGGATTTTGAGGGATGCTCGGAACAAAAGTCCATCTCAGCTGTCAAGGCTGAATGGCCAAAGGCAGGGAGTGCTGACCCTCAACCCAACACCTGCACACGGCAAGGGGGGAAGCCCAAACTCATCCCCCTGCGGATGCCACAGCCCTGGCTGGCACAGGAGGGACATTCCTGTGTATCTGTGCACAAACCAGCCACAGCTCAGGCCCTGAGCTGCCCAAAGTGCTTTGGCTCTTTCCCAAATCTGGGAAAACCTCCGGGAAAGCAAGCAGAGTCTTGGCAGAAGGACGTATCTTCCTGGGGGTGCAGAGGCTTGGGAAGGGCCAGGGGTGCTAAATGGGGCACAGAACCCTACATGGGCTCAAAAAAATGTCTGGATGTGGCACTCAGGGACATGGTTAGTGGTGGCTCTGGCAGTGCTGGGGAATGGTTGGATTCGATGGTCTTCGAGGGCTTTTCCAACCCAAACCATTCCATGGCTCTCCTTGGCCAGGCCAGAAGTTCTGTCCATCACGTGAAACAGAGAAACAGAGGGACCCCTGCTATTCTCACACACACAGACACACACATTCCTACAGGGATTTACATATAAAACAAGTACCAAGGACAGCCCAGGACTCAGGTGAGCCCAGCTTAAGAAAGGAAGATCTTTCTCTGTGTTTGTTTTTTGGGGAGAAAACTACTATGAGAGTACCATGAAAACTTCAGACAGGTTTGAGTCAAGGGACACTGAACTGAGGATGGCTGGTGAGAGGAAACAACCCCTCATCCAAACTTTGCCACAATCCACTGGAGAAGAGAGAACAGAATCAGCTTCATTTAACTTTGGTTTCCAGATCCTTTGAGCGTATTAACAGCAGCTCTTGATGAATTGGCACAATTCTGCTGATAGACCTGCAAGTATGTATGTTTGTCCTTAGCTGTTATAAGAACATTAATCAGTGTAAATCAAATATGTTCAAAAGGTTCTTGGAGTAAAAGGAAGGCAATTACCTGACTGCAGCAGCAAAGGTCACAAATGGGTTGCTGCTGGCAAGACCACGGGTTTAAAGGGAATTCAGAGCAAAGCGACCTCTTGGGTACTCAGAAACTGCCCACAAACAGGGAACCCCCCCAATTTACTGCAACTGTGTGTTTATGTGGCACGGTTCAGGGAAAAGCGCCAGGGAGCCCCAGCACAGGCACTGCCTGAGAGGAGAATTTTCTGTCTGCTCTGTATCCCACATCCATCTGCATGTGATGGGATTACCAGGGACCAGAGGGCCACACACAGTGACATCCTCAGTCAATAAAGAGCATTTCCAACAGCAAACTGGATTATGGGCTGGGCAGGGCAGAGGGATGGACCGTCCCAGACAGATTAATGCCTGGTGGCTCCTCAGCCACGTCACTGACCTTGTTCTTGCCTCCAAAGCCCTGCTTCTGCAGGAGAGGATTGACCACCCTGTCACAGCTGTCTGCACCGAAAACACTTTCCTGCGGCTTCCCTGATACCCCTGGAAGGGTTTCAGAGCACTCACCCTCCCTGCCCACCTCCATCCACTCACACTGGCCAGGGATGGGGCCAAGGCTGGACAAGGCTGATGGCCTCAGCACGTCCCCCTGGCCACAGCCCCAGAGCCACTGGCAGGTGACAAATGCCCTTGGGACAGTCCCTGGCACCTTTGCAGATCATCACTGGCTGCAAAGAGGAATCCAACCCCAGCAACAGCCTAAGGAATTGGTTTAGCAACTGCTTTACCTTGCACGGGTGTGGGTCAACCCCGTAGGTCTCCAGAGTCTGGGCTTTCCTGAGAAAATTCAGCTCTGAAGTAGCTGGTGTCTGCCCACTGCAGGAGGGAAAAACCGGGAAAAAAGAATATTCCATGGAAGACAGGAAGGTGAAAGGCAGTGATTCTGTTAATGATGAAGCATCAGCCACAGCACACTGCCATCAGGTTTTTATGGGATCAGCAGGAGCCCAGCACTGAAGCCTAGCCCATCCTCTCCTGCCAGCTACATCCACAGGAGCCACGCTGAACTGGCAGCACTGGGAAGGGTCAAAAGACATCTGCCAAATTTAGGGATGAATTCCCTACTTGCAGCACATGCATCTCATCGAGGGGGAAGGAAAGGAGAGTTTGGGGTCAGAAGGCAGCAGCCCCCACTACTTAAGGACACAGCTCTGATGGGTTTTTGGGACGTTAAACCCACATCCTTCCCTGGGCACCCTTAGTCCCTTCAGGACACAGCTCCAGAGGCACCAGGATAACGGGGATTGCTGATGGTCTGTACACCTCGTGTCCCTGGAGAGGGGTGAAGGCAGGAGGGGGTTTATGAGGGCGTTGGTCACTGCTGGGCTGTGCCGGCTGAGGCGGCAGCAGGGTCCCAGCTGGATGTGACACATGAGGGGCGAGGGCTCAGCCCATGGTGTGAGTGAAAATCCCAAACAGGGACAAAAGTGCTCTGAGCATCACCAACCCCCACAGCACCTGTACCTCAGCTCCGACTTGTGGATCTCCGCAATTTTCCTCTCCAGCTTCTCCGAGTGTTTGGGGAAGAACTGGAACTTGGAGCTGTAGCCTTCTGGGTGCTTCCCCGGGTCGTAGTCCCCAATCTCAGCTGGGGGGAGACAGATCCAGTTGGGAAGAGCGGCACAACCAGAGCACAGCGTGCATCCTCATCCCAGCAGCACCCAGCCAGGGCTCAGCACACCTGGGGAACGCTGCTCTGACCCCGCTGTGCTTCCCGCTGGGAGGGATCATTTGTCAGGCATTAACTGCATCCAATTAATTTTGCTGTTTGTGTGGCAATCACCCGGCAGCAGATGGTCACTGTCCCAAATTTATTAATTCCTCAAGCTGCGGGAGCAGGCAGGAGAACAGGCAGGAGGGCAGGGACTGGATGAGCCCAGGCGCTGTGCCCCCAGCACAGGTGTGGCCTTGCAGGTGAGAGCGCAGCACCCATCCTCACCCTCCCCCAGCCCAGCCCAGCACTGGTGGGTGCCATCGGTGTTGCAGGTGCAGTGACCTGCTGTAAGTGCAATAATGGAACCAGTACACAGCAGAAAAAGGGAGTTTCTCCTGTCACACAGCATTACCCTGCAGGATGTAGGCAGCCAGCAACGCGGCGTCCGACGTCTTGCACAGGAGCCGCCCGTGGTACAGATCCCTTTTGATCTGCAGGAAGACTAAGTACCTGGGGACAGGAGGAGAGTCCGTTTATTAAGTACAACTTAAATTACCCAAACAGGCAATTTAGACATGGAATGTCTGCCACCAGACACTTGCTCTGACATCTCTCTCCCAGCAGCCCATTTACCAAACATGACATTCGCTGGCCTGATCCTGGCCAGGACTGGAGCTCAGATCCACACATCCCAGCCCCATTCCAGCCCATGGTGTTCCAGGTACACTGTGCCTGCTCTGGGGCCAGCACATGACCCGAGGGCTGGTGGAGATCTCCATCAACTTGGATACCCATCGTGTTTCTTCACACAGCTGCAAACTCCAGCCCAGCCGAGGTGCCCAATGCTCTGAAGGGGGTCTCATGATCTAGAGCCCACCAGTGCCTGCTGCATTTTCCCTGGATGTTCAGCTTCCCCATAATGTGATTTTCGCCTTCCCGAACTTTCTGTGCCACTCCAGGTCTTGGCATACGCACCCACTTCCCTCCTCCGTGCTCACCATGACCAGCACTGCACCACCCTGTGCTCCCCATCCCTGTCTCTGTGCCCAGTGCAAAGACAAACTATGCTGGGAGAATTACGTATTCCAATAAACTTAAACCTAAGTAACATTTTGGGCTGAGTCATGTGGCATTTGGGAAAACCTTTAGCTCGTAAGACATAAGTCACAGAGCGAAGGAGCAAAACGGAGCGCTCAGAAATGAATTTAAATAACCAGACTCGCACTCTGCAGTCCTCGGTCATGCCTCATTGCTCAAAACCGAGTTTATGATGAGGTAAACTATTAATTTTCACAGATAAAATACATTAAAGAGAAATCCGGGTATTAAAGTGGACTCGGTCCAGGGAAAAGTGAATTTTAAGCCTGGGTTCCAGCTGCAGCTGCAGGCACACCTCAAAGGGCAGCAAGCAGGGGCAGCTCACCTGCACAGGGGCCTCAACCTGGACCTGTGGGGGGTGAAAGAAGGCAGAGTTAGATAAGGTTTTGGGAGGAAATTCTTCTCTGTATTCCACTCCCTGCCATGAGCAGGGACACACTAGACCAGGTTGCTCCAGTGCCAGGGCCTCACCACCCTCAGAGAGAAGAATTTCTTCCCCATATCCCATCTCACCCTGCCCTCTGGCAGTGGGAAGCCATTCCCCCTTGGCCTGTCACTGCAGGCTCTTGTCCAAAGGCCTGGTGGAAAGGGCCCCTTTAGGCCCTGGAGGGGACTCTCAGATGTCCCTCATCTGAGCTGAAGGTGCCAGCTCAGAATCCCTCAGTGGAGGCTCCAGCCCAGCTGCCCCAGGCAGAGCTGACCGGGGGGCCAGGGCTGTTGGAGATCCACAGCCACGGCTCATTTTCCAAAGCTGCTGCGATTGCTCGGCGCGGGCTCCTCGTGTCCTTCCTCCTGGCAGGAAGAGCGGCACGAAGAGCCCCTAAAGATAGAAACTCGGGAGAGGCGCTGTCAGGATCTGCAGCGCAGCTCCTCTCCCAGCGCTCCCAGAGCGTCCGCGCTCCTTACGTCAGAGGGACACGGCTGGCTGCTTCCAGGGAATGTCAAGGGACCCGGAGATGCTCAAGCCCTTCCTGACAGACCGAGCACAATAAGGACACCCTGAGCAAGGGACGTGCTCGGGCAGGGCACCAGTGGCTGATTCTGAAGTGGAGGAGTCTAAGCAGCAGCGATTGTGTTACGGAGCTGGTGCCATGCTCGGTGTGCTCTGCCCTGGAATGTGGGTTTGGAACCGACTGCACCCAAAGACCAAGCCAGGGGCTTTAATCATAGAACCCAGGAATGGTTCAGGCAGGAAAGGACCTTAAAGCCCATCCAGTTCCACCCCCTGCCAAGGCAGGGACACCTTCCTCTATCCCAGGCTGCTCCAAGCCCCGTCCAACCTGGCCTTGGACACTTCCAGGGATGGGGCAGCCACAGCTCCTTCGGGCACCCTGTGCCAGGGCCTCCCCACCCTCAGCCTGTGCTCCCCACCAAGCATGGTGGCTCCAGGTGCTGACTCAGCACAGGTGGGGATTCTCGTGCTTTTCCCCCACAGCAGGAACAATCCCAAAGCATCCAGGCTGGTTGGGAAATCCCAGTGGCTGTTGCTCTTCCCTGACTACAAAACCAGCTTGTCGGTGTGCTCCTGACTCAGCCAAGCCCCTGCTGCCAGGGCTGGTCAGTCCCCCCACGCAGGTGCCCGTCCTCACCTGGTGATCTCCTCCTTCAGCGCCGCGGGGTCCGTGGGGTAAAACTTGACACGGAAACACATGGTGAAGGGAGGCTGGGCTGCGGAGAGCGGGGACACCATGTCACCACAGGGCTGGGCTTGTCCCCTCCATCCCTGAACCACCCCGCTCAAGTCAGGTCCTGCTCAGGGTCTTACCTGCCTGCCTTGTTCCCCCCAAACTGCCCTTGGTAAAGAGGGGACAGACAGGCATGGACACACTCCTCTCTGCAGGGGCCATGGCAAGAGCAGATATCCCTCATAAAGCTCTGGGGAAGTGCCAGTGGCTCTATCTACCGCCACCCAACCCATTTCCCACTCCCAATTCTCACTTCCTCACCCCCATCATCCTGTCTGGGTCTCCACAGAGGCTGGTGCCCTGTGCCCCTGTGCCAGCTGCGGCTGCCGTGGGGCTGGTGGAGGATAATCCTGCTCTCAACCCACCAGAACAGCTTTTGGGAGAGTGTGTTCCTGGGAGAGGGGCTGGGAATTGACCCCAGAGGGGACAGGCTGGAGGAAATGGGAATACATCTAAGATGGAAGGAGCACGCAGTCTGCCCAGACCACCTGCAACACTCACCCCGCATCTGCTTCACAACCGACTTGGTAAACTCCAGCCAATGCTGAAAGGAAAAGAAGGTAATTAAAGCCTGACAGGCATGACTTGATAAGGTGGGGAGGATGAGGAAGAGGAGGGTTCTGCTCTGGGTCAGAAAAGCCACCTGAGTGTCAGCGAGCGCCCCTGGAAGGGAGCTGCGGTGAGCAGGAGGCTCAGACTGGTCCCATCCACAGTGAGAGAGCAGCTCCACACCCAGCTCCTGGCTCAGCATCGGCTGCTCCCTGTTACAGCCGTGGTAGAAGAGCCCTGGGAGCAGGAACTGGTTGTTCTGTGGCTTATATTGATCAGTGGGGAGCACAACACAAGGCTGTTATCAATAGCTGTGCCTGGGAGCCCAGAGTGATTCTTATTCACAGCCTCAAGGCTCTAATGGCAAGGAGGGACCGAACAGACACAGGGCAGAGCTCGTTCTGCACCAGCCCTGTTTAAACCAGGGTAATGACAGGACTCACTCACACAGTCTTGGAGTGGGAATCCAGCTTGCTGGGACCGTGGGTCTGTGCCCCATTCCCTGGTCCTGCTGCAGCTGCCCGGGAGCAGCAGGACACGGATCCATGCGGGAGCTAGGTCAGGCCAGGTCCTGCCTGGCTCCGGCTCCTGCGCTCCCGCTCGTCTCACTCCCCATTGCCAGAGGCAACACTCAAGCGTTTGGATCCTTGCACAGAGCTGTCAAATGGCCTAATCTCGGTGTTAAAATGTGAATCTGTGCTAGAGATGGTTCTGCACACCCGGTGCCAGGGGACCTCGCTCCTCGCTTCACAACAGCCTCACGTTCTCTCTGCAAACTCCGGGATGCTTCAGCCCTGCGCAGGGTCCCGAGGGCCGGGAGAACCCCTCCGGCGCACACATCCCGACCAGCGCGGGGGACTCAGGGAGCCGGGACACCGGGGCTGCTGCTGCCAGAGCCTGGGTGGAGCTCAGACCCCTCCCTGGTGGGTCCCCAGGGTGCTCAGGGGGCCGTGAGTAGATGCCTGTCCCCTGGGCAAAGGAACGACCCCGTCGGAGCACCCAGAGCCCCCTGGCCCAGCAGCAGGGCAGGGCAGAGGTGCTGGGGAAGGAGCCCCTCACCACTGCCTAAACGTGATTTTATTCCAGATCTCTGCCTCACACTCTGGTTTTCAGCTGCAAGGACAAGCCTGACGCCGGCTCCCCCAGCCCGGGCAGGAGGGGCTCTCTCTCACCCTTTGCTTGTCGGGGTCCACAAACCGGATGCCGAAGTAGTCCTTCTCCAGCAGGTTCAGGTGGTGGCAGAGAAGGTCAAACAGGTACTGGCCCTTGGCATCTCTCTGCAGGACAAAGAGACTCAGTGACAGCACGGGAGGGGGGTGGTGGGGCAGAGCTTGGGGGATGTGTGTGTGAGGGGTCTGGAGCTTGTGGAGTGACACCGAGGACAGTGCAAACCCCACACACCTCCCTGTGGGACATTTCCAGCTCAGGAACCATCTCCCATCCCACCTGAGAGGCAGTTGAGCCAGTTATGCCCCATAAGAAGAGATGAAAACCTCCAGGCCAAGGTGAGAATGTCCCGATACCTCGCCGGTGCCGGGGGGGGGGGGGGGAAGTTTCACACCTGAGCCAGCTGTGATAAAAATCATTATCCCACCTGCAAGATCTGCTTCTTATCGGCCTCTTTCCTTATCTGCCTCCAAACCCAGCTTGTTGCTAAGCAAAGGTCGGTTTGTGTGGTCAACGCCCTGGCGGTGGGTGCTCATCCCCTCTGGCTCTGGGCTGTTCTTATGCAGAGATTTGGCCACCACAGCCCCAAAAACTCTCCTCCTCCTCCTCCCCTTCGACTGGGGGTTGCAAAGCCCCTGATGCTTTGCAAATGGCCCATCATTTGAGTCATTAACGCTTAACATTTCAGTTCCCCCACAGCCAGAATCCCCATGTGATTCACACCGCCGGCAGCCCCGGATCTTTGAGGAGCTGCTGTGCTTGGCAGGGCCGGGTTCCTGCTGCACTTCGCGCATCTCGGCGGATCAAAGGCTGCTCATGACACCCGCGCTGCCTCCTTCCTTCCCACGAACACCGTGAATACATTGCTTCCTGACAAATACACGGAACACATGCGTTATCTGATCAAATAAGTGCATTATCTGATCAAACAGTCCCTCTGCAGACACAGACTGCAGTGGGGGAACCCCACGGGACGGCATTAACCCCTTCCTGGGGCTTGGTGCCGCATGGGAAATGTGTTTGTGCTGTAAATAAAGAGCGTTTCACACCGGCAGCGATGCAGCCGCCGGCACGCCGAGCCCTCGGGGCCCGGGCGGGCAGCACCAAGGGGATTCGGTGCCGAGACCCGGCCCTGGTGGGGCTGTGCCGGTCCCGGGTGCGAGCCCTGCCCGGGGACAGCAGCTCGCCCGGCTCTGCAGCGGCACCGGGAGGTGGAGTGACTGCACAGAGAAGCCATGGAGGGCCCTGGCGCTGTCCTGGAGGAGCCCGAGCTCGCAGCCTGGCGCCTGGCCCGTGCCGAAGTAAATCACAGAAACTGAGTGTGGAAAACCCCTCCAACACCATCGAGTCCCACCATCCCCCAGCACTGCCAAAGACACCACTAATCCATGTCCAGCCTGACCTTCCCCGGCACAACTTGAGGCCATTTCCTCCCATCCTGTCCCTTGTTCCCTGGGAGCAGAGCCTGACCCCGCCTCGGGGGTCCCTCCTCCTGTCAGGAGTTTGAGACAGTGAAAAGGGGCCCCCTGAGCCTCCTTTTCTCCAGGCCCTTGCTCAGCTCTGTCGCTCCTCTCTAGACGCAGTGCAGCACCTCCACGTCTTTCTTGGAGCAAGCACTGGGGGTTTGGAACTGCTGCGGAACCCCAGCAGAGCGGCCCCGCTCCTGCCCGCAGCGCCTGCGGCTGCTGGCCCGGCCCTGCAGAGGATCCGCGGAGCTCGGCTGAGCACGCTGTTCCCCACCCTAGTGCCCGGCTTTCCAGGAGCTCTCCTCGGTGCGGAAGCGGAGCCCGGGGCTGCTGTGTGGGCACAGGGGAAGGTGCCGGCAGCGGGGGAGCTCTGCGGCCGCGGCACGGCCAGAGAGGGGCTGGGGCTGTGAGGGCAGCGCTCCTGCCAAACCCTGGCAGAGTCAACAAACAGAGCCCTCCGCAGGCTACAGTATGGATTTAGGGGCTGAACTTGGAAAGCCACGGCCTAGATCGTGCTTTATTTACGGCAAACGGTGCTCTGTGAGCAGCATCCGTCACCGTCACCAGCGCTGCCCGGCCCGGGCACAGCGACACCTGAACCCAGACCCCTTTTCCTGAGCCAGAACAAGTTACTTTCCTTTGGAGCAGTGGGACAAACCCCGAGCCCTGCTCACCTGTCAGGCACGGGATCACCTTCCCAGCCCGGCTGTTAGCTGCACTGGGAAGGCTGGACCTCTCTCCTCACAGAAAACACTAATGCATGCTGGGTTTGTTCTCTTCCCCCACAAAAAGTTACTCTGCAGGCTGAACTAAAGGGACGTTTGGCACAGACACGGAGGGTAAAACAACTAATGACAGAAAATGCATAAACAGGACATACTCCTAAATCATTCCCAGCTAGAGCTGAAGGACTGTCAGACACACCCGGAGCCACTGCTGCAGGAGGGGAGGGGCTGATTCCAAATCCCCCCAGCATCCTGTCCCTCCACACCTCCCAGAGCAAATTTCACAGGGATGTGCTGGAGGCTCCTCTCCTTCTCCTGCCCCAAACCAGCACGGAGCCTGCAGAGTGCTTTCCTCTGCAATTTTCACAGAGGAATTGCAGGGAAGGACAAACCAGACACCCCCAGTGCCTGGAATCTGGTGAAAGTGTGAAACCGCGGATGGCATTACAGGGAAAATGCTCCCTCTTTGATCTCTCTAACTTGAATTAAACATATTCTAAATTAATCATTAGCAGAATGTCTTTCAGGAAATTATCTGAACTGCCTTTACAAATCACGACTTAAAAGAGCTCCCATTGCATAACACTGGCTTAAATATTCCATGTTTGGATCTTTACATGTTCTTATAAAATGAGACTCCTGTCTGTCTGAAGGTTTTTGAGGTCAGCCTTCTGGGGTGCCCAGGCTGGTGGGGAGACCACGGGCAGCTGCTGGCACACGCTGGGATGCCACGTGCCAGGCTGGCACCGAGGGCTTGTGCTGAGTGCCAACACCTGCCAAGGACTTCCAGTATCTGAAGGTGCCTACAAGGAAGCCAAGGAGGGACTCTTCATCAGGAACTGCAGTGACAGAGAAGGGGGGATGGCTTCCCAGTGCCAGAGGGTAGGGATAGATGGGATATTGGGAAAGAATTGTTCCCTGTGAGGGTGGGGAGGCCCTGGCACAGGGTGCCCAGAGAAGCTGTGGCTGCCCCTGGATCCCTGGAAGTGTCCAAGGCCAGGTTGGACGGAGCTTGGAGCAGCTTGGGATAGTGGAAGGTGTCCCTGCCCATGGCAAGGGGTGGGATGGGAGGAGTTTTAAGGTCCCTTCCCACCCAAACCAGTGTGGGATTCAGTGATTCTGACTTAGAACTTACAAGCCCTTGAGGAAGTGCATCCGAGCCGAGCACCGTGCCAGACACATCTGGCTGCCGCAGGGTGCTGTGTCACTGCTATTAATCACAGTGGAGCAGGACTTGGAGCGTTCCAGGGGCAGGCTGGGCTGCAGCGGACAGCTGGGATCGCCGGTGACTCCTGACACACCGCCCCGAATGTTCTGGTTCACAGCACCCCTGATTCCCAGCTCCAGCGGGAGCCGAGCGAGGCTGTGCCGCCGCCGCAGGAGCTGCATCGTGGCACAGGCAGCTGCGAACCTGCAGAGCTGTGCTCGCAGCCAGAACACCCTGACGCACTGCAGGGCAGCGCCCGCGGGGCTCTGACCCCCAGCTCAGCTCCCGCACGCCCGACCTTGGCCAAGGGCGCTGGGTGTGACTGGGAGCAGATCCCACGGCATTCCCCGTCTCTGTGGGATGTACGGAGCCCCAGCACATCCCAGTGCCCCAGTTCATCTCCGCAGACTGGCTGAGCTCATTAGGGCAGCGTGTGGGATGGAGACAGAGTGCTCTGGGGTTGGGAGGGGTGTGTTGCCTCAGATACAGCTCGTGGCAGTGGCCACAGCATCCCAGCACCCACCCTGCCACCCTCCCTGCACCCCTGGGTGGCACACGTGGAGCCCCTGGGGACCTGCCAGGGCCACCGAGCCCCAGGGCCATGTCACTGTTGCTACCTGCTGCCCAGGCCAGACTGAGGGGCTGAGGGAGAAACCCTGCTGAGGGGCACATTGCTGGGGACAGGGTCCGTCACCACCCCCTCCTTGGCAAAGCCCTTCGGAGCAGTCTGGCCCCCAGCACCTTCACCAGGTACCTGAGGAGTGTTAACCTGTGAGCAACAGCTTCACCCTGAGACTTACTGCGCCCTGCTCGGGTTCCCAGTGGCCTTGGGAATGAGCTCTGCCAGTGAGTTTTATGATCCCCTTTTTATGAGGGAAACAGGGCAGGGCTCTGTTGGCCGCAGGGAGATGCTGCTGGGATTCTCCAGTGGCAAACACACCTGTGTGCTGCAGGTGATGGGAATCCCTGTGCCAGGGATGTAGGGTCTCGAGCATCCTCAGGTTCTCTACAGAGCTCAGTAAACTCCATTTGGGACCCACCTGGCCCTTGACCTGCATCCCGGTGCTGCCAGCCCAGCATCCCAGAGGACCCCGGAGCGCTCACCACACCGAGCACCAGCCTCTGGGAAGGCCCACAGGACAAACCTGCAGAATGCTGAAATTTGGCACCACTTTCTGCAAGAGCCTTGCCTGACGTGCTGCAAAACAGAACCAAGGCTCTGCGGGGCGATGGGTGCCCGCAGCACTGTCAAACACAGAGTCCCAGGGGACTTCTAAACTTTAAGAAGATTAAAGTAACCTTGCATTCTTTGCTTTTCTAAGCTCCTCAGTCAAAATTAGGGTCATCCACAGATAGAAAAATAAACGAAAAGAAAGAGAGATTTAAAAATAGCAGCTCATCTGAAAACGAACAGAGGGCTCAATTCAGGCAGGAGCCTTCCCGTCCCACCCCGGAGCTGTGAACTCGCTGGGACAGCATTGCACTGCAGGATGAGCCCCAGCTCTGTCCCAGAGTCTTGGCTGCAGAGATTGGTGGCACAGCCATTTTTCAAACCATTCACCACACGCCGCATCGGGGTTGTTTCACTCCAGCTTCTCAGTCAGGTGTCGCACAGCACCAAACCCAGAGCCACATAAATGTCTTCACTGCCCACCCCAGCCCAAGCACTGCTGCCACCCAAACCTGCCACCTCCACAACACCACCAGCCCCTTCAGCATCCCCACGGTGCCAGACCCCCAGCCCCACCACAGCGTTTGCACTCTGGGGCTCAAATGCCGCGTTCCCCCCCAGCCGCTCCATGGATTAAGCCCAGGATTTACAGAAGCCATAGAAGCAGCGGAAAGCGGCTCCGTCCTGCGTTATTTGGGTTGGAAATCTCCTTGTGGGCTGCCCACTCGTCCCTGCTTCCTGAGCTTAGGAGGAGATTATTTTTTTTAAAGGAAACCGTCAAAAAAAGTCTATTTTACAAAGTGAAGTTTAAGCTTAAGTCTCTTTGGCAGCAACATCTGAGCTGGGAGAGATCAAAGACCCTCCAGCTCCACTGCCAACATGAAGAGATTTTCACCAGCAATTTGACTGCAATATTGGGGTTTTAAATGCTTCATTTTCCAAGTTCGGCATTGTGCTGTACGAGTTCAGGATTTATCATCCCTCGGACAAAGTTAATGTTGGCTCTGCAGGCAGGGCCAAGTCCTCCTGACTGACAGCTCTCAGCCCTCAGAGTGAGCCAGAGCCTCTGTTAAGCTCTGGAATGAGAAGAAAATGGGCAAAAATAGGCCTGAGAATATTAATTTCCAGGCAGGGAATAAGCAGCCCAGAAATCCATGAGGATGGATCCATGAGGAGCAGAGCGCTCCAGCCTCTCAGGGGATGCACTTCCTGCACTGACCCCTCTCCCCAGGGTCCCCAGGGAGGGGCTGTGGGGGGCAGGAGGGATGGAGGCTGCCCCCAGTGCAGGGGAGGTGCCCCAAGGGATAGGACATGCTCCCTGCCAGCACAGGACTCCGGGCTGTGCCTTCTGCTCCTGGGCTGGTGCTGAGACCTCCTGGTGCCATGGGGCAGGAGAGAGGTGCCCTGAGATCTGGGACTGAGGGGAGTGGAGCTGGGTGGGAAGGGACCTCAGAGACCAGCTCATCCCACCCCCTGCCATGGGCAGGGACACCTCCCACTATCCCAGGGTGCTCCAACCCCTGTCCAGCCCGGCCTTGGACACTTCCAGGGATCCAGGGGCAGCCACAGCTTCTCTGGGCACTCCCCAGCCTCACAGGGAACAGTTTCTTCCCAATATCCCACTGAACACTATCAGTTTGAAGCCATTCCCCCTTGTCCTGTTAAGAGGACAAGAAAAGCTGCTCTGGGAGCCATAGGTGAAGCCAGAACTACAGGGGATTGCCCACCTGCCCACCAGAGCCCTGCCCACCCGAGGAGACATGGAGGAAGGAAAAGGGGTTTTACATAACTCCGGTGTAATCCTGTTATATTTATAGCATATGCACTTCAGTATTAATTCCCTGTTATCTCTAATCCTTCCTCCTCGCTGACACAGTAATTTCTGTCTTCAAGACTTATCTGGGCAGTTTGATCCAGAAGTTTATAAAGCTCTTGAGGAGGAAAGTTCCTAATGAAGGGACCCACGGAGCCTTAAACTCCAGATTATCGATTCCCGTCTTAATCCTCCGCCGGTTTTCAAACCTTTGACGTGCTGGTGTATGCAGAAGGTTCTTCACGGCTCTCCATCACGGAATTTCAGCCACTGATGTCCTCATTTAGGAAAGTCTGCAGTGGGACAGCAGCTGAGCACATTTTAAAATCCATTAATAATCAGGAACTTGTGCCCGGAGCACTTGCCAGGCTCCCAGCAGCATCTGGGCAGGTTTTATCTCCTTACTTGATGAGTTTTCCTGACAGCTTCCCAGGGCTTTGGAAAACTTACTCTGTGCTTTCCCCTGAGCTTACCCAGCGCAGCACTGCAGCTCTCCAGGCACAATGCCACAGCTCTGGCATCTTCCAGCAAGGAGCAGGATCTCGCTGGGAGCAGAGCAGAGCAAAGCCACGCTGTCCTCCCCCATCCCACTTCCCCAGACGGGCACCTTTGTCAGAGGTGGTGGCAGGTGGGACTGATGCTGCACAGCTGCTCCCTGTCCCCCCCCAGCACCAGTCCCAGGGGCTGGGAGAGACCCTGGCTGCCCGAAAGGCCCCTCTCTGCTGAGCCCCACCTCTCCCAGGACAGCAGGTCCCTCCCCCCTCCATCCATCCCAACATTTGTCAGTGCAAGGCAGGACATCCCCACCTCCAAATCACACCCTGCACAAGCTCCTGGCTTGCACCAACCTGGATCCTGCACAGACACTTACAGAGGATGCATGGAATACTCTCAAGCCCTGACAGCTCTCCAGCAACCCAGACCTCCCCTCCCAGTGACTGATGACACGTCACCTCACATTCTGCTACCACGCAGCTTTTATGAATTACACTTAGAATTTATAAGTCTGTAATTGAGAGGCACTGAAAAATCTCTCTCCATAAAGCCAAATTGGTTTTTCCAATAACTCAAACTCCCTTTTTTCATTCACACAGGCTGGAGTGGCTCCATGTGGCTCTTGTTGAACTTAGCACTCCTCTGCCATTAGCATGCAAAAGACTCTCGGCACAACCAGCTCTGGTATGTATCCTTTAGAGGCCACTAAACATGTTCAGAGAGATCATCACAATGAATACTGTCTTGTCAGGAAGTCAGCCCCACCTGCTGTGTGCAAGAAAGGTTCTGCTCCTGCAGGCTGGGCTGTCTGGAGCATGTGGGAACCAGAAACACTTTGGTACAGAGCTGGGGAAGGGGCTGGAGCCCCAGGAGCAGCTGAGGGAACTGGGAAAGGGGCTCAGGGGCTCAGCCTGGAGAAGAGGAGGCTCAGGGTGACCTTCTGGCTCTGCACAACTCCCTGACAGGAGGGGGCAGCCAGGGGAGGGTTGGGCTCTGCTCCCGGAGAACAGGGACAGGAGGAGAGGGAACGGCCTCAGGCTGTGCCAGGGGAGGGCCAGGTTGGACACTGGGGAAAATTTCTTTGTGGAAAGGGCTGTCCAGCCCTGGCACAGCTGCCCAGGACAGGGGCAGAGTCCCCACCCCCGGGGCAATTTCAAGGATTGTGGCACTTGGGGACGTGGGTTAGAGTGACCCTGATGATCTCAGAGCTATTTTCCAGCCTTAACAATTCTATGCCACAGGGCTGGTGTCAAGTGGTGCTGTACCTGAGCTTTTGCATCTGTACCCAGGGACCCCACTGCCTGTCCAGGAGCTCCAGGGCCTGTGCAAGGTGGTAACTGTTCTGTGGACCTGAGTTCCATATTCCTGCAGCATCCCAGAGCTGCCAGCCTGGCCCAGCATCTCCCACTCCAGCAAAGCTGGGTCAGACCTCTTGAAACCAACAAGCTGCTTGCAGAAGACAACCACGGGGAGCTGCACGAGGCAGGGCGGGCTCACACCTTCTCGTTCCACCCCTGTAACCCCTGGAGAGCTCCAAGAGGTGTTGGGGAAGCCCCTTGGGGCAGAGGTTTGCAGGGTTCTGGGGGAACCGCGCTGTGGGCACAGCATCCTCTTCCAGACCGAGCAGGAACGAGCCCTGCAGTCTGTGCTCAGCGCTGCTGCACACACAGCCGAGGAGACAGAAAATAAACCAAACAAAAGTATAAATCTGTGCGTGCCCCTGGCACCCAGAGCAGCAGGCACCCCCGGCTCTCTTGGCAGCGCTCCTGCCGAGCCGCTCGCTTCCCTCCAGCAGCCGACTGCAGCACAAGGCTCAGGGGAGGGAAGAAAGAAACTATAAATGCTTCATCAAAAATTTACTTTTCATGAAAGCGAAATGCGGTGCTGGAAGAAGCGCAGGGGTGAGGGATGCACTGATGCCCAGCAACGCCACAGTCCAGCTCTTCCTTAGCCCTCCCCGGTCCTGGCAGTGGGTGGGACACGGCTGCTCCCACAAACGTGTCCCCAAACCAACCCCAGGGTCCCCGTGGCCATGCTGGACCAACCACCCCGGGCCACATCCTGGGGGTGGGGCTGGAGGGGATGCTGAGCATCCCAGGGTGCCAGCAGGGTGGAATGAGCCATTTAATTTGCATGTACTCCACAAGTGTCCCCAAACCCTTGTTTTTGGATTACAAAAACCACTGGAATAATTCAGTATGAGCTGTTAGACTGAAGCCCTGGGCCAGCGGTGTCAGTCAGACCCTAAGCAAGCAGCTAAATCCCACGTGAGGGGTGCCCTGCACCCCATATCTCCACCAGAACCAGTGCCAAGGATTACAGGTTCCCCCAAGTTATTTCCCTGAAAAGACGTGGATCCCTACAGGCTCCCAAATGAAGTGGGAGAGCGTGTGGGGTGCTCAGCTCATGCTTCCAGACTTAAAACCAGAGCCAAAATAAGACAACAAAAATAAGGGAAAATCCTGACTGCAAACACAAGGCAGACGTTCAAAACCCCAAATCAGCCTCAAAACTAAGAACAGGTTCAAAAATAATTAATATTTCCATCTCCCAGAATTGCACCTCAAGAATAAAGACCATCATGCACCGAGAGAGGAGCCTGAGCCTCGTGAGTGAGGCAAAACAGCTTTTATTTGTGCTACAAGAATGACCATATGTGGAATCCTTCTGGGAGACTGCAATCAGTCAGATTAACATGATAATGAACTCTGATTTGCCCAGCCACGGCAAGATCTTTGTCCTGGGAGAAGTGGCACTGCTCCCTGAATATTAACAACGAGGACTCGGTTTTTTATAGCCAGAGACAGCACTGGGCTGCAAGAGGGCTCGTCCTCACGGGAGGTGACTTCCAGGGAGAGGCTGGCAAGCCGTCTCAAGGTGTAAATGATCCACACTAATAGAGGGGCAGAGAGCGGAAACTTCCCAATAAATCTGACAGTGCCTGGAGCAGCAGATGAGACACAGACAGCGCTGGGGGATGGAAACCTGCATCACAACAACGTTCTGTTATCAACAACCCCGGGGGTGCCATGGGATAACACGCCAGGCACTGCACAGGGAGCACCTGCACAGGTCAGAGGGGGAGAGCCCAGCCTTGGCGAGAGCAGCCTCACAGGGCTGGAAAACCTTATATTGGAGCAAGTGCTGCTGCACTGTTCCCAAAGCGGGGCTGGGGAAGGCTGTGCCAGCTCCGGGGGCTCTGGGCAGTCCCTTGCCGGGTGAGGATGCTGAGGGAGCCGGGGATGCTGCCCAGAAATCGGCCTCCCACAGCAAGAGCCGTGTTGTTCCCCGCTCCTCTTCCCCCCGCAGGGATGCTGTGCCCCCCGAGCTCAGCGCAGGCAACTGGGACGGGCAGAGGGAAACACGCCCAGCCCGTGCCCTGCTGCCCCATCGCCACCATCAGGGCAGCCTGGCCAAAGGCAGCCGGCAAACTCACCCAGGCACTTCTGCACAGCACTGGGATATGGAAAGGGAAGCGGAGAGACCTTTCGGAGGGGGATCTGCATCCTGGATCACCTCTAAGGCACGGAGGGCCACGTCCCTGCAGGGACGCAGCAGCACCGCCGGCTCCTTGGCAAGCAAGGACTCTTCCCTCTGAGGGAAAGGGCACCAGCCCCGGCCTCTTTTCCCGGGAAGCCGCGGCCCGGAGGAGCAGGCAGGGGCTGCCCGGCACAGATCCCCTCCGCCCGGCAGGGAGCTGAGCATTCCCAGCTGCCAGCCCGGGCCGGGAGCGAGCGAGCGGGGGCGCAGGCAGGTCTGATCATAGACCGGCTCCCGCACTAAACGCTCTACAAGCTTGTTGAGCAGCTGGGTGTCAACTTCAGAGAGCCTGTGTTTTATTCATCACAAGTCTGAGACAGAAGCACGCTCAGATGGGAGCTCGGAACTGGTGTTTTACGGTGCCCATCCCTCCGGCTGCACAGGACCCTGCCCGCTGCCTCCCCGTGCCCAGCCCTGTGCTGTGCCACAGCCTGGAGCTCCCGCCAGGAGCAGTGACAGGTGACAGGCCACCTCCCATCCCCCTGGTTGCCCAAAGCACCCTGGCACCAGCCCAGCTCCAACTCAGTGCAGAAGATGCTGACCAGGGCTCCTGCTGCCCTCAGCTCGTGGCATCACCGCCCAAGGGCTGCCATGCTCAGTCCCACTCGCTCCTTCGAGGGGCCGTGGGAGTCCTGGCTCACCCCTCAGCCAGACTAAAAGACCTCCAAAACCCAAGCCAAAAAGCCCCACTTTGTTTCCCTGATGACTCAGAGCCAACTTGTTTTCCCCCCCACTTTCCAAGCAGATTTTTCTCTCTTAATGAGAATTTAGGTTGAAAGAGAAGCTGACCTGGAACTGCAGAACGGTGCTGAGATCGTTCTCCCGCACATCACAGACCCTGCAAATCCACCAGTTCTTTTCTCATTTAAGGTTTCAGCCGCTCAGGTCCACACTGAGTATCTACAGCAGGCTGTGGTTTTGGGAAAAGGAAAAGAAGAAAAACTGCTTTGGCTGACATGGGTTTATTTCTAAAGGCTGCTGCGGAGATATCGGGAACAGGCACAAGGAGCGACGACGCATTTGTCATCTCACCAAGGCCTTTGTTTTGCCGCTGGGTTTAATGTCTCAAAATACATATTCATTTAAATGCAGATGTCTGGTTTCACCTGGGACCAAACAAAAGCATTGCGAAGTGAACACTGACCTTTCCCGTGCCTCTCTATCGCTCCCTGCCTTCCCCTGCACGTCAAAGCCTGTGGAGACGGCCAGGACCGGTGACCTTGCCGGGAAGAAAGCAGCACCCTGCCAGTAACTGCCGACCCACAGAATCCTGGAATGGTTCGGGCTGGAAGGGACCGCACAGCCCCCGGCACTCCCCTGGTCCCCAGGGAGGGCTGGTGGCTCTGTTGCAGGGACAAGCTGCAGGACCAGAGGTCTGCAAGATGCCACCCTGCTGAACCTGCCTCCTGCTTGTTCCCTGCAGCCCCAGGACCCCCAGCCCCCCGAGGGATGAACAGCCCTGGCCACACAGACGGCAGGGTGCCGGGAGGAGCGAGCCCACGGAGCAGTGCCCCGGTGCCAGCAGGACCGTTCCGGCTGCAAAGGGACGGGGCTTTGCTCAGCTGTTCTATTTTTAAAGAAAAGCCCCCAAAAGGCCTCTGTCCTTCCAGTCACATGCCAGTGTCACACATGACCTTTTCAGATTAACCCGAGAGAGCACAAAGCATTCTCTGGGTGCCGTGATTCGGGGGATGGTGATGTGGGCTGACGTCTCCCCGCAAACACCCACGGGACACAGTGCTGGGATTCTGCAGGGAACACGGCATGGAATTTCAGGCCCTTTGACTCAGAGCAGGTGATGCTGCCCCCAGTGCCACCCACAGGGCGCCCCTCACCTCCCCTCCTCAGCCAGAGGTGTCCGGGCAGCACAAGGCCATGGCTGAGCCCAGCTCAGCCCCCAGCTGGGGACCATCCGTTCGCACCACACGGGAGCACACGAGGGGTCTGGCAGGCAAAGCTCTGGATTCAGGCAGGATCTGCAGTAACATCTGCAGGAAGGATGTGCCATCCTCCACGGCAAAGTCTTGCAGGAGTGGAAGGAAAACTGTTATTCCATCCATTTCCCAAACTGTCCAGCAGGATCCAGCTACCCACAAAAAGCCAGGAGCAGGATTGCTTGCTTTGTTGGTTTTTTCAAACAGAAATGAGTGACCTTATTTCTGTTCTGTCCTGATCGCTGGCACATTCCTGCCTTGGCTGCATCACAGTCCCTGGCAGGGGACACCGGAGGGCTGGGGACTGTCCCCTGCTGCCAGGCACCAGGACACTTGTGTTCTGTGGGAAGACGCTGTTTCAAGCCCTGACGGCTGTGTAAGCTCCACCCCAGCCCAGCCCAGCCCAGAACTGTGGCTCGTCCCCAGCCCACAGGGCCGAGCAGAGGCTGCAGGGCCGAGTCCAGCCCCAGGTCACCCAGGGCTTCCCCTTCTTCCCCCTCCTCCCCAGTGATGCACCCTCACTGCACGGGAAAGGCACGGGAAAGCCTGGTAAGGGAACAAGAGCCCCTTGGCACCCCCTGCACCCCTCCCTGGTGGTGAATCGGAGGAGCAGGGGAGCAGCCCGCAAGCCCAGCCTGGATTTCTATCAGCAAAGCCATTTCCCACGCTGTACTCCGTGAGTAAGGGATCCAACCCCGCAGGCAGAGCTTTCATCACTCTGAGCAATCCCATTCCCCGGGAACAGCACCCCCAACACCGAACCCCGCGCGGCTTCGAGTGCGGCAGAGCAGGCACGAAATCCCAGATGCCGCTGGAAAGCTGCCTTGATGTTAACGTGTTTACTTTCCACATCAAACCCGACAGAATAAAGGATTTCAGCTCCGCTCCACTGAAACATGTTTGACAAAGCACCACGGCTGGAGAGGAGCTGCTGGGGGGGGGCGGCTGCGGCTCCACAGACACGTCAGAGAGGAACCAGAAGTGTCCCCAAGGGAGGGGACCCACCAGAGCCCCCATAACCACGTGCCAAACCCATCCCCTGCCACAGACACCGATGCCAAGGAGGAACCAAGGGCAATGCCACACTCTGTTGGATAAACCTCCAGTGGCAAAACAGGTCCATGGCCTGCAGAGGACAAAGGCACCAGTTCCAGGTGCTCTGGAGGCCCACGAAGCCCATTCCGACCCCTCCCTGCCCAGTGTGGGTGGTGGGTGAGACAGGGGACCAGCACACGGCTCCTGTGCCCATGCCCTGCCTGCAGAGCAGGAGGCTCCAGCAGCAGCTGCCCATCAATTTATATTCAAATTAAAGACGCCCTCTCTGCCCCACCTGGGCACACCCCAGGCCTCAGCAGTCCGAGCCCCTGCCCGGTGTGGCTCACCCCCAAAATCTGTCCTCGCTGCAGGCAGGGGGCCAAGGGACAGCCAGGGAAGTGCTGCCAGCGGGCACAGCCGAGGGCAAACAGAAGGGTTTTAACTCTCACTGCACTTCCATTTGAAACTGAAATCCAAACCATTCCCACTCCCAAAATCCTCAGTGAATGACAGGGCAATCCCTGGGAGTGCTGCAGGGAGCTCCAAAATGCAGCCCCCCACCCGGAGCCGTTGGGGTATTTCTGCTCACGGAAGGAATGTGGGAATTGCAGACGGACAGAGCACCACCAGCCCTGTCAGGCTTGGCCAGCTCATTAAACAGACACCAGCAAGTTCAAATTCTTTTATCACTATTAAAAAATCAACTCCTGGCAATGCTAAAAATCAGAGACATGAAAAGAAACAGTCTGAATTCCACGTCTGTCCCAGACAAGCCATCCCAGCCAGGGCAGTGACACTGCTTTAAATGCTGCTTAGAGAGAATGTCATATTTAGAGATAAAAATAATCCACAGAAACACGGCCCAGGGCTCTCCCAGGGGCCTAGAAGCAGCTGAGCTTGTTCGCAACCTGAGTTTCGGGACAGATCTCCACTGACAGCAGCAGTTCCTGACCCAGCTGCACCTCCCTAGGACAGGGGGCAGCCATCCGAGCCCCCCTCTCCCACGGGACCTTGGCACCCCCTGCCCCCAGAGCAGGACACGGGCTCTGACCACTGACCCTCACCGGCCCCTTGTTCCAGGGATTGTCCCTTCCCGGCAGGAGCACTTTGGGAACACAGCCCCCCCAGCCCGGCGTGGACTCAGCAAACCTTGATTACACGAGTCCAGCACAGGATTACTCGTGTTGATGGGGAAAGTCTTTGTTCCAAGCCCAGATGGCCTCGTAAGCTCCCCCCGAGCCTGGATCAGCCGATGAGAACGGCACAGATTAATGGAAGGAGGCTCTGCTGGAGCGCGTGACTGGAGCTGAGGCGGGCTGGGCACCCGAACAGGGAACGCTGCACACCCGGCAGCCACAGCTCCACGGGGAGCACAGAGCTGCTCCTGCTCTGTGCCCCCCCACAGCACCCCACCCCTGTACCCACAGGGCACACGTTCTGAGGAGCCAGTTCGGATGTCTGTGAACCGAACATTCCTTACAGAAAACCTCCGGAATGAGGTGGGAGCCCAGCAAGGTCTGGGCAGGCTCGGCAGTGGATGAGGATTGGAGAACCAGGATGGGCAGCTGGAGACGGACTGGAAGCAGGACCTTGCCAGGAGGTTTTACCTTGTCAAGAGAAACCAGGACTGGGTCACAGGCCTGAAGTGTCCCATCTGCAAGTACTGTCCGTTGTCCAATGTCACAACGGGTCCCAGCTTCTGAGGGAACATTTCCCATCCCTAAAGCCCAAGTTTAAAACCCCTAGTGTGACCTGGCAACATCTGGGCCCACACAGTAACTTGGAGAGGGGGAAGAGCAAGAAAAGCTGGGTTAATCTGGCACTGGGGATAACTGAACATTCAGGTCTTTAAGTACAATGAAATAAAGGAGATGGAGATTGTAGAATCATGCGAACATTTATGTTGGAAAAGCCCTTCAAGAGCATTGAGTCCGACCCTTCCCCCAGTACTGGGGTGCAATTGAATGCTCTGGCTCCTGAGTTTATTTTAAAACAGAGGCCTGCAGAGGCAATAAAAATAATTACAGTAATGAAGTCATCGCGCCTGCACTATCACATCGGATTATCTCAGGGCTGACAGAAGATGAGTCCCCGAGGAAAAGTCTCCCTTTAGTCAGCGAGTCAGGAGTGCTGCCAGGACAGCTCGGGCACCACCAGGGTCAGCACAGCCCCTCATCACTGCTGGGCTCCCTGCCTCCAGGGAAGTTCCATTAGAAACATTCCTTTCCCCCGGTGATGGAGCCCATCGCTGTGGGCAGAGGCCCCTCTCCCTGTGCCACCCCGAGGGGCAGCCACCTTCTCCCAGCGCAGGGCTCCTGCCCCACATGCTGCGGAAATGTCCTTTTCCCAGCCTCCCTGCTGCCAGCTGCTCCTCTATCCCAGCTGTCATCAAGTCCAAAGAGCCTCTGGCTTCTCTCCAAAGGGCACCACGTTGGCTGCATGGGACTCTCCAGCCCCAGGACTGCTGTGCCAGCACCAGCCCAGCTCCTCTGGCCCAAACCAGGTGTGTTCCCCACTCCATCTGCTCTGCCAGGGACAAGGAAAAGTGAGGCAGCACCTCCAGCATGGCTGAGCTGCCAGAGAGGAAAAATCCTCCTGTCCCAGGCCTCAGCCACCACAAGGACTCCCAGAAGAGCTCCAGGCTGAGCTAAGCTTCTCTGGAGCACAGAGGGACAGGAGGGAGAGGAATGACTGAGCAGTGACTCAGCTCTGACCAAGCAGCTCCACATCCACGGCGTGAGGGAAACAGGAGCCCTAACAAAGGGAAAACACCAAAGAAACCCCTCTCTTTTAGGCACAGGCAAGCAGGAATATCTCAGAAGCTTCCCAGCATGGCTCCATCCTGGATGTCTTCACAGCTGAGACATCTGAGCCCTCCCCAGAGGATGTTTTCCTGAATTAAACCCTCTCCTGGCTGGGATCTGCAGAGCTCAGACCAGTGACTGTGCCAACAGATTATGAATTTTTACCCACTGGAGCAGCCAAACCAGTGGGAGAACACCTGAATTCAGTTCCGAGAAGGCTCTGGGGAGACCTTAGAAAACTGGAGAGGGACTCGGGATGGAGGGACGGGACACAGGGAATGGCGTCCCAGTGCCAGAGGGCAGGGAGAGATGGGATACTGGGAAGGAATTGTTCCCTGTGAGGGTGTGAGGCCCTGGCACAGGGGGCCCAGAGAAGCTGTGGCTTCCCCATCCCTGAAGTGTCCAAGTCCAGGCTGGACGGGGCTTGGAGCAGCCTGGGACAGCGGCAGGGGTCCCTGCCCCGGACAAGATGGGCTTTAAGGTCCCTCCCACCCAAACCAGTCTGCAGGAAATCTGTAAAAAATCCAATTCCAACTAAGCTCAACTCCTCCCTCACTGTTATTTTTAAACAATCACTAGTCCCTGGGAGCAGAGACCCCTTCCCTGCCCAGCTGCCCCATTCCAGAGCAGGAAGAGGCAGCAGTAGCACCCTGGAGCTCCTTCCCCCTCCCACAACATCTTGTACTTCAGAGTGCATTTCCGATTATTCATGTTAAAAAGGCCTCTCAGCCCCCCTCGGCAATATTTACCTCCCTTAATTAAAGATGGCAGCAATAAACATGAAATATGGACAAAAGGAGATTTTAATAAATGCTGCCTCGGGGAGCCCAGAGCCAGCCTGGAAACACTTCATGTCTGCTGCTGCATTGTTATGGAATTCAAACAATATATTGCCACATAAAAGCAATATTAAAAATAATTATCATAAATTAGGCTCGGGTAGGCTGGAAGCCCCCAGGTGGGGGGGAAGCGCCTTCCCACAGATTTTTGAGGAAAAGCCACGTGCCTGACTCGTATCTGCTCCATCTGACAGGAGAACCAAACACTGGCACCTCCTTCAACACAACAAATAGTAATAAACACTTTTCTGCCTCCCGTTCCCACTCTCCGTCGTGGCTTTCAAGGTGGCCCAACCTGAAATAATCACTCAGTGTGTAATTAGTTTTCCACTGCCCTGTGGAGCAAGGACCCAGCTCCCACTCAGCATCCAATGGCAGAATTCAAATATTTGCATTCAGGAAGACAAAACCCTTGGCAAAGTCCAGGTTTAAGCATTTGAATTGGAATTTCTTTGGGACAGGGACTTTGGGCACTTCAGGGTTATGCAGAAACTCATCTTATTTTACACTTCTACAGGAGAAGGCTCCAAAAGTCTGATGGAAAACAGAATTGTGCCAATAAATAAGAAGGATGAGTGTCTGCATGGGCAAACCCCATCCTCTGACCCCGATCCAACGAAGGATCTGCTGATAGCAGAGAACAGGCACCAAAACTGGTGAAAAATGAACCCTGTCAAATCTGTTTGAGCTTTTGATGAGTTTGAAAACTGGTTAATAAAGGCAACGGTGCCAATTTAATAGATTTAGACTCCGGCAGACACTTAACCTGGTATCGCATGACATTTTGATTAAAAATTAGAATGATACAAGAGCAACATGACACGCACTAACAGGATTAAAAGCTGACTGCAACGCAATTAGGATGCTGCAACTGCTGGGTGGTTTAACAGGGATCCTTGGGAAAACAGGTCCAATTCCCAAGACTTTAAGCAAAAAGCTACAAGAAGCCAAAGCAGTGCTGTGCAGTTGGCAGAGAACACGGAGCAGGGAGCAAGAAGGTGCCAGGTCGCTGCTACAGAGCAACTGGAATCGTAAATCAAATGCAAGCTGAAAATCAGCATCCAAGCTGTGGCTGCCCAATCCCCGGAATGCTCCAGGCCTGGTTGGTCGGGGCTTGGAGCAGCCTGGGATGGTGGAAGGTGTCCCTGCCCATGGCACAGAGTGGGACTGGGTGCCCTTTAAGGTCCCTTCCAACCCAAACCATTCTGGGTTCTGTGATTTTCTCTCTGCCAAGCGAAGTGCACACGCCTGGGAATGGGGAGAACGTACATCCACCTCCTTGCTTCCTCAAATACAGCAAACCTTCCCCCAGATTAAAAATCCCACCTGGACTCAGGAAGGGGATGCTTCCCAGACGGTGGGAATTCAAGCCCAGGTGGCTCTGCAGCACATCTCCAGGAGGTGAGGTGCCCCAGCTCCTCATCCGAGAACAAGGAATTCACAGCAGGAGGGGTGGTGACAGAGCCCAGGCCACGGGGGTGAGGGAGGAGGGATGCTGCCAGGGGAGCTGTCCTTGCTCATCACAGGCTGAACCGACTGCTCAGGGACAGGGGAGGAAAAGCTTTAAGCTGCCTTTACAGACTGAATTCCCCATGTACATCGCCATCAACATCAGGACTTGAATGTTTTTAAATCCACATCCCAGTGCTGACACTCTCTGAGGAGTCACCAACAGCTCTGGACTTGTAGGATATTTACATCTGTGAGAAAACTGAACAACAAAACTGAACTGTATCAGTTTGGCTCAATTAAAAGGGATTCACTACAGCTTCAGGGCCCCAGACTGGGGAGAGGAGTACAAATTATTCCTCTGGTCAGAGTTAGAGCAAAGATTTCAACAGCAGCACAGGAAAGCACACCTGAAGAAGCTGGAGGGCAGGAGGAGACCCTTCCCCAGCTCCAGGGAGCCCAGCAGCTGTGGAGGCCCCTGCCTGTGCCTGCAGGACTGATCAAATCACAGAGGTGGGAAGAGGCTTCCATCCTCCTCATCAGAGGGCTCAGAGAGGGGCAGGAGGCCGGGGGAAGCCTGAACAGGGCTGGGGGAGCCCTGCAAGCACCGGGTGTGAGAGCTGTGTGTAACCTTCCCTCCACCAGGCCACTGCCTGGACTTTACCTGCAGCGAAGGAAAATGCTCCTCTGAGGTGCAAGATGGAAAAGCAGCAGCATGTGCAGCACCCACCTTTTCCCCATGAATTCCAGTACCAGTCTGGGGGTTTGGCTTGGTGCCTTTTCTCAGTCCCTGGCTCACAGTTTCTATGCAGGGCTGCTCCCCCAACAAGCTGCTCCAGGTTTCTTGGGAGAAAGCATTAATTTTATGCCATCTCTCAGAAAGGCATCACCTGGCACCTGCACCCCCAAGGATTTCTCCAGACTCACCCAAGACACTGAGGCAAAGGTCTTGAGCTTCAGCTAAGGGGGATTAGGATGAAAACCCCAAACAAACACCCACAGCCACAGAAATCAACACTCCTTCTTTTTCCTCCCACTTAAGCCCCTGCAAACTCAGCTCTTCTGCAAAACCTTTGCCTCAGCACCAGCCCCAGCCTCACCCTGAGCCCAGGGATCCCTCCCAGACCAGGTTCCAGCACCAAGCCCTCACCCCAAACCAGGGGGAAGGGCTGGAGGGGGCAAAAATACCCTACAGTGTCCTGGAGAGACAAAGGGCTCCCACCCCACTGAGCTCAGGATGAGCAGCATAGCAAGAGCGTGGACTCACCACAGCAGCGTCCTGGGGCAGCCACAGGGAGTGACCACAGAGCCACAAATCACAGCTGCCCCCAGAGCTCCTGCTCCTCAGCTGCTCCCCATAAATCCCGCCTGGCCCCACCTCGCTAGGGCGGGGCAGAGCCTGCCCCAGCGGGGTCCCCTGGGACCATTAACATCCCTGGCAGGAGCCACGGTGGTGGCAAAGCCACTTCTCTGTGACTTTGGTACGCTGTGACAAGGCCCCTGGGGTTTCCAGCACCATCAATTCTCAGAGAGCACAGAGCTGGCTTCTCTGCTGTGCAGCTCCATCTTCTCCTGTGACCTCAGGGTGGCACAAAGGCCCCGTCCTTGTCCACTGCAAACACTGCCTTGGACTTCATAGAACCGTGGAATCACAGAATCCTTTATGCTGAAAGGCCCTCTGAGATCATCGTGTCCAACTGTTCCCCCAGCAGTGCCAAGGCCACCGCTAACCCGTGTCCCCAAGTGCCACATCCACACAGCTTTAAACCCCTCCAGGTCACGTCACCACTGCAGGTTTGTCGGAACAGCCATGGACCCGTTCTGCTCCTCATCTTCACTTCTCTGGGAATATTGTATGGAAGTATTATCATGGCTGCCCCTTTCCAGAGCTCCACGCTCTATAAACAGCATTAAACTGACTGCAGTAAGCTGATTAATTCCATCCTGGCTTTCTGCAAAAAGCCACAGACAACTCCAATTCCACCCAGACTCAGCTATTTTGAAGTCACCAGATAACTCTGACTTCTAATTTTATCTTTTGAATAAAATAAGCCAAAAAAGCCCCACAAAATGACAGGCGTGCATTACCGGCAGCGTGTGATAAACCAGGCCCGTGGCTTTTGGGGAACTTGAATTACACAAAGAGAGACAAAACCTCCATCTTTTCCCTTAGTAAATTCTTCCCACACCTTTAACACTGTCTGTTAAAGTAACACTCAGTCCTGCCAACGTTACACCAACATCACCCCCGTGACCAGATCTGGTGGTATTTTGGGGACTAACTGGGATTAAAACCACATTTAACACCTGGTTTCTCCCCCAAATCCCTCTACCTCCTTCCACTTCAACTGAACTTGTAAAATCACAGTTTCTAGTCTTCCATTTTTTACTTTTTGTTGTTTTGTGTAGTAGCCACTCCAGGCTGGATGAACAGCCTGGCTCCAGCAGCCGTCCCAGATCCCTCCAGGTGCCTTAAAACACAAGTGCAAATTTAGGTAAGAAAAAAGGCCAAGGTTTTGCCCATTTTAGCATCAGAGCCCAACACCCTGCTCACCCCTGGCCTTGTCACCACCCCCAAATCTGCAGCAGTGCCCTCCCCGAGCCGTGTGCCTGGAGCACCAACAAGGAGTGCCAGGGCAGTGCTCCCAACGCTCGTCACGCCGATGCTTTTTGACTAATTACTGCTATAAAAAGCAAAAAGCTGTCAAAGAGAATTATTCAGCTTCTGCAAGAGTGAAACAGAGACACGTCTGAGAGGAAATGCTGCCCCTTCAGACTCCAGTGGTGCCTGCAAGGATTAACTCAACTCTTGCAGCACCTACTAATGACATTATTTACTGCACCCATTCCAAAATGTTCCAAAGGCAGGGAAAATGAGGCAGAAGGCAGCTCCTGGTACAGGAGAGGCTTGGGGAGTCCCAGAGGGAGGGGTTTGACTCCAAGGCTTTTGCTGTTAGAATCACAGAATCACAGGGTGGGTGGGAAGGGACCTTAAGGCGCATCCCATCCCACCCCCTGCCATGGGCAGGGACACCTTCCACTGTCCCAGGCTGCTCCGAGCCCCCTCCAACCTGCCCTTGCACACTTCCAGGGATCCAGGGACAGCCACAGCTTCTCTGGGCACCCTGTGCCAGAGCCTCACCTCACAGGGAACAATTTCTCCAGAATATCCCATCTAACCCTGTCCTTATTCAGTTTGAAGCCACTGCCCCTGGTCCTGTCGCTCCACCCCTTGTCCAAAGCCACTGTCAGGCTCAATCCTGTTGTTCCCTGAGCCATCAGACCTTGTCCTGCCCACAGCCAGGGGCTGTGCCTGCCCATGAATGACCAGCAAGAGCCGGAGCTCGCGGAGCTGGGGCCTCTCCTGGGCACAGGGCCCGGGCTGAACAAAGCCGTGCGGTGCACGTGGCAATATGGAAATGCAGCGCTGCGGGCACCGCGGCTGCCCCAGATTCCGCGTGCGAAGATCGGGGTGGACAGGCACGAGCGCTCCAGCACGGGTGTGACATTGTGACACAGGTGCCACATTGCTGCGTGTCACAGCGGTGTCCGGGCAGGACCCCACCCCGCTCCCCGGGAACGGCAACCTGCTCCTGCCCCCACCACAAACACACACAGCCTCACCTGGCCCCACACAGCCCCCAGGGCCAGCGGGTGTTTTGTCCAAAAATCTCTGTCCCCCTCCTTCCTGGTGGGTGCCTGAGGTCTGCAGAGGGTGGTGGTTTGCAGTGGGTCTGCACCACTCTGCTCCCTCCATCCTCCTCCTCGGTGTGGCACCAGCCCAACTCTGCCATGGCAGCCCCTTGCTACAATCAAAACCTCAAAACCAGATTCAGAGGGAGCAACATAGGCAGAGTAACCAAGAAATCCCTCAAAAATAGAGGAATTAACCATCCATTAATTGTCCTGGGGCAAAAAACCACAACGAGCTCATTTTTGGCTGAGCTGTTTCTGACCACACAATCTCTTTTATGTCACGGCCTCTTCTCCTTCTTCCACTGACTTGGGTTTCCAATTTGTTCACTCCAAAGCCTCTCTTTGTGTTTGCATTTAAATTTTCACCTTCACTGATTTCCCGAGCAAAAAACCATTGGATGAGCAAGGAGCTGAGAAATCCTGCACAGGCACATGGGGATGCACCACCGGGCCACAGCTGGATCCAGCAGAGCCTGTCAGTGTTGCTCCCAGCTCTGAAATCAGCTTCCCAACTGCAGGAGCATCCCAGCACACAAGGCATCTCCTTCCCTGCACCAGGGAAGTGTTCAAGGCCAGGCTGGACAGGGCTTGGAGCCACCTGGTCTAGCAGAAGGTGTCCCTACCCATGGCAGGGGGTGGAATGAGATGGGCTTTAAGGTCCCTTCTGCTGTGAAAACACCCACAGCAACAATGCTCCCGCCCTTTGCCCTTTTCACTTCTCATTTATTCTATTTACCCCATCTATTCTTTTTTGTTCATGGTTTGAAAGTACATCTTTGGTGTGCTGTGCTGAAGGAGCTGGCTCTGTGAGCTCCTCTCTGTTCTCCAACACAGAAAAAATATTACCACAAGATTTTGCTTTACACTGAGCTCTGTCACTCAGGTAATAAAGTGGATTGATTCCAAGGCTCAAGGCAGGCTCCAGGGCAGCTCCCTCAGGCACCAAAGGACTCAGTCAGTCAGGAATTTTTACAAATGGGCATTAATGGCAAGTGGCAGCAGAGCCACAGGCAGACGCTGTCAAAATTGGTAACTGGAAAAGCACCCCCAGAAGGAACCCCCAGTCAAAGCCCTGCATGTGGGATGTACAGAGACATCCAGCCCTCAGAGCACGTGCACGGCCTCCTCTGATCTCCACATCCTGCTGATGCTCGGCCCCAGGGCTGGAGGCAGCTCTGCAGGTGGGATCTCACCTGAGAAGGGCAGAGGGGCAGAATCCCCCCTCCCCTGCTGCCCACGCTGGGGGATCAGCCCAGGATACAGGGTTGGCTCTGAGCAGAGGTGTTTGCCCTGCATATCCCTCCTGGATGGATGCTGGAAGGCTCAGCCTGGCCCTGGGACCTGCACCAGAGCGAGGGAGGTGAAAATCCTGGGGATATGGCACAAAGAGACAGGAATGGTCTGGAAGCAGCTGCCTGGCAGGGAGTGTGAGGAGCTCAGCCTCTCATCCATCGCAGAGCAGAGTGAGAGGTGACACGACCATCATCCCTAAATGCCTTCACAGAGAGAAAATATCAGCTACTAAAGGGCTCTTCAATCAAGTGAAGAGCGGCAGCACAGACCCAGCCCCCAGGGGGCTGGAGCAGACGCACTTGGATCAGAAACAAGATGCGGTTTTTAAAAATAAGAGCGATTAAGTAGCGGAATAAACTGCCCCAGGGGTGGTGGCTCCCCCAGCTCACAGTGCCACTGAGAGGAGCTCTGCTCCAACATGGGCTCCAGCCACTGCCGTGGATGCCCCCACACTGCTGCCAGCTCCCACAGCCCCCGGAGCAGCAGCGTGGGGTCCAGGAGCCCCGACACCACCGGGATGGTCCCTGGCACGGCACAGGTCCCGGGGTCGGATACCTCCCTGCAGCCCAGCCCTGGGTTCAAATCCTCATCTGCACCATGACTCTGAATGAGCTTCCATTGTGACCCACTGCCTCATCCCTGGGCGTGTCCAAGGCCAGGTTGGACAGGCTTGGGGCACCCTGGGACGGTGGAAGGTGTCCCTGCCCATGGCAGGGGGTGGAACTGGATGAGCTTTAAGATCCCTTCCCACCCAAACCATTCCAGGATTCCATGACCACCCGTGGCACAGGTGGTGGCACATGTGCCTTCTGTGCAAAGAACTGAAGAGGGGAAGAGGTGAAAAGGTGGGGAGGTGGCCTCTGGTACCAGCCCTCTCCACCACCGATTTCCACAGACACGGATTTTTAAACAAAGCCAAAAGATCCAATTTGCAGTAAATTTTCCCTCTGGAGCCAGCTCTCCATTCCCAGCAGGACGGTGGCACGTGCCAGCATGGGTTTGCCTTGGGGAAGGGTGTTCTGCTCCCAGTAACCACAATGTGTGGGAAAGCAGGCAGGAACAAATGGGGATACTTTGTGAAATGGATGGAATATGGCAGCTGGGGAAGGCATTGCTGATGGTTTCAAATGCAAATACCCCAGCCCCAGGATCTGAGGGAGCGTTAATGTGAGGAGCAGCTGGGAGCATCGCTGGAGGATGCCGTCGCCATGGCAACGGGAGGAACACGCTACCACACGGATCAAGGACACAATTTTATTGTCCAAGTGCCGAGGATTTTTTAGCCCTGTTTCTAGGGACTGCGTGTTAATAACAGTTGCATCCTATTTATCCTGGGCCTTTATTGTCTCTGTAATGAGCTCTCCAGGAAAACCTGGAGAGCGTTTCCTCGGAGGCTCCGCGCCAGAAACGCGACTCCGAGTTAAGTGGTTTGCTTCGCTGGCAATTCCCTCCCATGCCCACACGCTTTGAAATACAGAGCAGGCTGATTAACTATTAATAACAGGGCACTGACAAGCCACACATTCTGCCCCAGTTTGTGCCAGTTGTTCCAGAGGCCCCCGGAGCTCTCGCCGTGGCTGCGGGGATGCTCCTCACCCTGCCATGGGTGGGACACACGATGGTTTGCCCCCATCCTGTTGTGCCCTGTCCTGGCACTGCCTGATGCCCCGGAGCTGCACATTCCAGCAGCTTGGATGGATCAGGTGAGGTGAATGATGATGATGATGATGAATGACAGGGCACGGCTGTGTATGCACACAAATCTACCCAGTGCCCCTCAAGGATAACGCCATATCCACGTGAGTAAAGCCTGGAATTACTTTCCTACTTACAGATGGTTGGATTCAATGATCTTGGAGGTCTTTTCCCACAAAAATGATTCCACGATTCTATAAAATACATTGATATTATTACTGTGCTGTTAAATTATTTCCTGTATAGAAGGAAACCTTGGCTGGCCCCAGTAAGGTCTGGCTCCAGTGGATCCAGTCTCCTGTCCCTTCTGCATCCCAGTGCTATTAAAGCCACTGAAATCTGCCATGAAACCAGGAACCTCCAATGTGACCACGTCCTGGGAGCCCAGAGCAATCCCACGCAGGCAAAAGGCAAGGATTCGGCAGCGCTTTGGAAGCTCCGAACATCTGAGTGCAGAAGCAACACTCACAGTGCCATTGGATGGCATTTATTGTGGTGCTGTACTGTTTCCAGAACTAATTTTGTTGGATGGACAGCACCAGACCATCATCTCTTTGGTCTTGGAGCAGGAGTACAAATGTCACACCGAAGCATTGAACGTGCCCATCCATGTTCGGAGAAGGGAATCTGGTTCCTGGATGGGGTTGTCCATTTTCCCTGCAGATCTGCCAGTCTCAGCACCTCCCCAGTGTGGGGGCTCAGGCAAGAGGAGAGGGAAATGGGGTGAAGGCACGCCCAGCTCAGCTCAGTTCAGGACTGTGCTGCTTCTGATCTGGGGATGCTTTCTCCCCATTTCACTCCCTCCCACCCAGTCCTGGCTGAGCTGGAGCTGTGGTCACTCTGTGCTGTCTCTTTAAATCCCAGTGGCTGCTGCAGCCCTGAGGATGAGGGATCAGCAAACCAAACCTGCAGGCAGCAGGGACTGCCAAGCCCAGCTCTGCAGCCGCTTTCCCTCTGTGCAGCCCGGCTGCTCCCAAATCCTGGGATTTACCACCTCTGCCAGGGCAGAGCCACCCTCTCCAGGAAGAAATCCCTCCTGATGCCCAACCAGAATCTCCCCTGGCACAGCTTCAGGCTATGTCCTCTTGTCCTGTCAAATTTTATTGTGTTCCGAGCAGCTCCCCGTCCCAGCAATCACCACGTGCCAGTGTGACTCTCCCAGGCACAGGAACCAAGCAGCAGCCCTGGTTTCCATTCAGCATCTGCCATGAGTGTTATCCCTCCTCAGCACTCCCAGCTTCCCACTCCCTGAACAGCCCACGCCAGCCATGGCAAACAACCCGGCCCTTCAGACACACACAGAAGTTTTCTTTTCTTCTTTAACCAACAACCACTTTTACTAAACCCCCTTTCTGCTTAATGCAGCTCTGCATCAAAACACCTCTGAGGCAATTCGTTTATACCAGGAGAACTTCTGAGGCTGGAATTTTCCCTGATGGCACTGCTGGAAGGCTACAACAGCCCAGCAGGTCAGCGAGTTGAAAGCAGTATTTCATCTGGCAATTTATTCAAATAAATCTTTCAAAATATGAAATAAGCTATAAAGATGGAGACCATCAGAGGCTGCAGTAGCCGAGCTCCTGAGTGGAATGACCAAGCAGGAACAGCAGCTGTGGGACAGCAGCCCAGCTCCCTGTGCTAGGGGCAGGGGGATCCAGCGAGGGACACGGAGCGCTCAGCAGCATAACAGTGATGGGCTTAAAGATGAAAAGGTGATTTTGTTAATTACTATCATTACACACGGAATGGCATGATCTGGGCACCCAAGAGATGTGTGGAAAGTCACCAGCTGCTCCTTGGCACCTGGTAAGGGTTTTAAAGGCTTTGAACCCACCCAGGTCTGAGCTCAGCTGAGACAGTGCAGCCCCGGCCTGGGAGACAACGAGAGCAACCGAGGGGAATTCCAGCGCAAAGGAAGGTTTTCCTGCCACTGTCCAGGGAAAAGAGGAGCTGAAGCAAGTGGCCAGGCATGCTTTGGGGGAAGAAGAGCCCCTTTGTGGTGTGCACACCACGGGCATTGTCCGCTGGCTGCTCGCCCTCGCAGCCGTGCCCGGGTCAGCACAGCCGATGGCATCGGCATCGAGAGCTGCCCCCGCTTGGGCTTCTCTTGCCAACATTTGCAGTCAGGCTGAGCTTCCTCCCTCATCCTCTGTTCTCTTCAGCAGCTCCATCGAGGAAGAGAAGAAATGATGGAGACTTAGTAATCACAGAATCCTGGAACGGTTTGGGTTGGAAGGAACCTTAAAGCCCGTCTCATTCCAGCCCCTGCCATGGGCAGAGACATCTTTCACAATCCCAGGGTGCTTCAAGCCCCACCCAGCCTGGCTTTGGACACTTCTAGGGATGGGGCAGCCACACCTACTCTGGGAAACCTGCGCCAGGGCCTCCCAACTCTCAAAAAGAACAATTTCTTCCCAATATCCCATCTAAGCCCACCCTCTGTCAGGGAACACGCATCAAATTGTTAATACTTATGTTGAGTCCACTGTGTAATTCCAAAAGTCTCAGCCTCATCCAAATCTGAAGGAAACAGTTTTGCTAAAACCAGTCAGGGTTGACCTTGATTGGGCTCCTGCTTCATTAAAAATGCTGAATTTTGGAGGAAAAGAGAGCAGGTAGTTATATTTTGTGCTTGCACTGCATCTCTGCCTGCTGCCTGGAAGCGAACTGGCTGCTCAGGGAAGACCAGGAAACAGAGGTTAATCCAGCAGCTGAGGTGCTGATGCTGTTGTGAAGATTACAGACTTGGCAGGATCTGTGGGCTTAGCTCTTCTTTCATGGATCCCCCAAAATTAAAAGCTGCTTTGAAAATTCTAGAATTGTTGTGCCTTAGCCGTGGATCTCATTGCGGAGATCCGATGGCTCCGACCCATTTCTACAGTATCTGGTGCAGCCCCACTCCCCAGGAGCTTTGGGACCTGCATCTCAGGGAAGCCGTGTCCCTCCTTCATCCCCCCCTCAGCGGGGATCAGCCCCTGCCCACCCATGGCAGGTCCCCGCAGTGCTATCCCCGCTCCTGCTCCTGCTCCTGCTCCCCACGCCGCTCCCACGGCACGGCACGGCACGGCACGGCTTCCCTGTGCTGGGCACAGCTTCCCTGTGCTGGGCAGGCGGCTCTGCTGATGCCCATTAGCTCTAATGGGAAGCTACAGAGCCATTCCTTCCCATCAGGACTAATGGGCACCGCAGGGATAACGCGGTTACCTCGGCCCAGCCACAGCGACTTCCCAGCAGCTCAAGAGCCAGCGGGGTCACGAGCCACGGCTTCATTCCCCGGGAGACAGGAGCCAAATTAGTCTGTCCATGGACTGGGAAAGCAGTTCATTAAAGCAGGATGAAACAGGATGAGCGCTGGGCATCCGCCTCGTCCCCAGTGCCCCGGGGACACATCCTGAGCACAGCGGGGCAGCTCGGGGACAGCCCGGCAAAGCCTCCCACCGGCACAGCCGCACCCCGCAGCCTCCCGCAGCTCGGAACCGTGGAAGTCAATGGCACTGGGAGAACCCTCTGGTCAGCTGGAGGGACGAATGCAGGCAGGAGAGACATGCAGGGAGCACTCTTCCCACTGCAGTATTCTGCTCCAGCACCCCCCTCCAGCATCCTGGTCCAGCATCCCACTCCAGCAGTCTGGTCCAGCATTTCACTCCAGTATCCTACTCTAGCATCCTGCTCTGCCAGACCAGCTCCTTCCCACTGTCCACAGAGCAGAATGCAGGCTGCTTGTTCACTTATTCCACACGATTCACATTCGCTCCCAGTTAATTCCCTGCACCTACTGGGTCAGGAAAGGATTTTCACATTTCTCTCCCCTCACAAACACGGGAGTCACTTTCCATCCTCAGGATCGAGCCCAACCTGCTCTCTGGAACAGTTTGCAAAGCCTAAATCCTGATCCTCCCCGAACATCTTGGATTCTGAACAGAAACTTGGTTGTTTCTGGGTCTGCTTTGAAGTCCGGGTTCCATAACGAAGCCGTTTGCAGCATGAGAATGAGGATTGTGTAATGATTTCTCCTGGAGATAACAGCTCTGCAGGAGCTGCCAGCCGGGAGCACTGGCACTGATGGAATTGGCAATGGAGGAGCCCAGCCTTGGGAAATTTTTTTTTGTAAGTGTTAGTATTTCATAATAAAGATTGTGATTTCTAATCCTAGAAAAATAAAGCAGCTGAAGAGGCTTCCTGGTCTGATTTGGGTTCGCAGCAGCCCGGCCCGGCCTGGAGGCTGGCACTGCTGCTTGGCAGGCTGAGCTGGAGTCTGCTCACATCCAGCATCCCGGGGGCACTGGGAAGTGATCCAGGATGCAAACCCAGGGAATGCTTCCTTCTTCTTCTCCACACACTCACCACCTTCATCCCCCGGAATGGGACCCTGCACTCCCAGCCCTTTTCTTCTTCCTCTCCCCATTCCAGAAACAAACCCAGACCCCCAGTTTCACTTCCCCGTATTATTTCCCTTTGCTGCCCCGGTTTGCAAAGCCCCTTTTGATTCTCTTCACTGAGTTCTGCAGCATCCCCCCTTCCTGCTGTGCCCCGAGTGCTGTTCTTTGCCACCTCCCGGGGGTGCTGCTGTCCCGGGGGTGCCGCTCTGCCCGGCCCCGCGGCGGGACGCGCTCGGCTCGGAGCTGCGCTGATGAGCCGTGAGCTCTCTGCAGCTGGACGCGAGCAGGGAGCAGCTCCTCTCTCCAGCATCCCCCTCTCCAGGCCATCTGCAACTTTCTGGACTGCGGTCCCTGTTTTTTGTCCTGTTTTTGGGATCAGCTGCCAGCCCAGCTGTGGCCACAGCTCCCACAACAAACGCCGGCCCCAACCGCGCCGGAGCGGTGCCCGTGCCAAGGGGTCCGGCTTATATGGGGAGAAACTGGCCAGGAAAATGGCCAGCAGCGCCAGGATCCTCACTCCTGCAGCAGGAAGGATGATCCTGGCACAGCCCCTCCCGAGGGGCTCCACGGCAGAGGGGGCCGGGCGGAGAGTGGGACTCTTGTCCGTGCTCCCACGGGCGGGCTCTGCCCAGGACTCCGGGCTGGGGGAGTGCTGCGAGCCCACGGAGCTGTGCCCCGCCGGGGGACACTCCTGGAGCGGAATAACCTCTGCATCCCTGAGCCACCGCGCCAGCGGTGCCGCGTCTCGGAGGTGCACACCCCCTCAGCAACGTGCGATTAAATATTGAAGCATCTCGTTAAACATTGAAATCGCGGGTGACCCGATGGCATCGCCGGCGTCCGTCAGGGAGAACAACGACGTCAGCAGCAGCTCTCCAGCTGCACAACCGCCTGCACACCGTCCTTGGTCTCAGTGCCGGGGGATCCGAGCTCCCCGAGTGCCCCAGCAGGCTGGAGGATGGAGCACCACAGCCAGAGCCTTCCGAGCCTTCCCGGAGGCCAGGGCAGCCCGGCTCAGCCAGCGATCCTGGCGAGCGGTGGGTGCGGTGCCTGGGCACTGGGGCTCGTGGGGACAAACGGAACCAGTGTCCCACCGTGCATTTGCCCCTTGTTCCCCACTTCCCTCGTCCCTCGGCGTGAGCAGGACGGGCAGGTGGCACCGCAGGTGTGGCGGCGATTCCTCGAAAGCCGCTCGCCAGACGCCCACGGAGAGGGCCCGGGGCCAAGGGCAGGGCTGGGGCTGGCGCCGGCACCACGCACAGCCTGGGACTGCATTCCTGGCTCCTCTGCCAGCAGCTCCAGCCCGCTCTCCCTGCCAGCCCACCCTTCCTGAGCTCCCCTCCAGCCTCTGCTCCCCACAATCCCCCTGCCTTGTCCTGCTCCTGAAATCACTCCTTGCTCCCACCCTGCACTGCTCCAAAACCTCACATGGTCCAGAGCATCTCGGGTTTAACCTTCCAGGGCTTTGGCCATACCTCTCCTATGTCACGACATGAATCCTTCCCCATCAGAGTGGTGAGGCCTTGGCACAGGGTGCCCAGAGAAGCTGTGGCTGCCCCTGGATCCCTGGAAGTGTCCAAGACCAGGATGGACAGGGCTTGGAGTAGCCTGGGATAGCGGAAGGTGTCCCTGCCCATGGCAGGGGCTGGAATGAGATGGGCCTTAAGGTCCCTTCCAGCCCAAACCATTGTAGGATTCTGCAATTCCAGGATTCTATAACCACCATCTGATCACAACAAGGAGCAGGACCATGGAGCAAATACCAAGTGCTGTTTGTACACCTGAATCCTCCTCAAACACAGTTAAACCTTTGATGCCCTCTGGGACTTTTCCGTCTATATTTTAAAGCAGCCCCTGGTTACTCCTGTGCTGGAAGCAAACCATCCCCAGCCCCATCAGGCTGTGGCCAGAGAAATTCCCTGTCCTGCTGTAACCCCACAAATGCTGCAGCATCCTCCTGGCTCTCCTTAGCCAGGGGATGTGGGATTGGGAGCTGCCACGCATCCAGCTGCAAATGCCACCAGGCCGCTCTATTTAAATTGAATTTTTAATGTTTATGTTTTACCTTGCCTCTCTGTGCAGCCACTGCACTGAATCACCTCAGTTTGATTAATTCCTGGCTCGTTTGAAAGAGTCCATGCGCTGTGAAGACACATTCCCTGGAAAGCCTGTGTGGGCGAGGGCCGCAGATCCCCCATCCATTTGCACAGACAAATGCCTCATTTTTAATTGGGACACACAGAATGATTAACTGAATTCTTACCCCCAAACCCCCTACAGAGCTGGGGGTTCATCCTCCCCAGATTCCCACCTTTGGCCCATGGGAGCAGGTGTCAGGAGCCTGTCACTGCAATAAACTGGAGAATTCCTGTCAAGGACTTTAAATCAACAACTTAGAGCTTTCCAAAGGACGTATATCTACTCCAAGGCAAAGAAAATATTTATCTCTCTGTCTTTAAACCCAGTTTGGTGCTGAGATGGACCCAACACCTCATGATCCAGAGGCACCTGAAGCCAAGCAGGGCCTCTCCCCTCTCCCCTGCTCCGATGACTGGTGGTAGCGGAGAAACTGGTCCAGCTCCACCACGACACAAAAAAATCTCTTGTGAATCCTGGATCCAATTAAAATTATTTCAGGCTTAATGACTCAAGCTGCTGCTGGGGATGGAGAAGGTTATTGCTGTGTTAACTCCTCATTTCATGCTGTCCCTCCGAAGGAAGCCAGAGAAGGAGCGTTCCCTGCTCCAGCAGGGCTGCTCGACCCCAGGTGAGAGCTCCAAACACGTCTGGGGCAGTGGGACCCCATGCCAGGGGACCCTGTTGTCACTGCCAGGGAACGCCTCTGTCCATGCCAGGAGCACTGGACGGCGCCCAGCCTTCCAGCAGGTTTGTGCTGCCCAGCTGGAGCACAGGTTACTGTAGCACTGCTGGAGGCACGGGAGGAGAGCATCCCGGGAAAATCGCTCTACCGGAGCCTCCCAGAGCAGCCCAGCATCTCCCCAGCGGCAGTGGTGGTACCGGTGGCCCCGTGGCAGCGGGCAGTGGGAGGCAGAACCGCCCCAGCCCGCCAGACCACGTGCCAGTGCAACATTTCACTGTGCTGGGATGCCAGAGAGACAGGAGGAGTGTTTGTTGAGCTCGGTGGGATGTGAACAGGGCTCTCAGGCACTGTCCCAAGGGCCCACAAATTGCAGCAATCTCCTCATCTCTCTTGCTCTTCCTGCTCACTCTGGTTTCTCCTTCCTCTCTTTGCTGCTCTAATATTTATCTGGGCTGACAGCCTTTTACCCTCCAGAAGCTCCTGAAATGCCCAGACTAAACCTTAAAACGGCCCCAAGGTTCTTAAACCTTGACTATTCCACCAAGCCTGCAGGAACAGGCATCACTGGGACCTGCAGCCGCCCCAGCCCAGCCCCACTGGTGTTACAGAAAACAACAGAGCTGAGAGATCTTGGGTTTGCTGTGTTGTGGGCATCCATCAAGGCTTTGTTCCCAAAATCTGCCTCTAAAGGTTTGCTGGGAAAGCTGGGATGGTGTGTCCTGGATGATGGCCCCAGATCTGCTGCTCAGGATGCTGAAAGGGCCAAGGGACTCTGAGCTGGAAGCCCGAGGGAAGTTGAGCTGGAAGCCCTAATGGCCAGGGCAGAAGTCTTCTGCCTGTGCTTGCTGGGTTTGTCTTCACTGGGAATTTTGCAGGTGAGAAAACAACACCTAGAATTCCAAATGAAATGCTGTTTTCTTTCACCTGTGCTTATCTCCTGGAAGGAGGGTGGAGCAAATCAAACTACACGGATACACGGGATCAGCTCTCCAGGTGGGCCTTGAGCTGGGAAGGATCCCTGCTCCCATTTCCCATGTGCTTTCCTCTGGGGCTCAGCAGTGCTGGGGACTCTGCACGGGGGTCCTGACCACCCCCACCTCAACACACCCACCATGGGTCCACTTTTCAGTAGACCACCCAAGCTGCAGCCCCTCGGGACCTCCCCAGGTGTCCCAGTACTGCCACAGGTCAGCTCCCGGGCTTAACAGGAGCTGTTCAAAATTCCACCTTAAAAATTCCACCTGGATGAGCTGCATTACACCGGAGAGCTCAGGGCAGACCAGACACCCGAATTAGACAAAAGGCTGTGGTTTTTCCCCCCGTGGCCACACCAAAGCAGAGGGAGGGAAGCTCTCCCTTTGCCTCTCGCAGCAGATCACCCTCCTCACTGCCAGGCAGCGACGGAGCCGCGCTGCTCCTGACGCGCAGCCGAGGATCCCGGGAGCGTGTAACGCTGGGATATCATGTCTGTGATAACACTCCGTGTGTGCACAAGACTCTGCGCCTCGAGTTTAATGTAGAAAAGGTTCTGCCTGTCTCTTCCACTTACTCACATCAGAGCGGGTTTCACGTGGGATTAGCGCGTCCCTGCTAAAGCAAAGGGATGGTTCGGGAGAGCTGCGGGAATCAAATGGAATTAAACCTATGGGACACTTGTGGGCGTAGAGAAATCAGTGCAGGTTGCACTGATTTGTGTGCACACTGATTTGTTGCACCAGTTTGTGGCTGCCCACTTCCATCCCTGGAAGTGTCCAAGGCCAGGTTGAACGGGGCTTGGAGCAGCCTGGGATAGTGGAAGGTGTCCCTGCCCATGGCAGGGGTGGAACAGGGTTAGCTTTAAGGGCCCTCCCAACTCAAACCATTCCACGATTCTCTGATTATTTTAACCCAAAATAAACATTCTGATTACATTTTCTCTCCCTGATGTATTATTTGTGCTACCAGAACCATGAAGGGGCTCAGGGCAGTGTTATTTACATGCACACACACACGGGACAGGGGAATAAAGGTAAGAAGGTTCCTCACCCCTGACCTCAGAGTGGAGTGATCGATCTGCTCGCACACCATGGGCCATCCCAGTCCTGTGGCAGTGCTTGGAAAGAGAGCCTTTGATCTCCCCGGCTCCTGGCCCCTCCTCAGTGTCCATCCCTCTAGGACCCCAGCAGTGCCATGGAGGAGCTCATCCCGTGTGCAGCCTGGTCCTGGTGGAGATGCTGCTGTAGGTGGCACCTTCCCTCCTTCGGCCCCAGACCCAGACCCAAGGTCCACACCAGCTCCATGGCCAAGGGCCACACCAGGCCCGTGGGCCCCTGTCCCTCAGCTCCAGTGCACACCACACAGCCACTGGATTTGGTGGAGGTTTTATTAAACTCCAGGATCAGAAAATTCCCGGGAGCTGCAGTTCTGCACAAGGAGACACTACTGCTGACAAAGCAGGAAAAAACTGCAACCACGGGCTGCTCTGTGTGATCCTCTGAAGGAGATGCACTGCAGCACGGATGCTCTTCCTACCCACTGCAACTCTGCAGGGTTTGGGCTTTCACAGCTCAAAGCTCCCCTTTAGGCACTGCAAGGGGCTCTAAGATCTCCCTGGAGCCTTCTCTTCTCCAGGTGAACACTCCCAGCTCTCCCAGCCTGGCTCCAGAGCAGAGGGGCTCCAGCCCTTGGAGCATCTCCATGGCCTCCTCTGGACTCGCTCCAACAGCTCCACGTCCTTCTGATGCTGAGGTCCCAGAGCTGTGGGCAGTTTCTACCCCTGCAGTGATGGTCCCTCATGGTGCTGCTCCGGAGAGGGAGGCAGGGCACAGAGGCACCATCTGTTCCCATCCCCTGTGTCCCCCTTGCCCTACCACTACCTGACCTTCTGAAAAGTAGATTCTGCCCCTCAGTCACACCTTGAAGACAGATCCATTCCCAGCTGTTGCTTTTCCTGGAGAAGCAGGAAAGGCAGAGCACAGACCAAGCTGCCTCAGCACAGGCGGCTCTGCCTGCGGGACTCGTGTGGGGCCGGTTACATATCACACACCCCTGACCTTTAAAAACCCTCAAGGACTTCCCAAATTGTGCCAGTCCCTGATCAGCCGACGCAATCACATTTCACTTAGCTACAGAGTGGGGTGCTGGGTGGAGATTTCACTTCTCCAGCACAAGAGCTGAGGTTGCATGGCACAAACTAAGCCAAGTTACAGAAGGAGTTGCTCCTCTGGGCTCAGTGGGTTTCCCATGGTTTGCCAAGATCTGTGCTTCCCTCATGTCTGGAAGCAGGTGCTGGATCACTCAACATCTCCTGGGGGATGAGAGGCCACAGGAGCTCTGGGGCACCAGTGCTGAGCCAAGATCCCACTGAAGAACTGCTCCAACCCAGAGAGCTCCTTTCCTGGGGGAAACAGGGATGTTTGTACCAGAGCAGTCTCCTGGGACTGACACCAGGGATTGATGCTGCAGTCCCTGGGGCCAAAAAAAGAGACACCTTCCACTGTCCCAGGCTGCTCCAAGCTCCATCCAACCTGGCCTTGGACACTTCCAGGGATGGCGCAGCCACAGCTACTCTGGGCACCCTGTGCCAGGGCCTCACCCTCCGCATCATAAAAACCCTCTTATTGTATCAATTGTACACGGACAAAAAAAAAAACCTCATGGCCGCTTGTTCTCTCCCAACAGGCCCTGTCCCACAGAACAACCAGTGTGCAGCAACCCCTGCCCTGCACGGGGCATCAGAGATCCCTGGGGAACAGGGCCCTGGCAGGACTGGGGACATCCATCCATCCATCCATGCATCCATCCATGCATCCATGCATCCATCCATGCATGCATCCCTCCATCCCTCCCTGCACAGGTGACCGGCATGCCTCGGAGTGCCGAGCTCTCCCCAGGCACGGCGCTGTGCCGTGGCCCCGCAGAGCCCTGGCTCGGGCGTTACTCGCTCCATTAGGCCCCTGCCTGGCACAAATTGATGGATAAATGGCAGAGGAGGGTGGCCCTGTCACTCTGAGCCGCCGAGGAGCTCAGGCAGCTGCAGGGTCAGTGCGGATCCCGTGTCTGGAACATGCAGAGGAGATGCAGAGGGAAAATAGCTCTGCCTGGCAGCTGGAAGGATTGGGATCTTCCCTCGCATCCGGCTGCACCTTTCCCTGCGAGCAAGTGGCTGTAACAGGCCTGATACAGAAACACTCCCAATCAGCTCCTATCTCCAGGATCCACTGCTCCCTGTCCACCTCTGAGTCCCCGCAGTTTAGCACTGGAAACAGAGGCTCTGGGCTGTCAGAGATTGAATTCAAGCCTCACATTCCTCTGCCACCTTCAGAAACATCCCCTGATCTTAGCAGGGTGCCAAGGCAGACCCTTCACTGTGCCCAGCAGCACCATTGCTCAGTCGTGGATAGGCCACATCCTTGGCAGCATCCCTTGGTGCACAGGGACACACAAATGCCAGCAAAAGGGGTGGAGGATGGGGGAATCCACCGAGGAAAGAGCAGTCGCCTGCCTGGCAGCACCGAGACTGGTGCAGGAGCACAGCAGAGGAGCATCACCCTGAGGAGAGGAGCAGCACCCTGAGAACTGCGGCATCTCCCCTAGGAGAGGAGCATCACCTCGAGGAGAGCTGCATCAACCCAAAGATCAGAGCATCACCCCCAGGCCCACACAGAGGGGGCTGGCCCAGATCACTGGGAGCACAGGGAATCTCGAGGTTCAGCATTCCTGGGGAGCACCTGTGGCACAGCAGCGTCTGGGGGCCAGTTCAGCTTTGGGGCACAGCACCCACAGCCCCCTGGGACTTCCCTGATCCCAGCAATGCTCAGTGCACCAAACACTCCAGCAAAATGCCTGGGGCTCAGTGTCAGATAAGGCAGCAGAGAGGCATTTTAGATAAGGTGGGAAGGAAAAGAGCAATCACCTTTGGGGCAGCCCCTGGTTGTCATTTCCTGCTCTGGGCAGTGCAGGGCTCTCATCCAGCGCTGCCAGCCTGAGTGGGATCCTGCTCCTGCTCCTGCTCCTGCCAGTGAGGGCTGGGTGATGGGGGGCTGAGCTCTTCCCCGCCGATGAGAGATGCTCCTCCAGGGAGACATTCCCCAACAGCTCCCCCAAACCCAGCCCCACACAGGGACACTGAGCTTTGGGGTGTCACCAGCACCCCTGGCCCAGCGCTGTTGCACACCACAGCTGTGGGCAGGCTGCGTTTTTGGGGTCTGGTGTAAACCAAAATGATAATTCAGGGAGAAAACAGCACTGTATGAAAAGCTTTCCACTGCCCTCTCCAACAGACATGTTCATTAGTATTAATTACAGTGAAAATCCCACACCAGCCAGGGTGATGGAACATGGCATTAACCAATTAAAAGATAAAAATTGGATGTTCTGACCTGTGACCCCACACTCTGGAACATGCACAGGCCCCCGAGGAGCGAGGACCATGAGCATCCTTCAGTGCAGGGTCTTCTCCTGCTGACACCCTGCTGCAGTTGTTATCTGCCAGCACCAGACCTTCAGCTTTATTGCAGTGATGATGTTTACATTGCACAGGAGTGGCTTGAATTGCATGAAGGCACTGCTTGGCTCCCAACCAGAGATTTACACCCTGCTCGGTGCCTGCAGCAGCCTCAGGTCAGCGCCTTGTCCTCCCACTGCGGGTCTGGAGGGACCCAGACTGGCCCTGCCACAGGACCACACCAAACACTGCCTGTCACCATGGCCATGCTCCTCAGGGTGTCACTCTGTCCATCCCACAGCTCCCATCACACCAGAACTGCTGCAGTGGGTGCTGAGGGCAGGACCAGGGTCCAGCTGCTCCACAGGGATGGCAAAGCTGAGGCTTTGTCCTCAGAGCTGCTGATCCAGAACCATTCTCCATCCTCCCTTCTGACTCCATCCTCCCTTCTGACTCCATCCTCCCTTCTGACTCCATCCTCCCTTCCGACTCCATCCTCCCTGGCAGCCCCTTCCCAAGGAACACCGGCTGCATCAGGGCTGTTAATGCTGATCCCTGATACAGAATTTTATATTAAGGAAGGTTCTGCAGAATCCTCCCCAGTGCTGACATTCCAGGACAGGAAATCCCAGCTTTGGCATGAGCCCAAAGGAGCGGCGTGTGCAGTGCCGCACAGGACAGGTGACATCTCCTCCTCTGCTGCAAATTCCCTGATGTCCGATGGAAACCTGGCAGCCACAGCCACCGATGGGGGCAGGAGCCGGGTGGGTTTATAGGAGCACTTCACTGCTGAAGCCAGGCTTGGGAAGCACCCAGCAGGATGAGGGAACGCTGCCTGCACGCCGCAGGAGTCACGGCTGGACAAACTCCTCTCTGTGTGACGTGGTGTGAGCGCACCGAGGGCGGCTGCGGGGCCCCGGGGCTGGAGAGGTCCCATCCCACCTCAGCACAGAGGAGGGGAGCTGCAGGTACATAAATCTGGCTGTAATTGGGGAAACACCTCGGAGACTGCGATAAAGAAAAGCCTCAGGATTACACGGGCTCGGGAAAGGCGCTGCTCGGGAGATCAGCCCCTCTGCCGCACAAAGGCAAATTGAGTCAGACAAAAGCGCTCTCATGGTTTATATTCTTAAGATGGTATCGAATTCGTTATGAAGATGGAACAGCAGGAGATGTAATTTACCTATTTCATGCAAGCACTGGATATTCTGCAACTGGGTAAATTGATTTACAGAGCTGGGAGGCAACGCAGCGCTCCGAGACATTATTTATTGACCTGGAGAGGGCAAAGCCTCAGCGGGGAAAAGGTGGGTCCAACCTGCCCCAGCAACCCCCAGCACCAAGAGCTGGGGCGGGGAGAGGATGCCCAGGGCAGTGGTGGCTTCCTGGACAGCCTCTGGTAGGGCAGAGCTTGGCAGTGGGTGGCACAGGGCACTTTCTCAGCCCAGATCATAATTCCTGTTAAGATAACCCCCAGCTATGGAACAGCACTTTAAAATAAGGCTTGGAAGAAATTAAATAGATTGAAACATTCTTCTACAACAAACTCTTCCCTGTGAGCAGAGTGAGGCCCTGGCACAGGGCAAAGGGCCTCCCCACCCTGACAGGGAAGGATTCCTTCCCAATATCCCACCTAACCCTGCCCTCTGGCAGTGAGAAGCCTGTCACTCCAGGCGCTTTTCCCAAACCCCTCTCTGGCTTTCCTATGTCTCCCTCAGCTCCCTGCTGTGGGATGCTGCCCTTTCACAGGAGCACACACCCATTTCTTGCAAATGCTCCACGTCAGCCGAACACGCCCTCTCCAGCTCTTTCCCACCGAAGGTAATTACCTTAAGAGCTCATTACGACCACAGGATGTGCGGCTGCTGCCTGGAAATTGTGCTCTATTTTTATCCCATCAGAGTAAAACGTGGCAGATTGACAGGAACTGTCCCTCCGGCAGGAAGGCAACTGGCTTGTTACAACTGACTTTCATTTGCTGGAAAGTAAGTTCCTGTCCCTTCTGAGCAGGTGGGACACCCCTGCTGACCTGGCCCCAGGTCCAGCACTGCCAGTGGTCCTCTGGTACATCCTGCCACAATTCCAGCTGCGTGGGCAGGGACAGGATGACCCCCACAGCCAAACCCCTCCTCACCCAACCAGCACCCGCAGGTATCCTGCATCCCAATCCATGGGCTGCACGAGACACCAGCACCTGGAATGCTGTGAAAGCCCCTCCTCACACTAAGGAGTTCTCTAGGAACAGGCTCCCTGGATCCTTCCTAAATCCCAGCCATAAACCTGCCCCCCACGATGCCTGGTCACTGCAGCCACCCCCACGGCTGGGCAGATGCTCTCCAGATCCTCTCCACAAGCAAGAGCAGAGTAGGAGGATGTCAAATACGCTCAAAACGTGTATGGATTGCAAGGCCATAAATATTTGAAGGGGCTGAGTGAATCTGTTCTAACGCTGTACCAAGCTCCACTGCCCCTCAGCCCTTCCCTTGGCCAGGAAACCAATCCTTGTGGCTCACTGCCTATCCAAACAAAGACCAGGATAACTGCAGCACTTACAGAAGGATCTCTTCTGGCCTCTGTAGTTTATCAGAGGATTTTTTTCCCAAGCACACCTGAAAGAAGCTATAAGCACTCACCCTTCCCATGCCTGCTCTGTGTAAGGCTTCTTTCATGCCAGGCTGCTCGCTTGGAAGAGTGCAGCAGCCAAACAGCACCGTAATTCCTTTGCCCAGACACTGAGAAAACACCAGGAATGGGAACTGCACAGCTCCTTTGGGAACACTGACACACCAACGCTCAGCACAGGGTGCACCAGCACCAGTCTGCCCAGGAAACTGCCATGGATCATGGACTCATGGAATGGTGTGTGTTGGGAAGGACCTCGAAGCTGATCCTGTTCCAACCCCCTGCCATGGGCAAGGACACCTTCCAGTATCCCACATTGCTCCAAGCCCCGTCCAACCCGGCCTTGGGCACTTCCAGGGATCCAGGGACAGCCACAGCTTCTCTGGGCACCCTGTGCCAGGGCCTCCCCACCCTCGCAGCCAAGAACCCCTCGCCAATATCCCATCTAACCCAGCCCTCTGGCAGAGGGAAGCCATTCCCCCTTATCCTGTCTCGCCAACCCTTGTCCCCTCCAGCTCTCCTGGAGCCCCTCTAGGCCTTGGAACAGGCTCTCAGGTCTCTCCCAGCCCCTCTCCATGGCAGATGGGCTCCAGCCTCCTTTAGGCAAGTGGAGAAGGATCCAGCTCGTGTTATGATGACAAATGAAACAGGCAAAAGCAAACCCTCGGTAAGTACATAAATAACCCCCTTGGCACTGGCTTTTGGGATAAATAAACACACAGCTCTACCCTGCCTCGGTGGCACAGACCTGGGGAGCCCTGGAGGAGCCCCAGAGGAGCCCCAGAGCCCAGGGGTTGGGATGAGGCTGGAACTGGACTCACTCCAGCGGGACACAGCTCCTTGTTATCATTCCAGGGGCTGGACATGAAGCTCCAGCCCGACGTCCCCAGAGCAGCAGTGGGGCAGTGGGGACGAGGGCACCTCCCAGGCGGTGGCAGTGTGCCCCGCCTGCCATCAGCCCCGTTCCTCTGTTCCCATGGCAATCCCCGGCCCTTCCAGCTGCACTCAACGTTGACTTCTCCACTCTCTCCATAGAAATCCGTGGAACAAAGCGAAAGAAACGGATTAGGCAGTGTGTGTGCGGGGTCAGTCACTCCTTCAGGCTGGTTTATGGTGCCCCAAGTCCCGCACAGAAGCCAAGGCTGGAGCCTTTCCGGGCGGGTTTTTACTTTATCCACGTCTCATGGAGGCTGCACAGGGTGTAAAGCCCCGGCCCAGATGAATCCCCCTGCCGACCCTCCCATGTGTCCCGCAGGCACCACGGCCACCAAGCCACTGCCACCCCCGAGGCCGTGCCTGCTGGAGGCGGCACTTCTCCGCAGGGATGAGGAACAGCGGACACACAAACTGAGGGAATGGGAAGCGTCGTGTGAGAGGACCAGTTAGAAGAGAGGGAAACAGCGGCTCCCTCAGCGCTCCCTGCTTGCTCCCGCAGTGTGCTTGCCCCAGGACACGAGCAGGACGTGGCAGGGCCCATCAGCTCTTGGACACAGAGATTAACTGTGTCCCAAAAACACGTCTTGGGAAGAGCCCAGCAGAGCTGGGAATTACACACCGCCCACAGAAGTTCCAAACTGAATCAGCCTAAACCGCCTCAGCCATCGCTCCCCATTACACTCAATGACATCCCGGAACAAAATTCCCTGTGTTAATTACAAAGCCCTATGGAAATAAGAGTGCTCTCCTCTCACTGGCTCTGAGAAAAGCCTCAGCCTGTTCGCTGTGGGTTTGTTCAATTGCAGGGGACTTCAGCCAGGGACCCCGTGTGTTCCAGGAGCCAGGGAGGAGCCCCTGTCAGTGTCACTTACAGCTCGCCTCGTTGGATTAATTTTGTATTGGCACCTTATTCATGTCCAGAACAAAGCCCAGATGTGAAGCTGGGGCTCCCAGCAAGGACCAAGGCTCCATGAAGGGGATGTTTTCCCGCCTGGAAGCGTGACAGGGCACAGCCCTGCTGAGCTCCCTGGACAGCCCCGAGCACCCTCGGCTTCATCCAAGCCCTACATGAAGACATCTGTCACCGAAGCAGAAATCACAGGCAGAAAAAAGCCCCGTCATGTGCTCGAGGAGTCGCTCCCAAGAAGTGGTGACAGGCTGGGGAATCATTCCCTGTTGGTTTGGGGGTTTATATCACCCTGCAGATGGGAATGATGCCAACCTGTGAACACACAGGGAATAAACACTGGGGGAGAAAGGAAGGACAGCAGTGACAAGGGCCAGAAGGAGAAAAGTCCATTCAGGTTCAGGAGGAGAACCTTAATGTTGAGAAAGAGCTCGGATCGCCAAGATTTAGGCAGAGACTTGGTCCAAGAGAGCACCTTGGGCAGGAGGTCTGACAGAACCACGGCAAGGGCCGGAGCCAAGGCTCAGTTCCACGGTGCCACGGGGGTCACCAGTGTCCCTGTGCAGATGGAGTAGGACGGGCTGGCACAGCAGGAATGCTCCCAGTACCCATCACACCTCCGCTGCCCTGGTCCTGTCCCACTGTCACTCCAACCCCATCCCTCTCCTCTGTTCCTGTGTTTCTGCTGCCCTCACATCTCTCCTTTTCCAATGGCCCCAGGAGCTCCAGGTTTTCAGGTCCCAAAAACACTCTGTTCTCATTCCATATTTCCTTTGGAAAGCCATTTTTACTTGCAAGCCAGAAATATTAGTCAGCAAACTATACAGTGCAAAGCTAATGAGAACTAGATCGATTCATGAAAAGTACCTGCTCAGCAAATTTATTATTGTTTTTCAAACATAAGTCCATTGGATTCTGGCTTTTTTTCCCCCAGTCCCAATATACTGCCCATTCTATGAGTTAAGGGTATAAGGGATAGTTGCAATTGCTACAAACTACCTGATCTATATATCCTTAAAGCCTCTTTCCAGCTCCAGAATGGCTGACTCAATTTTTGTCATCTTTTTATTAAAGAAAAATCCCCCATAGGCAGCTGGATGGATATTTCCTTTGGGATCCCAGCCTGTGTTCCAGGGTAAGAGCCAACACGAAACAGCCACTATAAACCCTTGGAAAAACACAAGCCCCTCATCGATGTGACAGATATGCCACTATAATTGAAGTCTTTGGTAACAGACGTTATGCAGCCAAAATATTCTATTTCCAGCTGCAGCATCGATCAGATCCTGACATCCCACATTAGCGAACTGAGGCCTCACTGGCTGTGGAAGCTGCTGTTAATTGTCATGGAGAAAAACACCTCGATTGTCTGGTGAGATGCCAGTACCTGCCAGGGACCGGCCCACCTGGCTTCTCCTCCTGGCCCAGCCCAAGGCTTTGTCTCTGCTCCGGAGTCCAGGGCTCGTGTTTTTTACTGCCAGACAGGAAAGATTAAAATACATGCGAACCTTGAATTTCCAGTGAGCTGCTCAGTGCAGGGAACTGGCACTCCCAGGGCAGGAAAATGGGACTTAGCCTTCACTTGGCTCCAGTGGGATCATGGCCGGCCGGGAGCGGAGGGAGGCTCCCAGCTCAGATAGCCAAAGACAGTATGCTACAATTATTATGGCAAAATTATTCTGATAAAATCATTAGGGTAGAGCCAACCCATGGCTCTGAGCCCTGCAATGCCTTCACCTCTCCAGGAGGAATTTCGTAACCTTTCCATTTTCCCAGCACAAAGTACATCCTAAAGAACCAGGAAGGTTTTCAGTCTGTTCCCCCATCTGCAGAGGAGCCATTTCCATTTACATCAACTTTCCTGGCCAAGACCAGAGACTGGACAGCTTGGGAAAACAAACACTCCCTGGTTTCCATAAGGCAGACTGGGATCATCCAGTAATGGGCACACAGAGTTGATCCCGTGGTTTGAAATACAGCCCTGCCCCACCAAGGGGTTGCATAAAACCGGCCCCGCCGCGCTGGCAGCGCAGCTCTGATGGGGATCGGCCGCGACAGCCGCTGACTTTGCTGAGGAAAATCAGATTTTCCTGGATTTTACTCCCGAGTCCCTCCCAGATAACAAGCTGGAGGAAGCACAGTGGAATCTTGTATTCTGTGTGTGCACAATTAACCAAGTTCCTCATGAAATTTCAGCTGCCAAGTCACTTCTACAGACAAAGACAACGGCACCGGTGGAGGTGATGTGCTTGGAGGGTAATTAATGCCCAAGTGTAATTAAGGGCAGAGCAGGGCCTGCAGTTTTAAAAGGACAATGCAGGAGGGACAAAATGCCCAGCTGCTCCCCAGGATCCCATCGGATCATTCCTCCACAGTTACAGAAATCCTGGTTTTGCTTAGGAAAAAAAAAGAGCTTTTCTGTGCCAGCACCCAAAGCCCGTTCCCACACCTGCTTCCTGGGAAAACATCAGACTCAGGACCAGGAACTGTTTGCAAATAGAATCATCAAATCCTGGAATGGTTTGGGTTCCTTAATGGTCATCCAGCCCCACCCCTGCCATGGGCAGGGACACCTTCCACTATCCCAGGCTGCTCCAAGCCCCATCCAACCTGGCCTTGGAGACTTCCAGGGATCCAGGAGCAGCCACAGCTTCTCTGGGCACCTTGTGCCAGGATTTCAGCACCCTCACAGGGAACAATTCCTTCCCAATATCTCACCTACTCCTGCGCTCTGGAAGGAAACACACTTCTAAATGATTTCTTTTCTGGAGAGGAAGGAGCTGATCTCCAGGATTTAGGCAGAAGAGCTGGCACATCTTCTGCCAGCGCTGCTCACCTGGCTTCTGCCCCAGCACCCTCTGGCATCCTTACACAAGCCACGCAGGCACACACGCCGCTGGGTGATGCATTTAATGAGATTTCATTTCATTTTTTAATTTTTTATTCTCATTTTCTAGGAGTGCCCACGTTCCACACGCTGACGGAGCGCGGCTCAGCGCGCCGGTGGTGACACGCGGCGCTGGGGACGTTCCCTCTGCCGTTCCAGCCTGCTCAGCCCAGCACAACAACAAAAAGCTTTCGTGTCCGTGAGTCCCAGCGAACGTGTTCCCACACGGAGCTCGCGTGCTCCCACCCCACTGCCCTTCACGCTCCTCTTCCTCACTGAGCAGAAAAGCTCTGGCAGCCACAGGGCTCCTGCAGGGAGCGGCAACCTTGGGCCGCGCTGCTCCCGCCCCGGGCACGGAACCTGCCCTGGTTAAGGTGTTGTTGTGCTTCGGTGACAGCTCCAAAAATGCTCCAAGTGTGAATTCCTTCCTGTGGCGACCAAGGACGGCGGGTTTGCCTTTCTCCTGGGCCTGGGCAGCAGCTGGCACAGCTCTGCTGGCATGGGCTGGAGCACAAGGAAAATGTCTCTTGGGGTGACAAAGGTGCCACATAAATTGGATTTTGGAGACTAACCAAGTGCCACAGTGGATGTAACACTGATGGGAATACAAGGGGAGAATCCACAAATCAGGATAGGGTATATTTTCCTGGGTTCTAAACTTCCAATAGGCTGGTAGGAACAATAGAAAGTAACTACTAATCCCGCCAGAGGAGGGCATTTAGCCCCACCCTTGAAGCAACCTGGTCTAGTGGGAGGTGTCCCATGGCAAGGGTTTGGAGCAAGGTGAACTTTCAGGTCCCTTCCAACCCAAACCATTTCATGATTCTATGATTCAATGATCCTTTCCAATCATACCCCAGCCCTGGCATGACAAACTCCAGCCCGAGGTAACCACAGTATCCCTGCACCTGGCAGAACCTGCTGCCATCCTCCCTGTGCTGTGCAAGAGCCACAGTCCCTGCAGACACTCACTGTGGACACACCGGCCTCACAGCAATTCCAGATCATCAATAGGACATTGCTCCTCTACTGCTGGAATAATTTATCCCAGAAACATTTCAAAGAAAAGAATTTGACCTGAAACCTTCTTGTTTGCAGAAGCAACTCCAAAGCTTGCTGTAACCAAACAATAATGGGTTTTCTGCCCACAAACAAGTGGCTGATGGCAGTGGCAACGTTCAGGGCTCTGCCACAGTCCCCAGCCTGACCCCAGGCTAATGAGGGATTGTCTGTTCCCCACAAAACTGATGGCAAATAAACCCCAGCACTTCCCTCACAGCAAACCCTGCTTGTTCGCAGCCTTCTCAGTAACACATGTCATTTCTAACAGGGGACAGCAGGGCCACGCTTCCCCTGCCTCTGGAAGCCCGGGGCGCGGTGATTGCCAGGGGCTGCTCGGAGCTGCAGCTCCTGTTTCAGTGGGAACACACGTGTGCTCTGCTCCACTGCTGGGATTCCCACCAGTCCTGCACACCCCGTGCTCGCCGTGGGGCACAGGACAGTGCCACCAGCACCAGCAGGTCGGGGTGTTGAGGAAACCACAGGGCTGGGTTTTGCCCACTGACAAATTCCCTCCTCACATCGCATGACACAAAAATAAGCACAAGCCAGCCTCGAACATGAAGGGCCCATCAAGGAGCCACCCCCGAGCCAAGTGGCAAAACCCTGGCACAGGGTGCCCAGAGAAGCTGTGGCTGCCCCTGGATCCCTGGGAGTGTCCAAGGCCAGGTTGGACAGGGCTTGGAGCACCTGGGATAGTGGAAGGTGTCCCTGCCCATGGCAGGGGTGGGACTGGATGGGCTTTAAGGTCCCTTCCAGCCCAGCCATTCCAGGATTCTATGCTGCCACACACCCTGGAGAGGACCCCCACCCCTGCATGAGCTGAGGAGGAGTTTCCACAGACTGAGGGCATCTCAGTGAGGGTCTTGCTCCACACAGAGTCCTTGTCCACTCCATACACGGCTTCCAGGAGAAGCCAGGTGTGAGGTTTCAGTGACAAAACAGATGTGCCAGGTCAGAGAGGGATCACAGGAGCTTCCAGTGCCTCTGGTCCTGTACGGGGCAAACCAAGGCATCGTGTGAGTCCTGGCGCTGCCGGCACGTGGCCATCGACGTCATCCCTGTGTCCACAATCCCTGTGGGCTCCCAGAGGCTGACTCAAAAATTAAAAATAAGTGGGCTGCTCACGGCACTTTCAGTATTCCCCAGACACCTCAAAAAAAGCCTCCTGCTGCACATTACCTAATTCTAACATGACAGAAGGAGCAAATTCCTTTTTCCTGGTGCTGTGGTACACATCCCTCTCCAATGGCATCTCTGTGTGTGTGCACGAGCATGTGGACATCTATATTCGTATCTGACTCTATGTCTATATTTGCCTTCAACATCTTCCGCAGAAAAGTGATAAGCAAAGGAGTTCTGTCAGGAAATTGGCTCCTGAGAGGGGAATAGCCGGCGGGTTCACAGCAGGTAACGTTGTAAAACTGGTATGAAAAGTGAACAGAAAACAGACATTTCGGCTGGCGGAGAAAGAACTGCAATAGAAGTATTTTCCACAGGTTTCCAAAACAACTTGGGGTTTTGCTCCCATTAAAATGTGAATGAATATTGTCCCCCATTTTCAGTGGACATTTAGTGGATGTTTTCCTCAGCTGCCTTCTGTAGCTTTTGTATTTAAAATTATATTGTTGGACATAAATTTAAGAGGAAAAGGAGATGAAATGCTCTGCTTTCACTGCTGTTTTCCCTTCAAACTCATTGTGCATTTCAGGCAGTTTCCTCCCAAGCCTACAAAACCAAGCGTATGGAAATGCTGGAGCCAGGGGCGAAGGAGCTGCCCCTCCAGCACAACTCACAGAGACACAGCTGAGCCAGAACGATGGGTTTCTGCTGCAAATATATTTCCAAGGCCATGAATAAAAACATGACTTTGAACGGCCAACAGCAAAGCTGTGGTAACGCTTTCAGTCCCCCTGGGACCCGCAGGCTGGAGCACCCTGTGCCCGCTGCAGCCCAGCCCCCAGCCTGGGTATCCCCGCTGCCGCACCGAGCTGGAGCTGCTCGGGGGCTCTGCCGGGCCCCTGCTGCTGCCGGACCAGGACACCGGGGGATGCTCGGAGCGCCGACCCACGGTGCTGAGCCTCAGCCGGGGACCCGCAGCCTGTGACCTTCAGCCTGGGACCCACAGCCTGTGACCCGCAGCCGGGGACCCGCAGCCCGCCACACGCCGCATTTCTGACAGTGGGTTTGGCCCCGGTCCCTGTCCCCGCACTCGGGCTCCAGCTGTGGAGGGAAGGGAGGGCTCTGGGACAGAGAGACACCAACAGCTCGGCGCAGAGCCCCTGGTTCGTGGCGCTCTCGGAAGCGGCCTGTGCTCCCCCAGCGCGTCACCCCTGCTCCGGGCTGCAGAGCGGAGCCCCCGCTGCAGAAGCAGCGGTCTCCTAACCTACTTCCCGGGAAAAGCAATTGGAAACTCTCAGAAGATAAAAAGATAATGAACAAATAACCTTCACTGCCACAAACCCCCAGATTCCCCTTTGTGCTGCTGCCCGATATTGATGATCCTGCCAGGGCTCCTAAACAACTTCGTGCTCCAAGTGGGAAACAGGGGGTTTGTCCCAGAGTGCAGCCAGGAGCTCGCTTTCATTTCTTCCCAATCTTATGCAAGAAAGTTCTTACATTCTGCATCTAAGAAACCATATATTTATTTTCTCACATCTCCACGTTCCTGTCGTTCTACTGGGGTTTGAAACAAAACGCCACTGTCTTTTCAGGAAAATGCTTGATGCATCGAGCAATGGCAAATCATTAATTATTTCGAGCCTTTTATGCCACCACTGACACCACAGTGAAGAATTTAAAACATTTCCTCAGACAAGCAACTCACTCACAGCAAACCACAGCACTGCTGGGTGTTTCAGAGCTCTTTTCATCCCGACGCCGCTGCGAGGAGCCTCGCCAGCAGCCTGCTCCACGTCCCTCCTGGAGACACGGAGCACGAGGGGTGAAACTTAAATTAAATTCACAGCTAGACCAGCCCCTCACCATGGAGATGAGCAAAACGCCTTCAAGAATGGCTGCCCCTCTCGGTCAGGCCCCGCTCCCTGGGGACACGTCTCGGGACAGTGACACCCATGAGCAGGGTCCCCACACCCACAGGTGGCAGTCAGCACACACCAAGGGGTGGAGCAGGGATGGCTCTGCTGCCTTCTCACACCTTATGGACTCCACACACAAACCACCACTTTTATTCCCTTAAAACGTGCCTCTGTGGCCTGGGATACTGTTAAATATCAGCTTTTCCCAGTCAAGAGCCCGACATCTCCATGTGCAGGCAGCTGCTACAAGTCTCCAAGTGCTGGCAGGGCTGAGACCACGGCCCTGCTCGCTGGCAGACATGGACTGACCCCCGGAATCCAGCGCAGACAGATGCTGGGACATCTTCCCCAAACCAGCAAACACTGGAATTCACAAAAAAACCTCACAACAAAAGGTGCCAACCCCTCTGCCCCGACCCATTGCACCCCACTCCCTGCGCCCATGGCACTTCTGTCTCCTCAACAGCATCTGGGGGGTCCTACTGATGAGGCCTCCAGGCTCCTCTGCCTGCTTGGATGGGCTGTTCAGGAGTGAAAATTCAGGAAAAAAAGAGGAAGGATTCATCCCAGCTCAGACAATGAACTGCTCGTTCAGCATGGGAATATGAACAAAGCAAACCTTGGATAATCAAATAAAAAAGGCTTTATTTAGAAGCAGAATGCTCAGGTATTATCCAGCAGCACCAAACCCCTACTCACACACCTTCATCAAGCACAGCCAGAGGTTAATTTTATGACAGCTTTAACCAGTGCCATTATCTGAAATGTAAATAAACCCTCTTAAAATCAGCTCTGCCTCCGAGTGCTGCTTCCTCCTCCCCAGCAGTGAAGCCAGATGACCTGTCAGACAGGCCACACTCCAGGGAGGGCACAAAGCCCATCCTCATCCCTGCTGCCAGGTAGGACACACGGGCACAGCAGCAAAACCACAGGCACAAACTTCCAGCCACAGCTCCGCTCCCAGACGTGTGCCCGGATCCAGAGCACTGCGTGTGAGAACCATGACTGCTGCTTCGGCCAGTTTCTCCGGATTTAAGCAAAAATAGAAAGACATAAATTACATCCAACAGGCGCAGAACCAGCCTGGGTGAGGAGACACTATGGATCTCGGCAAGATGTGAAATCTCTGCGCTCGTGAGGGAATGACCTTCAAAACTCATTCAGCGCTCGCAGCCTGCGCGGTGATGGTTTCCTCACTTGCGAGACATTACACATTCCTGCTATGTTCTCCCTAATTTCGCATGGGCTATAAATACTTGGCTCATAAGGCAGCATGAAAGCAAGCGAGAGCAAACATTTAAGTGGGGTAACCTTGCTTGTCAGGGTAGCAAGAGCAAATTCTTCATCCCTCAGGTCATGCATGCTAAATACCAGGATTCCCTGTTTACTATGCTACACAAAATATCAGCCAGAATATGGGACCAAGTAGTATTTTCTCTTTAAAAAAACTGACATGCAAAATGACGACACCTTGTCAAATTGTCTTAAGGGCAGAAAATCCAGATTTTTCTGAACTGCTCTGCTCACACTTTCTCTCCCAAACTACAGTTTCCCATTTAATTTGTATTAAAAACAACCTCTGAGAGACGAATTAGTTTGGCTTATGTAAAATAAACTGGGCTGCTGTTCGAGCTGTTTACTGGGTCACACTTTACAACCCCGGTGGGGGAGGTGAGCAGGGACCGGCAGCGTTACCACCATTCTTCAGTGGTATTTGCGCAAATCACCCTATTTACCGATTTTAGACTGTTTAAGCCAAAACGAGGGTGCCTCCCATAGCCTGCAGCACCCTTGGTAACCGTCCTTTGGCATTGTCACCAAAAGCAGGTTCGTGCCTGTGAATGAAAGGATGTTCACCCCTCCTTGGCATCACCGGGCAGGGAGAACTGGGGGCCCCCGAAGCTGGACGGTGGGAGCTGTTGCTATTGACGTGGTGAGTCACCTTTACTCAAAACTCTGCCCCGAATTTTCCATCGCCCACGGGCTGGGCTGGGGCCAGCCGCCTCCAGCAGCAATCCCCGCGCGTGCGGCTCCGCACAGGTTTTCGTGAGCTCCCTTGCAAGGATGATGCTGATGGCAGGAATGAAGCGAAGGAGCAGCCGGAGCCAGGGATGCTTCTCTCAGCCACCAGTCACACGGTCCCGGTACCGGACTAGCTCCAGCGGAGCCCGGGAGTGCGTTTCCCTAGTTTTCAGCAATACGACACATCCCACGACATCTGCGCGCTGAGCGATGCCCCTCGCAGCCCCGGCAGCAAAGGGACACCGGCTGGGGGGCGATGGCCCCGACCATGGGTCCTGGTCCCGGTCCCGGTCCCTCCTGGCACGGGGGCGCAGGGGGCGGCGGATGCGCGCCCGTCCCCGCCGCTCCGGACGATTACAAAACCCGGGCGCTCGTCACGGCAAGCCGGGCTAACGGGGGAGGCAGAGCGGGCACCCGGCTGCGGCGGGGCCGAGAAGGTCTGTCCGTGCCGGCAGCATCCCCCGCGCATCCCTGCCCCGCAGCATCCCTGCCCCGCGGATCCCTGTGCATCCGTGCCCCGCTGCATCCCCCGTACTTCACTTGGCACCCACGTCCTCCCCGCGCTGCGCGCAGCCCC